>OY796892.1:35989399-36369490 GCA_963680785.1 Diplosoma virens
TGCACTATTATAAAAATTTTTCAAATTGTAACTTTTATCTAATATCTTACCATCAAACGAACTTATAAATGATGAAAAAGAAAATTTTTTAGCAAATTGTGATAAATTTTTTTATAACTAAAGACAACAATACGTAAAGTCGAGAGAATTTTTTAAAATAAAAATCTAACAGACCAGTTGAAAACATAGAAATTGATATGCTCTACAATTTACATGCATAATAGATTAAGAAAGTTTAGGTTTATAAATCAAAATACACAAGTTGTGACTTCAAATCGAAAAAAAAAAAAAAAAAAAAAATTCTTGGCTTTTACTTTTGAAACAACAAACTTAGCTATTGAAACGTGAACAAAGTAAAATGTAGGTTTGTTTCGAAAAGTTTGTTTGTAAAAAGGCAAAATTAAATCATGCTGAAGAGTAATGTTTCTGATTTTTTGAGGCAAAAATGGTTTCAACTAGTTAAAATTTGTGAGGTTGACTGATTTTTATCATAAAGTTAATTTAAAACATCACATTTAGGTCACATGATGAATAAAACAGTTGCTAAAAACAGATATTGATTTGCAAATCGAACAACTTTTAACGCCAAATTTGCTATTTTTCAATCAAGACGGTTTCAACTTGAGAAAATCTCGTGAAATTTTGTGATGCTAAACACCTTTTTAATGCAAAGTAGATTGAAAACGTTTAAGTTACAAGGTGAAAAAATTCTTTAAGTCAAAAATTGATATCTTTTAATGAAGAGATGAGTCTAATAAACTTGACTAGTCAACTTTTTGTTAGTTTACTTTAAAATGTTTGTGTTGTTGCTTAGTATTTAAAACAAACAAATTGATATTTAGTTAAAACTTTTAATGCGACTCTTTTCACTTTGGAAAGAAAAACTAAGTAAAATGAGAACCGTGCAAAAGTCGAAATATTTGCTTCTATGCAACAATTATACAAAGAGTTTGACAAAATTACAACATTTGCGCAATTAAGAAAGCAATATTGTGACAAAAAATTTGAGATTGAATTGTTGCTATGCGTTAAAAAATAGCAAAAACCTAAAATAAAGTAGTTTTTTTAGAATTTGGTTCCAAAAGCTAACAAACTTCTGTGACACTTGGAAGAAACGTACACTTTTTAGGAGAAATTTTTTAGATTTTTTTAAGTAAGCTAGTGTTTCCGTAACTTTAAAATGTAAGACACTTGGAGGAAAGGTTGGCCTTTCAAAAAGTTAAATTTTTTCACGTAGAAGGAATCTACTGTTTCCATACTAAAACCTTACAATGTGAGGCTCTTGAGAAAATCTTTAAATATTGATAATTTTAAGAACCTGACCACAAAACCTCCGTGTGAAAACTGTATAAAATTATATTCATGGATCATATTGTTAATATCAATTAATGAAGTTTTTGGTTAATATGTTTATTTGGAAAAAGAAAAACTAAAATATTTTCGGTTTAACTAGTGTCAAGCGGTCATTTTCTAAAAAATTGATGTTTCAAAGATTTATTAAGCTAGTAAAAATAAAAAATTTGGTTTAACTTGGATCATTTTTACTCGGTTTGTCCTAATGATTACCGTTAAGTTTGGGATATGATGACTGATCGTAATTGGTTGTTAATCAACGCCCCGTGTCTAATTCAATGATTTTAAAAATTTTTCTTGGAATTAACCAATGAGTTTCTGCATAGCATTTCTTTTTAAGAAGTCGAACAATGTTACGTTGGAATAAATTAAATAAAAAGTTAGAAGAATGAATTAAAAATATTAAAAGCGAGTTGAAATTTGTTTAAAATGTAAAAACGTTGCTGTTACACTGACTGAAATCGAGTTAAAATTATGTGTGAAAGAAGTCTTACGCTTTATTGGATATTTTACATTTTCGATTTTTAAGAGAATTGTTAAAAAGTTTTCTACAGTACTTTAAAACGTTGGTGTAAAAAACAGAAAATAAAGTTAAAAAGTCTAATTTTTAATATCCGTAGGTGGTTTCTTTTACAAGATCACTGTCCAAACCTTTTTTTTCAGAGGTTAGCAACGCTCAAGATAAAAGAGTGAATTTGTTGGTTTTTTTTTATTTGTGTTTGCTACCCCAAGCGAAACCATATCCTGAAAGTAAAATTTTTAGCTATTTTTTAAAAAAATCCTGAATTTTCAAAGGTTTATTTTCAGATTTCAAGCTAGTCAATAAATTTATTAAATAATTTCAGCTTGGTTTGTTTTCATTTAGACATAAGAACTATCTGTGATAGGATTTGCTAGAATAAATCTTATTGTATTTTTAAAAAACAACTGACTTTTCTTGGAATCGATCTTACTTACGTTGGTCTTATTTGATTTCAAATTTTATGTTAATTTTAGAAAATTTAGTTGGCAAAATGTATTAAAATGTTCAGTTTTATGATGAATTTTCTTATTAAAAGTGAAAAAATGCAAAACTTTTTAACATAAACGATTGTTGTATTTGGCTGGGGATCAAACTAAGCGGTGTTTTGAAATCAAATTTTTTTGGGTCAAGTTTGTAATAAAATTTCTTTTTACATACGGTTGTTAAAACACTATAAAAATCAAGGTGTATCATAGAAATTTTCGCTTACTCTATTTTTACTCTGGAAATTAAGGTAACCAGATTTTCAAACTCCGATCATGAATATGTCAGGAAACGCAATACGCTATGAGCAGGATACGGCCCAAGCTTTTGTATAAGAGAGAGAATTTGACGCAATTATCAAAAGCATATGGTCACGCTTATAGAGATTACGGGTAGCTTTCTATTAAAAGTTTATAAAAATGACCAAAAGATTAAACGTAGTTGGAACTGAATTCATTTTCAAGACAATTAAACTTTTGACACTAGAAATTATACAACATAAAAATAATAACTATGTTTGAATTCGGTTTACTAAAGTGGAAAAAAAGACGAATTTTTTATTATGAAACATCTGTTTATTGAACACAAATATCCTATCAATAAAAATTCAAACTTTTAAGAATTACTTTGACTATGAGTAAAAATCAAGGTTGCCAAGAAAAAAAATTGAATTTAGGTATAACAAAAACAAGGTTGCTTAGAAAAAAATTGAAGATAAGTATAATAAAATCAAGGTTGCCAAGAAAAAATTGATGTTAAGTATAACAAAAATCAAGGCTGCTTAGAGAAAAAATTGAGGTTAGGTATGACAAAAATCAAGGATGTTTAGAGAAAAAAGTTTTAGAATTGAATAAAGGTATCTAAAAGTCAAGCTTTCTTAGGGAAAAATAGAATGCGGGTATCTAAAAATCAAGGTTGCCAAGAAAAAATTGAGGTTAGGTATGACAAAAATCAAGGTTACCAAGAAAAAATTAAGCATAGATATAACAAAATCAAGTTTGTCTAGATAAAAATTGAAGGTAGGTGCAACAAAACCAAGATTGTTAAGAAAAATTAAACAAAGATATGACTAAAATCAAGATTGTTAAGAAAAATTAAAGATAGGTACGACAAAAATCAAAGAAAAAATTAAACAAAGGCATGGGAAAATCAAGGTTGTTTAGAAAAAATTAAGCAAAGATATAACAAAATCAAGTTTGTTTAGAAAAAATTAAGGTTAGGTATGACAAAAATCAAGGTAACCAAGAAAAATTAAACAAAAGTATGACAAAAATCAAATTTGTTCGGAAAAAAAAAAATTGAAGTTAGGTGCAACAAAAATCAAGATTGTTAAGAAAAAATTAAAGATAGGTGTGAGAAAAATCGAGGTTGCCAAGAAAAATTAAAGATAGGTATGACAAAAACAAGGTTGTTTAGAAAAAAATTGAAGATAAGATAATAAAAATCAAGGTTGACAAGAAAAAATTGAGGTTAGGTATGACAAAAATCAAGGTTGGTTAGAAAAAATTAAACAAAAGTATGACAAAAATCAAGGTTGTTAGAAAAAAAAAATTGAGGTTAGGTATAACAAAAATCAAGGTTGCTAAGAGAAAAAATTTTAAAGTTAAATAAAGCTGCCTAAAAATCAAGCTTCTTAGGACAAATTTTTGAGAAAATGAACATAAGTATGACAAAAATCAAGGTTTCCAAGAAAGAAATTGAAGATAGTTGTAAAAAAAATTAAGTTTGTTTAGAAAAAAAATTGAAGATAAGATAATAAAAATCAAGGTTGGCAAGAAAAAATTGAGGTTAGGTATGACAAAAATCAAGGTTGGTTAGAAAAAATTAAACAAAAGTATGACAAAAATCAAGGTTGTTAGAAAAAAAAATTGAGGTTAGGTATAACAAAAATCAAGGTTGATAAGAGAAAAAGTTTTAAAATTAAATAAAGCTGCCTAAAAATCAAGCTTCTTAGGACAAATTTTTGAGAAAGTGAACATAAGTATGACAAAAATCAAGGTTGTCAAGAAAGAAATTGAAGATAGTTATAAAAAAATTAAGTTTGTTTAGAAAAAAATTAAATAAAGGTATAACAAAAATCGAGGTTACCAAGAAAAAATTAAAGATAGATATCCAAAAATCACGGTTGACTAAGAAAATATTTGAAGAATTAAACAAATGTGTGACAAAAATCAAGGTTGTCTAAAGAAAAACTTTTAAAATTTCAACAAAGATATGATAAAAATCATGGTTGACAAAGATAAATTTTGAAAAATTCAACAAGGGTGTAACAAAAATCAAGCTTGAATAGGAGAAAATTGAAGATAGGAATGACAAAAATCAAGATAAACTTTTAAAAATTCAACAAAAGTATAATAAAAATCATGGTTGACAAAGAAAAGTTTGGAAAAATCCAACAAGGGTATAGCAAAAATCAAACTTGTTTAGTAAAAAAAATTAAAATAGGTATCTAAAAATCACGGTTGACTAAGAAAATGTTTGAAGAATTAAACAAATGTGTAACAAAATCAAGGTTGTCTAAAGAAAAACTTTTAAAATTTCAACAAAGGTATAACAAATATCGAATTTGTCTAGAAAAAATTGAAGATAGTTGTAACAAAAACCAAGGTTGGGTAAGAAAAATTTTTGAAAAATTGAGCATAAGTATAACAAAAATCAAGCTCGCCTATAAAAAATTTGAAGATAGTTATAAAAAATTAAGATTGATTAGAAAAAATTAAACAAAGTTATAATAAAAATCAAGGTTTTTTTAGAAAAAAAAGTTTTAAAATTGAATAAAATATCTAAAAACCAAACTTTTTTAGGGAAAATTGAGAAATTGGACATAAATATAACAAAAATCGAGACAAAGTTTGCAATGCACAAAGAAACCTATACAAACAATCCCGGTAAAACCTAGGGAATTCCCCATGGGAAAACTGTGTATTGACCTGACTTGTCCAAACTTGCTCTTTGTGGAACATATTTTGACAGGTTTTTTCTATGGAGCGCTTAAAATAAAAAAGCGGTTTGACAACTGGTTAAAGAAATTTTCTATTGTGCACTTAAAAACGGGAAACTGGTTAAAGAAATTTTCTATTGTGCGCTTCAAAAGCTTTGACAGCTTTTTCTACAGAGTGCTTAAAAACAGGAAACCAATTGAGAGACTTTTCTATTGTGCACTTAAAAACAGGAAAAACTTTGCTTTATTGCTTTAAAATCTTGCAGAATGTCTTGAAATAACCTTATGTTTTGAAGTTTTGAACCAGAAACGAACTCAGGACTACTGATGTTCTTAGGTTTTGGTTTAATATTATCTTGGGTGGGAGTCAAACTCAAGACCACTGGTTTTCTTAGGGTTAGGTTTTATATTGTCTTGGGTAAGATTTGAACTCAGGACCTTTCTTAGGATTAGGATTTACAGCTTCGCTGTCTTGGTTGGGAGTCAAACTCAAGACTATATCTTTCTTAGGTTTAGGATTTACAGCTTCGCTGTCTTGGTTGGGAATCAAACTCAGGACTTCTGTCTTTCTTAAAGTTTGGTTTTATATTATCTAGGGAAGGAATCCAACTCAGGACTACTGTATGTCTTAGGGTTAGGATTTATATTGTCTTGAATAGGAATCGAGCTCAGGACCTTTGTTAGGATTAGGATTTCTACTGTCTTGGGTGGGAGTCAAACTCAGGACTACTGACTTTCTTAAGGTTAGAGTTTATACTGTCTTGGGTGGGAATCTAACTCAGGACTTCTGCCTTTCTTAAGATTTAAATTTATATTATCTTGGTTGGGGATCAAACTCAAGACTAGTGGTTTTCTTAGGATTAGGATTTACAGCTTCGCTGTTTTGGTTGGGAGTCAAACTCAAGACTTCTGTCTTTCTTAGGGTTTGGTTTTATATTATCTAGGGAAGGAATCCAACTCAGGACTACTGTATGTCTTAGGTTTAGGTTTTATATTGTCTTGGCTAAGAATTGAACTCAGGATCATCGTCTTTCTTAGGAATAGGAAAAAGAAGAGAAATAGGATTAGGAATAGGAATAGGATTAGGAATAAGAATAGGATTAGAAAAGGATTAGGAATAGGAGTAGGATTAGGAATAGGAGTAAGATTCGAAATAGGATTTAAAATAGGAGTAGGATTAGGAGTAGGATTAGGAATAGAGGTAGGATTAGGAATAGGAGTAGGATTAGGAATAGGAGTAGAATTAGGAATAGGAGTAGGATTAGGAATAAGAGTAGAATTAGGAATAGGAGTAGGATTAGGAATAGGAGTAGAATTAGGAATAGGAGTAGGATTAGGAATAGGAGTATAATTAGGAATAGAGGTAGGATTAGGAATAGGAGTAGGATTAAAAATAGGAGTAGAATTAGGAATAGGAGTAGAATTAGGAATAGGAGTAGGATTAGGAGTAGGAGTAGGATTAGGAATAGAAGTAGGATTAGGAATAGGAGTAGGAATAGGAGTAGGATTAGAAATAGGAATAGGAATAGGATTAGGAATAGGAGTAGGATTAGGAATAGGAGTAGGATTAGGAATAGGAGTAGGATTAGGAATAGGAGTAGGAGTAGGATTAGGATTAGGATTAGGAGTAGAATTAGAATTCGAATTCGGATTCGGATTCGGATCCGCCACTGCTCTCTAGCGCCACCGCGCCTGCGATGACGTCAGCGCTCCTGGCTCTTGCTCCTGCTCTCTAGCGCCACTAGCGGAAAATGACGCCAAACCAGCCTTTACCTACTACTGTGGCCGGCAACAACAAAAAAGTTGTTCCTCCCCAAATCACGATAGTCTTAACAACTGGTTTTTGTTTGTAAGTTAATTGTTTAGTTATCTTTGGTGCATCTTCATTTCAATAAATTCTTCACTTTACTGCTCAGCTACTATCTTTTTTTGATTCAGCCCATTCGACAAATTTTTTGGTTTGACCGTTGGTTTGACTTAATTTTTGTTTTGCCACACAGTAAGTAAGTGACTAAACAAATTGTGGCAACTTCACATACAAAGTAGTTATTCATTTAAGCCTTAAATCAAAAATTAAGACCAGAGCTTTAAACCGTTACCGTTTAAAAGAAAGTCCCGGTTCAAGTTCAGGTTCGGCAAATTAAATTTTTACGGGTTCAGTTCCGATTCAGGTTTAGCAAATTCTATTTTTTCCTGTTCAATTCCTGATCAGGTTTAAATAATAATTACAATTAAAACGGGTTTACGAATCCGGTTCGGGTTTGGTTGACGCTCTGATTCTGGTTACGGATCTGGTTAAGATCAATCTGATTGCATTATTAAAGTTAAACAAAGGCTGAACAGTCAGGGTTCTAAATTGAAAAGAAACGGTAAATAACAAATAGCATAATAAGTTAGTATTAAGCAGTCTTTTTGCCAAGCCAAAGTTTTGCAGTCCGTTGTTTATATCAGGGCTTCCCAAACTGTAGGTCGCGACCGGAAATGGCGTCGCGAAACAAATTGGCTTTTTATGCTTTGTGCCGCAAAATTTTGAAAATCTCAGTAGTGCCGCGAAACTTTTTGTAAAAGTTATGGTTATTGCACATGTTATCGACAAATCAGAGAATTTGGGGACAAAAATTGACAAATCGGAGCTTGATTCTGAGTGAAGACCCTTTTTTGTTTAGAGAACACCTAAATTTGGGACGAAAATCAAGAAATCTCGTCTAAATGCCCGCGAATTTGGAAAAAGTCCCAAAATTTGCCGCCGGTTTAAAATGGGGTCGCAGAACAAAAAAGTTTGAGAAGCCCTGGTCTAGATCACTGCTCTTAATCGTTTTACCATCAAGGCCCAATAAACGTACAGCCCAATTGTTGCGGCTCACTATTGCTACGTGTAATTCAGGTTAGCCCAGCCCTCGGCCAGAAACTAATAAAGCCTAAAAAAAAGTCGTCACTTTAATTCTCTATAGGGTTTCTTAATTTTCGTCTAGAAAATGTAGTGTGGACTAAAAAAAAGTTTTGTATATCTGTTGCAATCAGCTAAATTGACTACAACGTGGCCCGGGGGAACTCCAAGGCCTTCACCAACTGCACTTCCAAAAGGCAATATCAAGAAAGCAAAACTAAAAACTTTATTCCAAATCAGCTGTAAACAGAAATCCAAGAACAATGGCACAGCTAAATACGGTACAGTTTGGCACAGCTAGAACACAATGCAGTTTGGCAAATTCAAAAAGTGGTGGCTATTCCCGGCAACCAAAACGATAACTGAAGTTAATAATACGAAGACAAAGTCCAAAGCCATAATCAAGAAAAAATCACTTGTTTTACCGAAAACCAAATAATAATAATAATAATAATAATAATAATAATAATAATATAAATTATACTGCTTGACTTATGCTGAGATCATATAGGAACCTCAGCTGCTCTAAGCAGTTGCAAAGATATAATGACATTAAACTCTAAACTTTAAAGATAGTACAAATACTTACTACTAAAACAAAATACAATTATCAAGGACAAAACACTATGTGCCACATTTTTAACAGCTTGTTAAGCTAGAATTGAAAATCATCAAAGTATATACAAAATACACTTAAACGTCAAAAGCAAGTTTGAACAAATGGGTTTTAAGTTGTTGTTTAAATGTTTCAAAATTTTCTTCCATACGAATTGTATAAGGTAACTTCAGTTCAGTTCAGTTCAGTTTTCTTTTATTTCTGCTCCGCCACATAATAAAAATGCAACTATAATTTAAATAATAAACGTAAGACTGCGGATTAGAAAAAGGAAGAAACAAAACGAATGTACGTTGTAGCTTGCTAACATAGCAATGAATTATTTTATATACGTTGCATTACAAGAAGCAAGGTTGCTTCACCTTATAGTGTGTATTATTAGTTAGTGTGTATTATAAGTTAAGCAAGCTTAACTTATTCCAAGTAGTGCAGATTTTTTGGAGAATACATATGCGTGATTGATTTCTGCAAAAGAATTTAGTTTCAAGCATAAGTTTATCGCGACCACATCCAACCCGTAAATTCAAAGAAGTTGTTGAAGAGAATGATTGAAACATATCAATTAAATAAGTAGGAGCTTTTCTATGAAGTAATTTATAGGCAATAAGACACAGTTTAAAAGCAATACGATATTGAACAGGTAGAAAATGTAAGCAAATACGATAAGGTGTAACATGGTCATTCCATTTCAAATCAAAAATAAAACGTACAGCATCATTCAGAGTTGTAAATGAATGTAAATTATAAACAAATGTAACAAACCAAAATGAAGCGCGGACTAATTATAACCTAAATCAAAGGCCGGGATGAAACCGAGTTCGAATCTTGTGAAAGTTATGATTTAGAAAGCTGATTCTCCAACAATATCTTAGGTTTGCATCTTTTAAAGTAAACTGGCTCAGTGAAAAGTGCACGGCCCATCGGTCAAAAAGCACTAGTCTAGATAGAACCTCACAGTTGGCGCTTTCGCGCTACGAGGCGCATCGTCCGTCGTAACACTATTGGCCGAAGAATAAATCTAATATCAATGAATAGACCAAGAATAATATTAAATTTCTTTTTGAATATTCAAATAAATTCCAGTATTCAAATAATTAACTAATAATTTATTTCTATGCAATAATAGATAGTATATCAATGATAGTCAGCCAAAATGCTAGCGACTTTTTGTGGATAGAGTTGCCAAATCGCTGCTGGCCAAAAATATTTAAGTAGAAAAAGGAAAATCTAAAACACTATGCTAATTACCTTAACCTTGAATTAAAACGAAAAAAAGTGACATCATTCTTGGAATTACTATTACTAGAATATTTTCGCAGCCACACGTTATGTTAGAAGCAAAAAACAGCGTTACTCGTTTTTGTGTTATTATTAGTTAATTGAAATATTTCATGAAGGGGTGCTTTCCTAAAATTATGGTAAGTATCTATTTTGTGCAAATAATGAAATTTACTTGTATAATGACTAATTGGTTGTAGATATGTTTTCATTTTGTGCCCATTTATAAACTTGCGAGTTTTTATTCTAAATAATTTAGTCAGTGCTTTGCTTTCTGATTTAGTGGTTTGTGTTTCAGTCGTAGCTTTTTAATGTTTTTTTTTTTATGTTTTGATATCTAAGGCATAGGCTACTGCTATAGTCTACTAAAGTTTTAAAACTCTAAATTTACAGTACTGTAGTAACCCATATATCAAATTCAATTTTTTTTTATTCTTTAGTTATATTCAGGTATAACTTTAATGTACTATTGTAGTGTGTTTGTTTTTATATCTCAATTTGAACTTGCAAGTGATCTGCAATTCTCAGAAACTAAAAATTTTCAAAAACGTAAGATTGCTTAAAAGATTTATAAAACAAAATAAAAACTATTTAAGTTGTATACAACTTAAGGTTGTTTATTAAAAATTATTAGTTGCTGTAATTCTGAGATCTTTACAGCTTTATAGGGTATCAAAATGCAAAATTTAAAAAAGCATATTTTAAAAAATAACTATTTTTTTTAAATCAAACTTTTTATAATATTAAAATTGTAATACAAAATTAATTGAAAATATACTGAAAATATTAATTATCTAAAGCAGGCCTTTCAGTCCAAAAAGATGAAGCACAATACACAAAAGCATTATAAATAATCTAATTCATTAAATATTCAGGTCTCATTCACCTTTTGCCATTACTAAACTCGCAGGTTTTGGGGATTCTTTAAAATTTAAAAGATTATAAAGTAAGCACAGCAAATAGTGAACAAGATCCAAATATTCTAAATTAATAACAGAGTGTTAAAATGTAAATATATTTACTAAAAAAAGTTAAATTTAATAGTTTATTAAATATGAAAAACTTTGTATAAAGCTACACATTATTTTTTGTATTGTTTCAACAAAGGCATCCATCTCATGGCCCAGTTAATAAAGGTTAAGGGAGGGTTGTAGTGGCCCATAAAGTATTAGTGACATAAACTAAATTTTCAACAGCTTAAGGCACTTTTGAATAAATATTCAGACCAAATAATGTATTTGAAGAATTTAATATATTTTGATAAAAACTAACAGTAAAAATCTATATTTTTATTGTTTGGCAAATGTAAAATAACTAGTCTCTCCAAGAAGTCACTGTAAACAATTTTGATTAGTAAAACTAACTCAGAATTCCCTTTTAATAACATAATGAAATAAAAAAGAAACCAAGAAAAAAGGATTTGTACTTCCTGTTATCGTTCCACCATCAACAAATAGTGAACAAAAACCAAAGACTTTGGAGTTTCTTCAAGAAATCATTGTAAGCAATTTTTTTTTGGTGAAACTAATCTGAAATATCCCTTTCAGCACCTGGGTAAAATAAAGAAGAAACCAAGGGAAATGTATTGAAAATAACAGGAAGCAATAGATGGTGGGGTGATAACAGGAAAGTATCAAAGGATCTTTTCAAGAAGTGATTGTAACCACAGAGGGGATCCTGGTTAGTTTCATGAATAAAAATCATGAACAAAAATCATTTACGATGACTTTTTTAAGAGACCCCAAAAAATTTATTGAATACAAATAAAGAAAAAACAATCACTTGTCATGCAAAGTATAAATTCCCAGGTCAACCTTAAATTCGGCTGACTTAGCCTTTTCTTCAAAACTTTAGAAGCTTTTGGTTTTTATGTTATTTTTTTAATTAAAATATAATTGATTTTTAACTTTAAAATCTAAGGTAATTTAATCTTTCTATTTTTTATTTGGCTGTTTTTATTGTTAAACATATGCATTTTATAATTTATACCGGTACCCTTTGAATTTTCTGGTTGAAAAACAAAAATGAAAAATAGTTAACTAGGAAAAATTTCTTTTAGTTTTATAACATATTGCTACATAGCAATTGAACGTTTTTTACTGTTTTTTTATTTTTATTTTTAACAAATATTTATAATAATAATTGAAATAGATGTCAAGTGATACAGGACTAAAGAAAAGCTGTGGTTGAAGACAGATTCATACTCTTGTGTTATCTGGCAGTAAAGAAAGATTAGAAGACAGAATTAAGCAGCATATTCTTAAATTCATCCACAACCAGATCAAACCACAGAAAAATTTTTTTGGATGACTATGTAAGTTGGGGGTGGAGATCCTTATTGCACTTGTAGACTGTATCCAAAAATTAAAATTGGTGTCAGTCTGCATAAAATTTTAGGGAGCAATATAGTTTTCCTTAAATTTTATTGACATTTACTCAAATTACAATCTTTTAGCACTTCATGTATATGAGAAAATTTGATCCAAAATTTATGGCAAAGACAAAAAAAAGTCTTCACTTAAAATCTGGCTTGGATTACTCGAATTTTGTCTTGAAAACTGTGATCTCTAAAAAAAAGTCATCATTTAAAATCTGTCTCTTTCTCCATTTTCATCATGAAAAACTAGAACTGGCTTTACTTTATCTCAACCACACGCAGGTCAAAGATCTCCCAACCCTGATGTAAGTCAAATTAAAGCATACCATAATCATATTTGGTCATTGGTATACATCTCCTGCAAAACAAAAATGCACTAAAAACTATAAAAAAAAAACATGTTGATATTATTATCAACATGCTTTTTTTTGGCAACTGACAAATCTTGATTCCGTTTAACAACTTTGAAAAGAGTTTCTGGATCAGGTCTAATAACTGTCCAGCCAGGTGATCAAGTCTAATATCTGCTCGGATTAACAATTAGAACATTGTCTTGCCACATGAATTCTTGGATCAGGTCTAATAACTGCTTGCCCAGGCAGATATTAGACTTGATCTGAGTTTCTTTATGCATTTAAAGTTGCCCACTTCTGACACATACCAGTCTGGCTGTGCATTTAATCAACCAATCATATGTATCTCTTATCCAATCCAATCAAATCAGTCAGCTGGTTAATACAGCATCAAATAGCAGCATGTTAAAAAAAGCATTTGAAATTACATGATCTGAATTATTGCTATATGCATTTCAATTATACAGTGGATGTAGTTATGTGACCATAACAAATGTTATTCTTTCTATTTTTTATCTGAGTTATGTGATCAAACTTTGTTTAATAAGAAAGCTTATGTTTTGATTTATCCTAATTCGGTTAGTAACTTTAACAGTAATTAATCCAAAAACTAAAAACCTTAGCTAAACTTAATCATTATCGCTTAAACATAGAAAAATGTGCAAAATTACTTATGTGATTAATAAGCTTAGTTTGCAATCAAACTAAAGTATTTTTCTTTATCATCTTACAGTCTATCCACTACAACAGACATTCAAACTCAGTAACTAATAATAAACTAATAGTACAATAAACTCATATTAATTTTTTGGTTTACTAGTAAGCCTGAATACTAAATAAAAGATCATCACTTTGTTTTATAAACAGATTGTAGCCTGCAGCTAATTTATAAGCTAAATGTTTTATTGATTCAGCCTTTACACAGACATGACAGAAAAGGAATAGACACTTATAGAAATTGTTTATTTTGTTAAACATATAATTTAATGAACAAAACCACAAATTAATGGCCACAAATTTAATAACTAATATTTGGTTGACATTCCTTTTGCTGTTTTTAATGCTAGGACCCTTCTAGGCATTGCATTTATCAGTAGGTGAATATCATCTTGAGGAATTTCTTGCCATGTTTGACACAATAAAGCGAAAAGTTCAGGCTTAGTAGATGGCTTCATTTTCTTTTTGCATAGGTTCCAGTTTAATATGCCCCAAAGGTTTTCAATTGGGTTCATATCAGGGGACTGACTTGGCCATGGAAGTTTATTATGATAACTCTATTAACAGTAGAAAGGGGTATTGAAAGATTTTCTGCTATTTTGCTTTGACTTAGACCACCTTCATGTTGACCCACAATTTGTTATTGCATAAATTCTGATAGGTCTGATGCTCCTTTGGTTTGTGGCATGCTTCAATGGTGTTAGATGCAATTTTATGGATTTACTCTAAGTTATTCCAGAACTATTTTCACCTGTAAACATAAATAAGCACATATTAATAATAGGAAAATATTTATGTTGGTGTCTATTCTTTTCTGTCATGTCTGTGTATATGCTCAAGAGTGTGACATGCCTGCACTACACAATGTAAACCCTGTCCAAGTGTGCTAAACTCATATTATAAAGCTTTCATCACCTTAATTTTTATACAAGCCATAAGTGCTTTTAAAAACTTGTGGCTTGTATAACATTAGCTGAATGGAAATTTGTAACAATTATAAAAATTAGCAGTAGAAAATTTGTTATAATCATGTAACAATGGCCATTAGCTACTATATTTCAAGAAATTCTGAATATCTTAGTAAAGCTTTATGACTTGTACTGTTCAATGTTGCTTTACATGCAATCTAAGCATCATAAAACAGGTTTATTGTGGTATTATATCTTGTGTACATAGAGATTGTAATGTCATAAAACTAGTGTAAAGATATTATGTATGATTTGGTCTTAATAGCTTTATGGTTTTGGTTAAGATTAACATTAGGGTTAGTTACACTACATTGAATTATTTTAAATGAATGGTATATTTTTACAATCTTAAGATTGTATAACAAATAAATAATATGTAAAAAAAAAAAACAACAGGTAAGGGATCATACTAACACTTAGGTTGAATTCTAAAGCAGCAATATAGTATATCAAGTTTGTTTTTTTAAACGTTTTTGCAACTAAAGTGTATTTTTATAAAATTGTTTGGATTTAGCTCATCTACTTTGAAGAAATTTAAACTAATTATCAAATTAAAAATTTTTTATTGTAGTTTTATATTAATAACCAATAATTTTTTTCCATTTCTAAATTTTTTGGCCATGCAAATTTATTGTTTTATAGAATTCTTAAAGAAACCTAGGTACTTTCCTGTTATCATCCCACCATCAGAAGTGAATGAAAACCGAAGACATGGGGTCTCTTCAAGAAATCACTTTAAGCAATTTTTTTCGGTGAAACTAACCTGAAATACCCCTTTCAGCACCTGAGCGAAATAAAGAAGAAACCAAGAGAAATGTATTGAAAATAACAGACAACAATAGATGGTGGGGCAGTAACAGAAAAGTAGTGAAACCTAAATTTGAATTGCAACTGTGGTTACCTTATTGACACAGTTTTAATTAAAATCCTACTTGTGCCATTTTGTTGTCTTCTTGGGAAGATATTTTACAACTCTTTCCCCTGATTGGTATTCTGGGTAAGCAGCTCTAAATTTCAAACATATCTTTAAGAAAAACTAAAAAACCAAAATAAAAATTTCAGCAAGCAAAAACATGGCATCTCCAAAACCAGTAAATTTATTGACAGTTACCTTAAAGTATAGCATTTTTGATGCTACAAGTTAGTATGGTTGTAACATAGGATATTATCTATTTGATGGTTCAAAGTTTCAGAAAATAAAATGAAAAAATCAATAGAATTGATTAATCACCACATTAAACTTTAGTATGTGATTTGTTTGTAACAATGCTTTAAAAATGGCATTGCCGTAGTTGTTGTTGTTGCCCCTTTTCCAAGGATATCTTGGAGTAGCAACCTTAACTCTTCCAAAAAACCCAATTTAGATTCACACTCTTGGATTACCTCTGCTGCATCTAAAGGCTTTTTTCTACAGATTAATGTTGTTGTTGTGTGTTGTTACTTGGCTACAGTTAAAGAGTTAATTGGTGTCATCTGTGTGTGTCAAGTATAACAGACATTGCAACATGAAAGTACAGTATCAGGATTCACTGTATGTAGGTAACTTTGCAAGAGTGGTGATTTGTTGGCTCTGAGCTGTGCTAGTTTTGTATGCATATGATGTGGTAATGTTTGTTTTGATGAATGTATGTCATAGGGTGTGATGTTAATAACTTACCGTATTTATTCGAGTATAAGTCCCATTTCTTGTACCAAAATATTGCCCAAAAAGTCAGGTGCGACTTATATACGAATACATGAAGTGCATCGTATGTGATGCAAAATTTTTCCGAGGTATTTCCTTGCTATCGCTTTCTATGAGCATGCACATGCAATCGCACATGGCACACAAACCTAATTAAAATGTGCCTTTGCACGTGACTGTGACGTTACATTACACGTGATTAAAATACATTACAAGTGATTAAAATATTTAAAATAAACAATGTTTAAAAAAATTTTGTACAGTTTTTCATGTCAAATATGGGGGTGCGACTTACACATGCATGTGACTTATACTTGAATAAATACAGTAGTTGTTTTTTCTAGAATTGAGGTATTGTGAGGTGAAGGTAGTGTGCATGTGTTTGAAGTTTTCTCTACATTCCTCTGGTGTTTTCTCTTGTTTTGGGATGATGATGTTAGTGTAATTTTTATTTTACAATAACAGTTAAAATGCAATGACACATTTGGTTGCAGCAAACAAGTTTGTCGCTGATAATAATAACCAAACCTTTTGATTTGTATAGTCTAATTTGATTAAGCAAATCTAGTTGACATTGCAATAATTTTTTGTTGTACTTGTTACTTAAGCTATCTAATTGACCTTAACAAATCTATATATAGTTGAATATTTTTGAAGGTTTCTAACATAATTTTTAGAAAGTACAGATTTAAGGTTGCTAATCAACTTTGTTTACTTTGTGCAAATTTAAAGTTTTTAGTAATAGTTTTGTGTACAAAATTTCAATTATCAAAAGTCTTGGATATATTTTAATAATCATTAAAAAAATTGTTATTGGATAGAAAACATTTTTATTGATTTTTATGATCAGGTATGTTTTACGTCCAAAAAATAATACACAAATTGTAGTTATTAAACTATGTAAATGCTAGAGAACACAGATTAAAAAAAGAAAGAACAGCAAAATGTGTGTATGCTGTGACTTGCAAGGATAATAGTTGAATACTCAATTGTGTTAACAAAAAGCAAATTGCTTCACTTCAATATGATTTTGTTGCATGAAATTAGAATATTGCGCATTGTGTTTCTAATTAAGGTAGCATGACTTGCCACTTTCAGCTTGGAAAAATTTCTGCAACCCTGAAAAATTTTAATTTTTCAAAAATTGTCTTGGAAAATTTATTTTAGAATTTGTGATATTATTTTGGCCATAGAGACCAAAAGATTGTCTGATAAAAGTAGAGAATTAATGACACAAATTTTGTCTGCTGCATATGTTAAAATATAAGGCAATCATTATATTATTTTCATCATAAATTTTTGTGCATTCTGCATACTGATCTTCTGTATTTTTTTTCTCACTTTCTTATGCTATGCTGTTTATTAATTGATTTTGCATTGAAGTCAAATAAATGAATATCTACAGGGTGTAAACGATAAATTGGCAGTAAGTTCAATCCGCAATTTAGAGGTTTTAAAGCATATTTAAAGCAATTTAGAGGTTGTTGATGTGTTTTTCAGATTCATATTTTACATATTAACTACCTAAAAATACTAAATTATGAGTGCCAGTGTTGAAATGAACCATAAAATTGTCATTGCGGAATTGTTCCACGCCAGGCACAAGGCGTCTGAAATTATCAGAGACACTGGCTATGCTCCTAGGACTGCTTATCAAATTGTATCGAACTTAAGGCAGGGCAAAGGCATCCAAAGGAAGGCTCACAGCCCTAGGAGTGATAGAATCTGTACTAAAAGGTTCCTTTGGGGCTTAAAACAGTCCATTGCTGCAAATCCATCACACCCATGGCAGCGCTGGCAAAAAAGCGAAATGTGACCAAAATGACCATTTCAAATGCAGTAAGGAAGGATCTTGGGATGAAGTCATTTTGCAGACGACGTCGTAACATTCTGACAGTGAAATCTAAGGCCATTCGTAAAGAAAGAAGCCCCTTGCTACTCAATCACTTCAAACATCATGGTGGTGCCATTTGCATCTTTGTTGACGAAAAGAAGTTCATGGTAGATGAGGCTTCCAACTGCAGAAACTCAAGATTTATCGCTAAGGACTCTTCATGTGTTCCTCCAGTGATGCAGAGCAAACGCCCAGCATCTGTCATGGTGTTCGGTGCTATTGTCAGCGATGGGAAAGTCATGCCCCCTCACTTTATTGAAGCAGGCCTGAAGATCAATACAGCGGAATATTTAAAGATTCTGGAGGAAGTTCTTTTACCCTGGATTAAGAAGAACTATGATCCCATGTTCATCCAGGACTCTGCACCTGCTCATGGGTCAAAAACAGTGCAGACCTTCTTGAAGAGAGAGATGCCAGTTTTTGTCCCCTCAAATATTTGGCCCTCTAGCTCACCTGATTTAAACCCCTGCGACTATTGGTTATGGGGCGATGTTGAGAAAGTTTCTAATTCTCAACCCCATAACAGTGTGGCCTCCCTGAAGACCTCCATAAGGCAAGCATTCCGCACAATAAAGGAAGAGTCTGTTATCAAGGCCTGTAGTGCATTTAGGGCTCGTATTCAGCAAGTTGTGGATGCAGAGGGTGGATACATAGAGTAAAATGTTTGTGTGTGTGTATTTAATAAAAATAGTTTCATAAAAATACAGGTATTCTTTACTTTTCCTTCTTTATCAAGGATTAAAGTTTGAGATTATGAACTGCCAATTTATCGTTTACAGCCTGTATCTGTATAATCAGAGGCATGTTTTCGTTTTTGTGATTGCTTATTTTTTACAATTTGCTAGGACATATGATTTCAAGAATGCTGACCCAAACTCTTTTGATCCCACCCAAAAAACTGCTGTTTGTCATGCTTGAGTGCACATTTTTTGCCCTTTGTTTCTTATACCGTTCATTCCAGTTAAAAACAAAATATAAGTTGCAGCATATTTTGTCTTTTTACATAAAATTCTAAAGAATTACAAAAATATGTTTGAATGTTTTTATTCTCTCATTTTTTGGCATACTAGCCATTTTTTTCATCTAAAAATGCTCTTGAAACATTAAAATGGAAGTTGGAAGATCAAAGAAAATGGAAAACACCGGCAAATAAATATTTAATGTGTAGAATATAATGACACATACATGTGTGCTTTTCCATTTTTTGAGGTTCACCACAAAAGACTGTTTGATTGAGCAATACTGTGATGTTAAGCTTTTATAAATTATGAAAAAATTAATTAAAACACTGTCACTTGCAATCTTTTTACCTTTATTTGATTGTATGCATGTTTACCAGTAAATATGAAGAGTGATGTTTTGTAAATTTTAATAATTATAGTGAACCCCTCAGTTTCTAAATAATAATTTTTATTGCTAATTGATCAAAAATATTTCAAAAATTTCAAATGTGATTGTTTCAATCCTCAACTTTGTTTAAAGGGCAAAAAATAAAGTTTTCTGAGATATAGTGTTTTGAACATGCATATGAACTTGTATATGGCTACTTGTGGTCAAAAGATTAAGTCATCATTCTGATTTAAAGGTCTGTTTTCATCTACCAATCAACATAAAACATTTTTTAACTTCAAAATTAAAAAAGGTTTTGTGTCTTAGTTTAATAAAAAGACGATTTGTTTGTTTTATCTTTAATCAGTTATGTTCATAAAGTCACAAAGTCGTTATTTATTTTATGTTAATATTAACTAGGAATGTTTGAGTATTTTTGTGCTTGTTAGCACTGGTATATTAGCTCAAGTTGTAGCTAAATCTGGAAACTAAATTAATTTTGCTTGAATGTTCTGCATTTGGATTTTCAATCAGTGCAAGTCAGTCATTCAATGATAGCACTAAAGGAATAATAATTTTTGATATTGTTTGTAGGTAGTGATATATGTAATTGCTTAACAATCTATAATCAATTGTTATATATACTGGTACATTTTATATGTACACTGATGATATTAGAACTATTTTTTGAAGGTTTTGATTGGTTATGATTTGTAATTTATTGCACTTAATAGTTATTTTTAATTATCTGTCTTTATCAAAACAGTAATTTTTTAGTGTTCAATATTTTAATTTATAGGGAGCAAATGCTTCAGTAGCCCTGATGAACGAAGAAAAGTCTTTAGATCTCTCTCCTCCTGACGCTCGCTACTTTGGACTGCACAATGTACGTGTTCGCTCTTAATTGTTGTTTGCTGTGCTTCTTTCCTACTATTAAATCTTTGTTGCTGGTCATTGGTTTCTATAAACTTTTCAATTTTGTATTTCTAACAACTCTGTTATAATGCCATGATCATTTCAAAAAAGATTTCAAAAAACTCATTTTTCACTACAACCTAAAGTTTTCCTATATTCATTATTTATAATTTTATTTTTATGTATTATTTTGAAGTTTGGGAATACTTGCTATTGCAACTCAGTTCTTCAAGCGCTGTTCTTTTGCTTACCGTTTCGAGAACAAGTTCTTCAATATCGACAGCAACGTAATGGAAAACATGGTGGCGGGAAAAAAGACAGTCTGCTAGCTTGTCTATGCGACCTTTTTAATTGCATAATTTGCCAAAAGCGTAAAGCAGGTGTAATGCAACCAAAAAAATTTGTAGCAAGGCTTCGCAAAGAAAATGGTTAGTGGTGCAATACTTATTTCACTTTTTCGTTTTGGAAAAAAATTTTGAATGCATTATTTCATTAAATTGGCAAAACTTTTATTGTTAAGACCTGTTCTTGTAATTAACGTTTGTTTTTTCAAAAATCTTAGTACAGTATTGGGTTTTGAAGTTTTTTGCAAATTAACGAATTTAAAGCAGGGATCGGCAAACTGCGGCCGGCTAAGACTTTTCATCCGGCCCGCGGGGCTCATTTGAAAATCGCATACACTGATTTTAGCCACAGTTGGATAGAATTATATCGGGAACGCACAGTTTCAGGTTTTTACCTTGTTCATCTCGTAGGACAGCGTGGTCCAACTACGGGCCCGCGGAACAATTTCGCACAAGTCTTGTCGATCACAAGCAGCGGTACTATGATTTTGGGACGAAAATAGGAATTTCCGAGACCGTTTCCAAGTGAAGACTGTTTTTTTTTTTTTTTTTTTAGAAAACACCTTGATTTTGGAACGAAAATAAGAATTTCGGAGACCGATTCCAAGTGAAGACTTTTTTTTTTTAGAGAACACCCTGATTTTGGGACGAAAATAAGAATTTTGGAGAGCGATTCCAAGTGAAGACCTTTTTTTTTTAGAGATCACTACAATTTTCGGTGAAAAAATAGCGAGATCAGAGATCGATTTGAAGCTAAGACTTTGGCCCGGGGGGATCCAAAAAATCTAAATCCGGCCCCCGTCTTGAAAAGTTTGCCGACCCCTGATTTAAAGTAAACCAATATACAGCGAAATTTAGTGTGAAATGCTGTTTTTTAGATTTAATATCCAAATATTTGCTAAAACTAAAAATTAATCTTACCATAAGAAAAAAACTATTTTGATATTATTTTGCTTAAATGATAATGATTTTTTTTTTTGATCCATGAAAGTTGTCTGCTTCATAGTTGGACACTCTGTACACTGGTGTGTATTTATGACGTCATAGAATCAAGATTCTCATTTCGAATTTGTTGCTTGCAGAGTCATTCGACAATTTCATGCAACATGATGCTCACGAGTTTTTTAATCACTTATTGAATTCCATTCACGTTGTCCTCCTTGAAGAAAAAAAAGCCGAAAAAGAGCGAAAGCGACTGTTGGAGCAGCAAAATGCCATTGGAGCTGCTGTCAAAAAAGAACGCTCCAGCTTTTTTCATAAAAGCAAAAAATCGAAGTCGCAAAAAGCGAATGCTTCAAATACTCCTTCTAAAAGCTGTCCGGATCCTTCCCTGACTTTTACTGACAATTCTTCATCTGCTGCTCCTCTTTCAGAAGGTGCTGCTTCTATTGCGTTTCCGCCTTCTACCGAGGGGGAGGCAGTGACTTTGCTCAAGTCGAGTAAGAAAGCTTCCAGCGAACCAAGATTAGCAAACGGCCAAGTACCTTCTGGATCCAGTCCCAATCTTCATAGCTCCCCAAGCTCAAAAACTTTTTCGTTGTTTTCCCGCATCAGACAATCAAAGAAAGTTTCTTCTAGTACAAAATCTTCTAACGAAATTAATAAAACGAGATTACCAACTACTGCCGAAGAAGACGAGGAAGACACTTCTACGTGGATTTATGATATTTTCCAAGGAACCTATACTACCATTACACGGTGTTTAAATTGTGAAACAGTAAGTGCTTTTAATTAAATTTCTTTTTATTAGCTCGCTATATTTTCACTCTTCATTTAAAACATAATATGATTTAATATTTTTATTACTTTGATTTTTCTTTTCAGTTAAGTTGTCATACATAGAGGAACAATATGAAGTATATTGCGTCTTTTTTTGTAAAGTATTTAACTTCTTAAAGGTCCTTCGTTGAAACAATTCGTGACTGAATTACTTGAATTAACTAGTGTTTGATTATCGACCATTTTAAACTGATCGGTTCTCGCTCGGCCTTTCACGAATCAGCGACTAGACTTTAAAAATAATCCTAGGTAATTGTTAACAGCGTGGTCGAGAAAATAAGGAAAAAAAATTTATAATATTGTTTTGTAATGTTGTTAAAATGATTGATCTTTTGCCAAATCTATTTAATAGCAAAACCACGTTCTTTGCAGAATGTAGCTGCAAAAGTCGCTTCATTTTGGAGAAAATTTGTTTTATTTTTAGTAATCATTTTCGTCCTGTTTATATAAGTTTTTTCAATTTTTTTGGGGTCGGTGTTCATCAGAAAAGCTTGATGACGTTACGTCAGAGCAGTTTCAATCGATTAAACTGTCGTGGTGGACGGGCATCCACTTGGGTCAGGCATAAATAAGAGCGGGGTCGAGAGTTATCGTTTTACTACCCTAAGCTGCTGTACTGCCTGGATCTGATGGTGTTGAGCCAACATCGGGTTTCGTCATCCAAAACCGTCAGACCTCGCTCCATGTAGTGCATGGTCTGCGGTTTGTTCAGTGGCCCTGCACTCGCGATTCGGTAAAAAAGCGGACCCCATTTGTTCATGGAGAATGGAATCGCTCAACACCAATCCGCAGGCAATTGAACTTAACCCAAGCTTTTCGGGGCAAGCCCTTTTTAACAAACCTGTACTAGTTATTGGTGTGAAAACACGGAGCCTGGATGTACTCTCACAGTATGTTGTTCCATCTACGATTCGTTCACTGGCCAACGCAAATGCCTAGTTCGGCGTGGTTGTTTAATAGTTTCCGCGCAACTGGCACGAACGGGCGTCTAGATCTTGCGCATTGTCATTGAATGCCTACATTTTACTCCAACAAATTTACCCACTTATATTTTCAGTCATCTAGCCGCCTGAGTTTCGTCGGTTAGGAGCAGGGTGTCGAACCGGACCCGAACCGGACCCGAACCGGATCCGTAAACCCGTATTAACCGTTATTATTTTTTGAACCCGAACCGGAACTGAACCCGAAAAAATAAAATTTGCTGAACCTGAACTGGAACTGAACCCCTAAAAATAAAATTTGCTGAACCTGAACCGGAGCTGAACCCGTAGAAAAAAAAATTGCTGAACCCGAACCTGAACCGGAACTTTATTTTAAATGGATCCGGTTCGACCATTTGATGCACAAATTTTAATTTTAAAGTCATTTGTAGAAGAATCAGAATCACAATTTTGTCTTTGAAGTTGCCGCAATTTTTTTGGTCACAATACTTGTTGTGTGGCAATACAGAAACGTTATAAACGACTTTTTCAGGCGAGAAGTTAAAGCAAAAACATGTCACTTGCTAGATAAAGAAAGCGAAATTTTAAATATATGCTAAAGCAGTTGTTCTTAAGCTTTTTACAGTGCCATACCTTTAAAAAAATACATATTAATATAGAGACGTAGCAAACATAGTGAAACCATCGTTGGTGAAGCAAAATTATTTGACGCCATTGAAAAATCGAAGCTGCACAGTGCATGCTGTTGGGGAGCCACTCGACTGAAATTTAGTTACGTGGAGAAGTTTAATAAAAAAGCAGTGTAAACTTATCGAATGATTCGAATTCAGTGTAACTTATAGTTGCCTCAAATGGTTTTCACTAGCATGATGGTATCCCTAACAGTCGAGATTGAGTAAAAAATAATGTTGAGCAAGCAATGCAATAAAGTTAATTAATTTTTGATTTTTCAAAAAAACAAAATTTAAAAAAAAAATTTGTTGAGATTAGGAAGAGAAGCTATTAACCTTCGCCTTGTAGCGTGAAGTTTAAGTAAAATTTTGTAAGCTAACTGCTTTTCTCTTATTTCTCAGCTTCTTATTAGGCTCAAATTTGCATGTTAGAATCTAAAAAGGCCTTCACTTTTGCAGTAAGGTTAATTCGGGATGAGCTATTCATAGTTTTTAGGCTTATTTAAAGATATTATAGCAGTGAAAATCGCATTACTTAAATTTTTCATTTGCATCAATGTTCGCTTCAACTTTACGTCAAAGATTTGTCTCTTAAGAAAAAAAAAATCTTATACAACAAATTGATTTAATTTTTAATTTATTTCTAGTTGTAATTATTAAATCAAATGTTACCGTTTGAAGTTGCCACAATTTGTTTGAGCACTTGTGTGCCAACAAAGAAACGTCATAAACAACTTTATCAGCCTAGAAATGAAGAAAAAATATGTGCACTAGATACATGAACGTGCGCCAAAAGAACCAAAAGGGGGACTCGCTTTTTGAAATTTCAAATTTTACAAAATAATACATAAATATGCATTAAAAACTTCTAAAGTTAAGGCTCGTTTCCACTACGAGGGTGGAATAGAGCATTCTTTGTTTCTTTTGATCATCTTTCAGCGCTTAAAATCTAAGTGAAGCAAATAAAGTCAATAAATCAAGCAAAGAGTACAGTGGCGAACAAAAAAAGTAAGACTTTTTTATTTTTTAAGATTTTTTAAAAATATCATTGTTAAAATTGAATTATATTAATATATATCAAGTAATATATCATTAAAAGAGCACAAAAAATTATATTAAATCCAATATTAATTTATTTCTTTTTTAGAAATATAATTCAATTGCAACTAACTTATTTTTAAAAAATTTGATAAAATAAAAAATCTTACTTTTTTGCTCGCCACTGTACTCCATTCCACGCTCATAGTGGGAAAAGAGCCTTTATGCGTCAATTTTTTATTATTATAAACTTGAATGACTAAATGCTTATTTTGTTTAAAACTTTAAAAGTTTAGATTTAGTAAGATAAAGACCCGTTTCCACTACCGGCGTGAAACGAAGTATTTTTTGTTTTATTAATTTTTTTACTTCTTTCGGCGCTTAAAGGCAAAACGAAGAAAAAAATCATTGAAACAAAGAATACTCCAATCTACACTCGTAGTAGAAATGAACCTTAATGACATTTCATACCTAATAAACCTTCTGCGTGAGGGCCGCCACTAAAAAATTATCAAAAAATTCTTAGACAAGTGTATCAATGGCTAGTCCAAGAAAGATCAATATAAACTCATGTAAACGCAATCTATAAGAAAGTTTTGAGATCACAAAACAACAAAAAACTTCCGTTTCAACTTTTGGCGCTCGCAAGATCATTACTATAAATTTTTTAGTAAGACTTGATTTTTACAATCAAGACCCATGCCGGTGAATTAGTTTGATTTAATTTTTTTAAAACTTGTACCAGAATTTTTTAAAAAACCCTTTTTAAGAATATTTTTTGTGTTTCCGACTGTTTGCCATCACTCCTCCAGGAAGCGCGTCTACGAGCGCCCATGATAACATGAGGTAAGAAATTGTGTTTACAGTCCTAACGCTTGTAAGAAATAGATAAAAAATATATATTCCGAACCCGAACCGGAGCTGAACCGGAACTGAACCCCTAAAAAAAAAATTGTTGAACCTGAACCGGAACTAAACCCGAAAAAAATTTTTTTGCTGAACCCTAACCGGAACTGAAGCCGAAAAAAAATTTTTTGCTGAACCTGAACCGGAACTGAACCTTTAAAAATAAAATTTGCCGAACCTAAACCTGAACCGGAACGTTATTTTAAACGGTTCGATTCCCTGGTTAGGAGTGATACTCTCCTTGGCTTACGTGGAACTTTGAACCCTAACCATATACTGCAAGGTCTTTTAAGTGGCCCTCAGAGGCTCGCCAAAAGAGACTACGATTAATTAAATTATCAGATCAGAAAATTTTTTTCTAAGATAAAAAACTGTGTCTGGGTTGAAATAAAAGTTTGATTTTTTAAAAGTTAATTTAAATATGATATTGCTTATTAAGTTTACCAGTGAAAAAAAAATCGGTAAGTGATTTGAACCTGATGCAGTGAATGTCGTCAATCTTTTTGAAACTCTTGTACATTGTTCTTCTTGGTTGATGTCTAGATAATAAATATGCTTAATAAACTAGTTCCAGACAAATATCAACGTGCAATCATAAAGCAATCAATTTAATCATCACTTTGACGTGACGTAAATATCACAACAATCCGACTGAAGAGTTTCTTTGCACAATACTAATGCACAAAACTGCGTTTGGACCGGGCGGTAAGGTTTGTGGAGTCGCACTGTGCGCCACCATATCGGCTGTTGATGTTTTTAATCGCTAGGTGGCGAGAGAGGCACGAGTTAAAAGTTTTGTAAGAAACAATTGTAAATGACATTCTGGCTTAGCGAAAAGCAAAAAAATCAATTGCCGGTAGCAGTTGGATTATTTTTGCTAATCACAACGCACTGTTCACAGTGAACAACTAAACGGTCACCATGGGCAAGGCGCTGGTCGCAGTGGACAGCGCGTCCGTGTCTGCACCAATCGCCGGTTGTTTTCCTAAATCCGCGGTCACTGCAGTCCCGATCAGGTTGCTGGCACCCCCCACAAAGAAACCCAGCAGCGTCTACAACACACAATTGATCATTTTGTTTAAGGGGGAAGCTGAATCCAACCAACAAACTATCATCAATTATTATGACACGTGCAACTTAAATTTAAAGCGACCACAGCTTTTGTGTTTCGAGTTTCTTTGACTGTTTAAATGTGAACTTTGTTCTCTCGTTCTCAGGTTTTGCGTACAGATTGCATGACGTAACTCCAGTAGTAAACAATTAACGAAATGATCGCAAATGGTTTTCTCTGCGCCTAAGCTGGAGTTTTCTAAATCATTTTTGTGACAATAATTGTGTTATCGCATGAATAGATTAAGGCAGGGGTCGGCAACCTTTTTCGCACAGCGGACCGGTTTAAGTCGGAAAACTTTTCGCGGACCGGCCTTAAAAATAAACATAAATATTCCGCAATTAAATTTTATTTCAGCTCATAAGATATTACAACAGTGATTCAATGAGAACCTTGAGCTTGTTTTGCCGCAACAAGACGCTCCCACCTTGGAATTATGGAACTTAATGACACACGCAATGTGTCCCTCACGTCCAGTCTGTTTCGCGGTTTCGTCTTTGTTGCTGCCATCACAGAAAATCCAGACTCGCATAAGTAGGACGTCGGAACTGGTAGCAATGTTTTTAATGCTTTTATGGCAAGGTCGGGGTATTCTGGTAAGACCTTCATCCAAAACATTGACAGAGTCATTGTATCAAAAAGACGTTTCAGGCTACCATCATTTGCATTGTCCAGCAGCTGGTCTTCTTGTCGCACTGGTAAGTTTGATCCACCTGGCTTGAAAATAAATGGATGACGGATCCATTTCTTTGCAGCGCGAGGGTCTTTAGCGCTTGGAAAATAGCGCTTAAACTCTTGTAAAAGAACACGCAAGTGACTAGTTACAAGGTCGAACTCTTGCTCATGCTCGCTGCCTTTCAAAGTCTCTGCTAACGTTTGAAACATGTCAAATACTCTTTTGTTTACTCGCTGCTCCCATGATTTAAGTTTGTCTTTAAATGCAGCCACTTTATCTGCCAATTTGAATACAGTTGTCATTTTGCCCTGCAGTGAGAGATTAAGTTCATTAAGCAGATTGAAAATGTCACATAAGTAGGCAAGTTTGAGAACCCATTTTTCATCACTAAATTTGTTAGCAAGGTCTGAGTTTTTCTCCAGTAGAAACCTTTGCAGTGGTTCACGTAATTCAAACACTCTGTTTAATGATTTTCCACGGGAAAGCCACCTTACTTCTATGTGCAAAAGAAGGCATTTGTGTTCTGCATCCATGTCTTCGCATATCTGCTCAAACAGCCGGGTGTTAAGTGCATGAGCTTTAATAAGGTTGATCATTTTAACTACATCACCAAATACACTGAAGCTCAGGTGATAGTTTTCGGCTCGCCAGCATTTCCCTGTGAATGACACAATGAGTGGCTTCGCATTCTGGTGCGACCTCCTTAATGCGAACAGTCAAACCAGACAGACAGCCAATCATGGCTGCAGCTCCATCCGTGCACACACCGATACAAAAAGACCAATTCAGTTTTTCTGAGAAATATTCATTGAGAGACTTGTATAGTTCAGGGACAGTGGTGTTTTTTGGCAATAACAAAGCACACAATATGTCCTCATGAATATCCTCTTCATGGAGATATCGAACAAAAACTAGCAGCACAGCTTTGTTTTCAATATCTGTAGACTCATCACATTGAATCGCAAACCACGGTGACTTTGCAATCTGCTTTAACAATTGAGTTTCAATGTTTTCCGCCATATCCTCAATTCGTCTTGCAACAGTGCGAGCCGAAAGAGGAACCTGCGCTATCTTTTTAGCTGCCGATTCTCCTAAAACTTCACGGCAAATATCAGTACACGTAGGTAGAATCAATTCTTTAGGAATGCGGTAAGACACCAAATACGATGCTCTTAGTACATCGGAATTTGTTGACAAAGCAGTCTTCAATGATCGTTTTTCGCCTTCGTAATTACGCTTCCTTCTTTCAAAAAAACTCCAAAGGCTTATCTTTTAATTCGGGGTGCTTTGTTTTCATGTGCCGAAGTAGTTTTGAAGGTTTCATTGCCTCGTTTGATAATTTGCTGTTGCAAATTAGGCAGACCGGACAAGGTGCTGCGGAATCACTAGTTGAAATAAATCCGTACTTTAAGTATGACTCGTTATATTGGCGATTGAAAGAGGCTTTCCGTTTTTCCATGTTGTAGGTCCCTCGTCCTCGACGTCAGACTCTTGAAATGGTACTGACCTTTTTCCAAAAAATCTCAGCAAAGATGTTTGTTTTTCACTCATTATTTTCAGACTCAAAGTATAAGTGTTAAAACTTATAAACTGTAATATTTTAGCTTTCAAATTTTAGTAGGAATAATTTATTTTTACTGTAACTGCAGTTTGCTATAATTTCTAACTGCTTAGACCTAATTTCTAACGTTATTTTCTTGCTTAACTCCCTCATCAACCTAACACTGCTAACACAGCAAAACCACAACTGCTAGTTGCATCACACATATTTGTTAGTTTTATTGTCTTTGCCTTGTTACGTCATTTGCAACAATGCTTGAATAAACACCATTCAAAGCCGACATTAGAAAATGCTCTTAAGGACCGAAATAATCGAAACTTACGCATAAATGTCCTATTTTACGTCCATTTACGTCCCAGCGCACCTAAAGTGTTAAAATCAAGCAGTCAAATCTCACAAAGCGTCCGAAGCAATTGGGTATTAAACTCTAACGTTACAAAAATGTTTCAAAGCATTTAATCTGGAAAAGTACGCGGCCCGGCAACGAACTCCTCACGGACCGGCACTGGGCCGCGGCCCGGTGGTTGCCGACCACTAGATTAAGGTGTGTAATTAAATATTTTTTCTTGTAGTCATCTCATATTAACTGTTTGTTACTTCCAAGGCGTTAAAATTAATGGAGAACCATCACGTACTGCGTCTGTTTTAAAGAAAAAGAGATATTTTTTCTGTGTTTTTATGCCGCTAAAATTGAGAGCTTGTTTACACCGCCAACCATAACAATGAAATTAAAGTGCTTCCTTAATGGCATAAGAGCGTGACAAAGGCAGAAATTGAATTGAGACCATGTCGATCAATGAAGTGATGATGCTTGTAAAGGATGTTTTGTTAGTTTCTCTCTTACATCTGAACGTTTACATTTTCTATAAGTTAGTTTTTTTATAAATTGGCAGCTGCAAGTTTAATTTTTGCATTTAACATTTTTGGGTTCAATTTTGAGTTTAAATTCATAAAAAATAGTAAGCCCAAGTTCGAATCTTTTATTTTTTCAATTTTATGAATTCAAGTTCAAATTCGAGAATTGATTTCACGAAACCGGTTGCAACGCAAACTACCGGTAAAAGGCGTGCAAGCAAGATCCTTCACAAAATGACAAAGATTAACATTTTATTCTCTTTATTATCAACAAAATTACTCTAATAATGAACTTAAACTCGATCAATTTTTTCGAATTCAGAAATTTTTATTTTTCAAGTTCGAATTCGGTAAAACTGCCAGATTGTTTTGCCGAGTTCGGTATTTGAGTTTGAGTTCAAGTTCGCGTTTGCAGTCCTGCTTTAAACCAACCAAAATGAGAATGTGTTCGCTAACTTTGTACCAGGTCATTAACATGTGCCAGTTGTTATTTCAAACACTCGAATTTGCGTCTAATTAAAATTAGACTTTCTAAAACTTCAGTTTGGCAACTGGTCAAAATATTCTATTGTTCACTTTTGTTGATTTCGCTTTAGCGTGAATTACAAAAATTAAAAGTTGTGCTTTTTAGGTCAAAAATAGAGACGAGGATTTCCTTGATCTTTCTGTTGATATCGAACAGAATACTTCCATCACACATTGTTTAAGGTAAATGCTTAAACGGCTTTTGTTCATTACCCGCATTTCCTAATTAACTGTCACTTTTGTTCGCTGCTCCTAAAAATTATAGACTTTTTGCAGCAATCGTCAAGACATTCGCTGTGACTTTTTAATAATAACTGCGCTCTCTTTTTTCGTACTGTGGCAATTTTTTTAATTAAAAGCGATTGGAAGCGGTTAAAAGTTCAAACAATGACTCTTTATTTGCTAGCTATGAGTCGAAAACAAATTCGCTTTTTTGGAATTTATGATTTTAGTTTTGCATTTGCAATGGCATTAGATATCCAATAATTCCAATACATTTTCATTGGATACAATTACTTCAGTTTTTGAGTGATTGTAGGATTGTTGGAGATTGCAAGGTGGTTAAAATTACATGTATATTAATCATACAAACGAAAAATTTTTTGTACAGAGTTTTCAGTCATCAACAAACTCTTGGTGGCGAGCACAAGTATTTTTGCGAAGTTTGTCAAAGCAAGCAAGAAGCTGAGATAGAGTGAGTGTATATATCTCAGTCATAAACTTTAACACTTGATTGACAATGATGTTCTTGACGTACTAAAGCAACTAATATCAACACAATTCTCTGTTTTCGGTTTGACGTCATTTATAGGGTTTTTCGATCTAATTCGTTGTTTTTGCAATCAAATTCGTTCTTTTTGCAATCAAATTCGTTTTTTTTGCAATCAATTTCGTTTTGCCAAAACTTTTATATATATATCTTTGTATAGGGTCACCCGATAGGGTCTATATACATATATACGTAATATGGGGTCCCTGTATTAGGTCTTCATAATATTAGGTCTTCATAATTAGGTCTCCATAATCTATAGTCTCCATAATTAGGTTTATATATATATAATATAGTCTCCATAATGTATATATAGATATATAGAGCTATCAGAAATCCTATATGAAGACCCAATATTATTTGGACTATTTTATGGAGACCATATTATGGAGACCTAATGTTATGAAAACTATGTTATAAAAACCCAATTATGGAGACTATATATATCATGGAGACCTAATATTATGATGACCTAATACAGAGACTCTATATTATCAAATATATCGATATATATATAATATAGGGTCTCTGTAATAGCTCTCCATAATATTAGGTCTCCATGATATATATAGTCTCCATAATTAGGTTTCTACTGTATAATATAGTTTCCATAATATTATATATATAAGTCTCCAAAATTAGGTCTCCATAATGTAGTCTCAATAATATATATTAGGTCTCCATGATAATGTCTCCATAATATAGTCCCCATAATATTGGGTCTCCATATAGGATCTCCGATAGCTCTATATACCTATCTATATATACAGTACATTATGAAGACTATATATATATAAACCTAATTATGGAGACTATAGATTATGAGACCTAATTATGAAGACCTAATATTATGAAAACCTAATGTATATAGACCCTATCGGGTGACCCTATACAAAGATATATATATGAAAGTTTTGGCAAAACGAAATTGATTGCAAAAAGAACGAATTTGATTGCAAAAACAACGAATTAGATCGAAAAACCCTATATTTATTGGTCACCGGTTCTGGACAGGTTTCATGTTTACGGACGCATTGTAAAACCTGATTTTTAAGCTTGTAGTTGCTACCAACTTAATTTAGTACTTCTATTCTTGGTTTATTCCTGCCTGTTTTTCGTTACCATCCTGAAAATACTTTTGTCTCCGGCAGAATGCGTTTAAAGAAGCTCCCTACCATCCTGGTTCTGCACTTGAAACGCTTCAAGTATTGCGACACGCTTAACAAGTACACCAAGCTGTCGTATCGGGTCGTATTCCCGTTTGAGTTGAGGCTTTTCAACACGACGGAGGACGCCAGTAACGACCATCGTTTGTACGACCTGATCGGTGTGGTTGTACATTGCGGATCGTAAGTTGGTTTTGCATTTAGTTTCATGTTTTATTACTTTGTCTGCTGTGTATTGTATTTTTTCGACTTTTTTTGTCCGAATAATTTGTAAATCAAATTCTATTAAACCCAGTGGTTCTGAATCGAATTTGTCTTGTTTATATTTTTGATTACAAAATGGGTTGCTGAAAGCTGTTGGTGTTTTCTTATTCGGGTTTCGTTAAATGCCTCTATCAAGATGCAGTTTGTCTGGTAAATGACTGTGTTTTTAGTTTAGTCAAAAGAAGAATATCTGTTGACTTGTGCCTAACCAATTACTTTCTTTTTGACTTTGTTACCCAAATGTGAGGACTCATTGGGTACTAATTAATCACTCATTTTACTGGCAATTTTAAATGTTTTTGAAAAAATGTACTTTTTGTGAGTGAACTAGTCTTGCTGAATCGACCAAATTTCTTCTTTTACCGTAGTAAACTGCTAACGGTTTTGCTTTGTTTTCCGTCCCCACCATTATGCTGTGCAATTGTAGTCACTCCACTGAACTAGCCGATTATATTGTTTTCATTAGAACTTAATCGCGCTGTAAGCGAGTTTAGAAACTATATAACTGGTCTATTCATGACTATAAGAAGCCAATTCAACAGTAATTTTTTAAACACTTCAGGGGCCCTTACCGCGGCCACTACATTTCTGTTGTTAAAAGCCATGGAATGTGGATGCTCTTCGATGACGATACGGTTGAGCGAATGCAACCTAACTCCATGGAGGACTTTTACGGAGTTACGACGGATAAAAATTCTGAATCCGGTTATATTCTTTTCTATCAAAGTAGAGAATAGCTAGCTGTATGCGAAATCTTGAAATTTGTGCACTAAATTTTTATTAATTTCCATGAAGAAAAATCCAAAGTTGAAAGCGCGTTTTATGCTTTCCCTCTTTTTTGCTGCAACTTGTTACATTTATTGTGGCATTTAACTATTGGTAAAATTTATTTTTGTACTGCCATTACGCTAAAGGTATATCTGCCCTAAACGAACGTTTTAAGCCTTAAGTGTTGTCTGGTATAACGTTGCCTAAAACTGGATCAAATCGGATTAGATTAATTTGTCTGGTTTAACATTGCTTGAAACTGGATCAAACCGGTCTAAATAAACCTTTCCGAGAAAAACCTAGTCTGATATAGAGTGATTTATAAATTTTTAATGTTCTGCCATGATTCACCGCTTAAGTTTCGACCACTGATAATACCGGTATATACGACTCACTGATTGCCTTAGGAAGAAAGTTGGGCTGACTTTATTGCTTGTCATAGAAATACTAATAAATAGTCTTAAATATCTCATTTCAAGGCGAGTTTATGGTTCGATCATATTTCATGTATTTAAATCATTGAGATGTGTTACACCAACTGTTGAATCAGCCGGTCCCGGGGCCGGTTTGTTTTTTGACTCCTACATATTTCATTTCGCTTTTGCTTGCAAGTTTTTACTACTTTTTTTGTTTGATCGTTAATTGCAATTAATTTAATTAACATGCCCTATATTCATATTTAGCTGCTTTATTGAGGAGAAACCTAGTTATCGTAAAGTAACTCATTAAATGTAATAGTAGTAGTATTTAGATTATGTTTTATACCATTTTTTGCAGTAGGTCAAAATATCGCTTTTAAGCTCTTTATTTCAAGATGTAATATTTCATCATAGTCGAGTACAATTATAATACAAAATACTAGTGAAGCAAATTTCAATTGACCTTAAATGATTAACGATTTTCCAAAACCATAATATCTCGAAAGAAGGTCTCTTAAAAAAACACTTTTGTATCAGAGCATATTCACTGTTCCGATCATTAACATATAAATAAAATTGGCGTTTTTATTGTTTCTGTAATTTAGTTTTTTTGGTATAGCACTAGATTACTTGATGATTGCTATTTAGTTTCGTTTTAATTATTTTTATTTCAAAACGAAACTGCCTCCAACTCGGAATTTTGTCTTGTTTACATATCAACACTTTATCTATTTTTTTAAAAAGTCATAGTTCAAATAAATTTATTTTTAGAAAGTTCGTTTCCTAGCGAACGTGTCATATCAACTTTATGTATTTTTAACCATAATTTCATTCGCCTTTAACCATGAAATAATTTGTATTCAAACGCCATAACTTAAATTCCAACTGAATAAAAGAAATAACTGGATTCTTCGGAAAGTTTTTCTGTTTTAATTGAATAATTTCTCCTTATTTCATTGCAGTTAGTGCTTAGCTTGACAACCTTATAATCTTTTCACTTGAGCAAAAAACTGTTTATATTTTCATGTTATCTGTCTTTTTGTAATTCTATTTCATGTGTAAATATATTTTGCGTGGGTTTGCCGCATTTGATTTCATAGTTCCTTTTCTTTTTTTTTTTGAGGATTCACGCCTGCAATACAAATTGTTAAACAATGGTTTGCATGTATTCTTGTTTAAAGATACTCCCTGTCTTGATCTTACCTATACTTTTTTGAACTATTATGGATCTTTATTTTGAACTTAGAGCGACTCGTTAATGATTTGGTGAAATTAAGGCTTAATTTGTTAAAAAATCAGTGGATCAGTTAACCCTATTGGATTAAGATTTTACAATTGCTCGTGAGACGTAGCTCCAACGTTCCCTCTAAGCTGCGCGGTCGCGCAGCTAGCCTAGAACCCCCGCGCAGTACTTTCGTTCTGCCGCGCACTGCATAAGTATTGGCAAGACAAGCGAAATACGTGCTTTCAATCAGAAGCAAGCTCCACACAGTGGTGAATATTCAAATTGAGGGACCCGAGGCAAGGATTTTCAAAAATTAATGTTCTCTAAAAAAGAAAAAAAGCTTTCATCTCATCTTTCACTTTTTTCTCCACAAAAAAAAAAAAAGATCTTCACCTCGAATCGATCCTTGCATATCCCACTTTTCGTCCCGACTTCATACTAACCTCGAAAATAACACATACAGTTTCAATTCCCTGCAGATGTTTTTTGGAGGCAATGATGAAGTCGGGACGAAAAGTGGGAAATATAAGAGATCGTTTCTAGTGAAGACCTTTTTTTTTTTAAAGAACACCATGATTTTTGGAGAAAAAAGTGAAAAACGAGATCAAAACTCTTTTTCTTTTTTACTGAACATCAATTTTTGAAAATCCTTACCTCGGGCCCCGAAATTTGAATATCCACCACTGCTCACACGGCCTTTCATTCCGCGCACACTAATCAAGCTCTTAAGAGGGAACGTTGCGTAGCTCAATTCAAATTTTTAATTTTGGCGCACGAGAATCAGTTTACAACTTGTTAATTTAAAAACGATTTCTACTACATACTGGCTATCTTCAGTTAGATCTACAAATTAGAAGATTGAAGTTTTCAAACGAAGCAATAGTAAAAACCGTAGAAAAAAGTTTTTTAGAATAGTTTAGATAAGTGGTCTCCAAACTTTTCGAGCAGGGGGCTGTATGTAGATATTTTTGGGCCTCTTCGGGCCAAAGCCAAAGGTGTTCTCTAAAAAAAAGAAAAAGGTCTTCATTTCGATTTGAACTCTAATTTCGCTATTTTTCTCACGAAATCGTAGCGATCTCTAAAATAATAAAAAAATAAATAACATTGAAACTGGGGTATTTCCGACATAATTCTATCTAACTGTGGTTCAAAGTGAGTGTATATGTTTTTTTAAAAAAAACTCCGCCGGCCCGATAAAAATTCTTAGCGGGCCGTAGTTTGGTGACCACTGGTTTAGATTATTAATTGATGATTAATTAAACTTAATTTTCAAATTGAATAGTATATTATAGCTACTCACTTGACAAAAAATGAAATGTAAAATTTAAATATTAAAAAAAAAATCCTATGGAAAAACTTGAAAACAACTTGTTAAAAATAAACTGAAACTGTCAAAAATGCTGAACCTCTGAACTGCTCCTAAAAATTAAATTAAAATATACTATACCATAATAAACACCACGAAGAACACTGATTTTCATGAAGGCGATTGTGACGCGTACAAAGAGTCAAAAGTTGATATACCGGTAAATTAATTTATAGTAATGTAAAATCAAGATGGGAATAATTTAACGGCGAAATAAATAATGCAAGGTGGTGATAATACCTCATAAATTAGCGAAAGAGTAAAACAAAAAATAATTTTGTTTTTTTATTTAATTGCAAATATGAAGAAAAAATGCGTGGAGAAAATATAAAGAGAAAATTACATATAAAAAAAGTATTCGGCATTCAATAGAGAGAATAGTAGTTTGAGTATTTAGAGGCATCTAATAAATGAATCGAATAATTTTAGATTTTATTTTTTACTGTTTATTTAATTATTTGTCTTTAATATTTAAATTGTACATTTTAGTGTTCTCAAGTGAGTACATTTTATTCTATGATATACTGTTAAATTTGAAAATCAAGTTTAATCATCAAGTAATAATCTTAACTATTCCAAAAAACTTTTTTCTATGGTTTTTATAATATTACTTCGTTTAAAAACTTTTTATTCTTCTAATTTGTAGATTTAACTAAAGATGACTGGTATGCAGTCGAAATCGATTTTAAATTAAATAAATAAAAAATTTTTTAACAAGTTGTAGACTGATTCTTGTGTGCCAAAATGAAGAATTTGAATTAATGAAATTTATTTCTCTTTGCGGTTGGCTGAAGTAATCGGGATATACGAACTGTTTGGTTGGGGAATATTGGGGAATATACTCGTTACTTCGGTAGCGTTTACAACAAGCAATATTATTGTCCTCTTTTACATAAAAAACTTAGTTATTAGTTTATCATCATCAACTTATAAAAAAATCGATTTGATGTCAACGTCGGTTTTTCCGTGTTCAAGTATTTCTCTTACTCTATAGATATTTTGTAGATATTTTCCTCATAAATATCAGATGATTAATTTAATGCACTGGAACCCAGCGATTATCTTGGTTGCAACAGTAACTCGAAAACGGTGAGCCACATTTTACGTCTTTCAGCCACTTGATACAACGACAACAACGAGAATTCATTCTATTAACTTGGTGGTAGATTCAACACTCAATTAATTATATTAACTCGTGAGTCGCACACTGCAATTGTTGACGAGACACGTACCAAAAAAGTTATGATCGAACTACTGAAGACGTTTTGGGCAAGATTTACCCCGGTTGTAAGCCAACACACATTAAGTAAAACAATATTTTTATTGCATAGTTAGCCTATCCCTATTCTTTCATAAAAACTTTCAATTTATGTAAAGATTAATTCTTCCTAAAGTAGCTCATTGACTAAAAACAAAAAATAAAGATTTGTAGAAATAATAACGTAAAACCAATGATTGCTTTAATAGGATGCGAACGGTGCGGCCGCACCGAGCCACCCCTAAAATACATCAAAAAGTGGCCCCCTACACAAGAAATTGCTCTATAGTAGCATCAGGACGTCGGTGGCATGTCTAAAATAAAACTTTTTTTATACAGTTAACTTTGTTCTGAGACACTAAAAAGTAGACCCTCCTAAAACAATGACTATTTCTTTTAGAGACCACACTCATATGAAACACTTAACAATGGCCTCCCCTAAAATAAAGACTTATCTATTTATTTTTTTTTTGGAGATAATTTTATTGTGGTACACAAAAAAGTGGCTCTCCGAATAAAACGATGACTTTCTTTAGACATCACAATACTTTGAAGCAATCAGCAGTAACTTTCCCTAAATTGAAGACTTTTTCTTTTTAGAGATAGCTTTGCCTTGAAACACTAAATAGTGGCCCCCCTTACTTTTCTTGCACCGGGCCCCCCTTTTCGTAAGGCCATCACTGCCTTGGACTAACCATAAGCGTTGGGACTGGAATACAGAAAATAAATCGGATTCCGCTACAGTTTTTTTTTCTGTTCACTTGATTTAAAAGGTAAAAAAAACTTTTTGGGCTCCTTACTATTATGAGTTTCACTAGTGCCTGCAGTTAGTCTTTTTATTTACACGGAGTTATACGAACGTATTTATACGAAAAAATGTCAGTTTATCATGCAGTCAACCAGGAACCGTAGAGGAGAAGGCAGTGGAGCCGTGCGCTATGACGTCACATGCTATAACACTTCTTATTGGATTTAACACCTTTGTAGTGAAAAACATTTTTCGTTTCAAATTTTAATTTAATTTGTCGAACTCTGTTATTCTAACCACAACCCTTTGCAAAATTAGGAATGATCGTCCTTCTTGAACATTGCTTTTAGGACTTGCAATAAAAACGGTAGCAAATAGTTTGCCCAACTTTAGAAAATAAGTCGGCAGCGTGGTCGAGTGGTTAAAGCACCGGACTGATGATCAACATGGTCTCGGTTCAAAACCCACTCGCGCCATTCTGTTGTGTCCTTGGAAAAGACACTTCACGGCACTTTCCCCTGCTTGGTGGTCTTGGCAGGCAGTTCTAAATTACAGTAATATCTCTTAAAATTACTAGCGGACAGCAATATCTTGGGATCTCCGGAAGCAGGTCGGGGTAATTGCTTACCCTATGTATTAGCGCCACCGTCGCTTTCCTGCGAGTCAGGAGGATAAATATAGAGATAAAAATAAAATAAATAAATAAAAATAAAGATTTCAAACTCATAACTTAATTATTTTTCCATACCGTTTTAAGTTTTTCCAAATATTGATATAATTCGAAACTTGTAAAACTTAGTCACGTTTTCACAAAAAAGGCAATAGCCTCAACTAGTAAAAACTTAATTCTTGTTCCCATTCGAAGAGATACTTCAACTGAGGCAAACACTTAAACTAAGCCAATTAATAATAATAAGCAATGTCATTATTTTTATCTTTTAATTCTCATCTTACTGTAGGTACTATTAACATGAATTAAAGAATTTTGAGTCTTTACTCGATTTAGAAACAAAAATTTTAGGTGTAGCCTACATGGTTCAAAATCCCCCCAAAAATCTTCACTTTGATTATCTTCTCTAGAAATTATTTTTCGATCCAAAAGAGTAATTCAATTAAGTACAAAGCTACAGGGGCGCCAGAAGCGGGGGAGCCAAATTGAGCGCTTGGCCCCTGATGAAAACATAAAAAAATACATAAACTTGTTCTTTAAAAGCAACTTTGAAAATAAGCAAATAAAATAGCGATTGAGTTACGGTTGTGGTTTTGCCTTCACCTTATACTTAATTCTTTTCCAAAAACTAGATTTTACGTAAAATTTACTTTTTATATTTTATCTCTATATTTACCCTCCTGACTTATAGGAAAGCGACGGAGGAGCTAATACATAAAGCAAGCAATTACCCGACCTACTTCCAAAGATGCCAAGATATTGTTGTCCGGTTGAAATTTTTTATTTGTTTTTTCAGTTTTATTTAGATATGACTGAAATTTAGAAATGCTTGCAAAGACCGCCAAGCAGGGAAAAGTGCCGTAAACTGTCTTTCCCAGGGACACAACAGAATAGCGCAAGTGGGTTTTGAATCCAGACCATGTTGATCGCAAGCACTATGCTCTAAACATTCGAGCACGCTGCCGACACTTTCGACTTAAATTGAAAAACTTTTTTGGTCTCTACTCGATTTAGAAGCAAAAACTTTGGGGGTGCATGGTTAAAAACCCTCCAAAAAATCTTCGCGCATCTCCTCAAAAATCATTTCTCTTTAGATTAAGGGTATAAGCTTAGACTATCTCAACTTAAACTCAGCATAAGCTATAGATTGCACATATTTTAATATGTGGAATGCAATTTATTATAGGCTGATAATTTTTTCTCATGACGAGAAAGTTAAGTAGGCTGTACATAGCTCGCATTTATAAACTTATGACTAGAAATTAATTTAAAAAAAAACAACGTCAAGAAGAGTTACAGCAGTGACAAACTTTACACTCCGTTACAGATACATAAGAAGGTATGTCAATCTAACAAACTTTTACTGTAATACGGAGTTGTCCACAAAATGTTGCAGAAAAAGTAAAAAAGACAAACTCTAGGCAAGATTTCTCTTTTTGTCATCTCTTTTTATCCTCCTTGATAGCACAACAAGTCGGAAGCGTTAAACATAGGGAAACCAGTCAAATGATTACTCTGACCTGCTTTTGCAGATACAAAGATATTGCTACTATCTAAGCAGTGATGAAAGTCTAGAAACCGGTTTTTTGTGGTCTCGGTCTCGACCTTGTGCTAGTGGTCTCGGTCTCGAGGTGATGTAGTCTCGGTCTCAGGTTTTTTAAATTGGTCTCGAGACCGGAAGTTTTTTGATATGTTTGTTCCTTGGTGGTATTCTGATAAATCTTGGAATTTGGTTTAGAATAACACTTAATTGACAGCTTTGCCGCTGTTTGAAGTGGCAAAAAGCTTAGAGTAAGACTAATCTGCAATTTTGCAACTTTCGTACATTTGTTCCAATTAAGATTTTTATTCTTATCAGGGCCATCTGCTACAAGATAATCTAATTACAAAAAAAAACTTTATTTAAATTGCTTTTTCGGCAACAAACAAGTCTGGTAATGCTTTGAATATTTGTACCCAATCCCATGCCCGGAATCGGAGTAGTATTAAAGTGATAAAACTGTTTTTGGTCTTTACTTTAATTTTTGTAATTGCTTTGTATTTATTACCTTCCTCGTGAACTTGGTTTTAAACCGCAGCGGTTTTGATCACAATCACGGCGCTGCAATCACTCGACCACGCTTCCGACAACCCGTTTAATCGCCGGTTAAAAAGTTCTGATCTACGAATCCATAGGCATATGCGCAGAAGAGGGAGGGTCAAGGCTTAAAAAACTTTTATGAAGATTAATGATCAAAGGTTCATAGTAGCACAAGAACCATTTAAAAATTGTTAAAATAAGTGAAGATTTTTTCAATTAAAAGAAATTTAGAGTTTGAAAGTGAAGAGCAAAAAAAGCCTTCACTTTTATTTTACGTTTGTCGGCAGCGTGTCGAATGGTTAAGAGCCATGATAAATGGCGAATGTGATCGACACCGTCGAAGCCTTCTCTCGCCATTCTTTTGAGTCCTTGGAAAAACACTTTACGGCACTTTCCTTGCTCGGCGATCTTAACAAGCAGTCCTAAATTTTCATCATACCTCTAAATATAAACTAAAAAAAAAAAAAAAAAAAAAAAGAAATTCAACCAGACAGCAATATCTTGGCTTTTTTGAAGCAAATCAATATAATAGCTAGACAGTTGTTCTATGTATAGAACCTCCGATGACTTCTTGTAAGTCAAGGAGTCATGAGGATAAAAACAAAGTTAAATAATCAATATTACTATAAATAAATGATTTTATTATTTATTAAAATGATTCTTTAAAAGTGGTTCTCTTTTTTTTGTTGTCCCAGGCCTCCCTTTTGTAAAAGACATTACGCATTATAGTAATTGTAATTCTGGGTCTCAGCCGCCCCCTTCTCCCATAACAAATTTCTGCATACGCCACTGTATGAATCTAATTACTTAAAACAGAATACGAAGTTGCTTTAAAATTAAACTAAAAAAGTGTTAATATGACAAGATAGAAAAAGACGACGTCCAAAAAATTACTCCTGATAACCCACCCAAAAGATACACAAAAAATCAACAGAGATAATACCGAAAGAAAAACCATCGAGTCGCTAAACTGTTTTACTTTGCATAATTCGTCATTATTTTAAACCTTTTTGAGGAGATAGTTAGACAATTTCTATTCTATGTAAGCCAAACACAGCCAACAAATCCAACAACTGCAACACGCCAACCCAACTAGCCGAGCAAATCAAATATTTGAATGACGTTTCAACCATTGTCGTGATGACTGTGCCTTCAGCATTTTCAAGTTTTGAAAAAATTTTGTAATGAATATCTTGCTTTTTTCAACATTGTTAACCAGCATGCCTTGCGTGTTTCGGCTTTTTTCTCCTCTCGTTGAGGTTTTTTTTAAGAGAATTGATGCAACCTTAGATAATTTTTTAAAATTTTTTACTGTTTTTGGAATAAATAAAATGGATTATAATTTTGAAAAATGTTGTGGTTTCGGTCTCGGTCTTAGTCTCGATTGTTCCTGGTCTTGGTCTCGAACCTAAGGTCTTGAAATTTGCCAGTCTCGATCTCGGTTTTGGTCTGGAAAATGTTATCCGGTCTCAGTTTCGGTCTCGACGTTTGTGATCTCGACTAAATCACTGTATTGAAAGTTGTTAAATATAATTGCAGTAGTTTTTTTTATTATGATTAATAATTGATAAAGTGGAAAAAGAGCTGCTGACTCAAATAAATTTTATGAAAAAAGTTACCCGAAAAAGATGTTCGAAGACTGGCACTTGAAAAAGCATGAAGAACATAAAGGCTTGCCGTATACATTGAACAAATAGCAACAAAATTATATAACTATTCTTTTCATCTTTATATTTGTCCTCCTGACTCACAGGAAAGCGTCGAAGGTGCTATATATAGGGCAACTGTCAAGCAATCATCCCAACCTGCTTCCGAAGATACCAAGATATTCTGCCAAGAAAATCTGGTGATATTGCGGTAAGATTGGACTTCAGCACAATAACTTGGATACAAACGTAATTACAAACAATAAAAAGATTACAGTAGGCGCCAAAAAAATAAAATACAGTAAAACAAAATAGTTTCCCAAAGAATTTGAATAAAAATTAAAAATGGCTGTATTAAAATGGGTTAAACATTTTTTAATTGCCATCCAAGTCTCAGTATTAAAGAACTTCTATAAACAAACTTATTGTTCCTGACGTTAGATGGGTCTGGGCCAACCACAGAAACTAGATTGTCCAAAGTAGCTGCACTGAATGGAAGATACAGCGAATCAATACAGTCTAACTACCTTGCTTACTCGTAACTTCTAATAAATTCAGCCAATTATTGCTTTAATTTCTTCTATTAATTACAAGATTACAATTTCAAATCCCAACGATCAACTGTTAAATTTACTTTTTCAATTATTTACTTTACGAGCGTATTTTATTCATTTATTTATTTATTTAAATGAGAATCATGGTCCATAACAGAAAAAAAACAAAAACAAAACAAAACAGCAAAAATTACACAGAATAAGAGACACATACAAAAAAACAACACTTAAAAAAAAAGGTTACCAAGTATCTATTGCAAATAAACTAATGCGTTGTAGTGTTTATAGTATGATAATTAATAAAATATTTCGAGGCCATTAAAGAAGAAATTAATTTATTATTAGAACGTAACAACGATAAACAAAGGAGCAGGACATTTTTCTTAGAATTGCATCAAATGTTGTAATGTTATTCAACACCTGCTGTTCACGGGCACTTACATATCTAGCCAATTCATATAAAAATCGAAAAGAATTATTGTAGGCTACATGTATTCTTTTTAAACTAGAGGACAAAAAGTTATTCCATAATTGACATGCACACATAGACGAGCAATATGTGCGAAATAATGCATTTTTTATTTTCGTCGAACACTTATAAAAGCATGTTTTTAACCTATTTGCAGTTCCATATAAATAACAAACGTGTCTATTTATATCTTCATCATCACGTAACTTGGAGTTAAGAAATACCCCAAGGTATTTAATTTCATTTACAAACCGTATCTTGAAATTACCAAATACCATATTAGGTTTAATATTTAATTTGAAATTGCTAGATGCAAAAGATAAGCCTAGTGTTTTTTGACAATTGAATATTATATTATGAGAGGAAGCATACGAGTGGCATGCATCAATGATACGTTGAAGACCATGAATGGTAGAACAAAAACAGCAAAAATCATCAGCATATAATAAATGGTTAATAAGAGATTTTCCAACAAAACATCCTACTTTCATTTTGTTCAATTCTTTCGATAAATCATCCATGTAGACTGCAAAAAATATGGACTTAATATGCTACCTTGTCTAACACCATTAGTTACCGAAAATAACGAAGAATAACATCTACCCCATCTAATTTGCATACTTTGTTGAGTATACCAGTAAACTAATAAACGAACAAAACACATGGAAACATAGCGCGCAATTAGTTTTTGAAAGAGCAAATAATGATTTACCCGATCAAATACCTTTGCAGCATCAAGAAAAACAGAGAAAATTGGACTACCACGAGTAATATACTAAGAAATTGCTTGTTTGAATAGGAAAACACACATGTCTGTACTAAGGATCGGCCGGATTACCCGCAACTTTTTGACTATCCGCATTTTTTGCGGATATCATTGCGGATATTTTTTTTAAATTTTAAATAAATTTTGTATTATTTATTATGTATTTATATTTTTAAAATTATAATATAGGGGAAGGCGGGGTAAAGCGGTCATGCATATTCCCCCAAAACAAAAACTCTCTAAAAAAAATTTTTTTTTCTAAATTGAAAATGTTGGCATTGCATCTTCTAACTGCTCCCCCCGAGTTCAGTTAGTTCTGAAAAATTGTTCAGTGGAGCTGGAAGAATCTGTTCGAAACGGAGATTTCAACGGAATCCGGAAAATGTGGAAAAACTAGTCATTTCTAGAGAATTGATTTTGCTGTTTAAAAGACTTAATATGTTTAAGTGATATTATTTTAATATTTTTAATCTCTATGCTGCATTATCTCTTTTCATTAGTCTCTTGAATTAATTTTAATTTATAATAGTTTTTATTTAGCATTGCTTTTATGTAAATAAAATGATGTTTTTTTAAAAAAATCACATACACAAATCTTATAATTTTGCGGATATCCGACTATCCGAATATCCACAAAATTCACTATCCGGCCAATCCTTAGTTTGTACCATGCTTAGTTTTAAAACCAAATTGATTGTCAGTGGTATCTAAGAAATTTTTTAATATTAGCAAAGATGACTTGCTCAAACAGCTTTGAAACAACTGTTGCAATTGCTATAGGTCTATAATTACCACAATCTTGATGATTACCATACTTATTTTTTAAAATAAATACAACAACTGTATTACTGCAGGGTTTAAGGCTATAGCCTTGTAGAATACACATATTAAAAAATAAACTTAAGTAAAGGGCAACAGTGGAATCAGCAAAACAAATATGCTCAGCATAAATGCCATCACTACCAACAGCACTGTTAAAAGGCAGTTTACACATTAAGGATTAAATAGCAGAGTTGGATCAATTACACAATTTCTTATCAATTACAAATACAATTACAATTTACATTAAAGATTTTTAATTACATTACAATTACAATTACTTTTTTTTAAAAAAACTCAAATTACAATTACAATTACAATTACTTTTTAAGGTGTAATTTAATTACAAATTACAATTACTTTTTTTTAATAAATGCAATACATCCAAATATTTCCAGAAAAATATAGGCAAAAGTCTTTTATAACAATTTTAATAATAATTACTATTTGACCAACTGAAAAAAAACAAACATATTGTTGTCATGCAGAGCTTACACTTAGAAAGGCATGAAAAAGATTTTAAACAATACAGCTAATCTGCTTCTAGCACGACACATGAACAACACAATAAACAAATGAGTACTTTAGGGTAGTATGCAGAAATAACTTCTTATAAAGCACTGTTTAACGCTAAAGCTTGTACTTTCTGCATCGTGTACACCATCCTAACCTAACTCATTTACCCAGAAGGAAAACACAGCCTCCTTAGTAACTGTCATCAAATGTATACACTTAATTTCACACTTTTTATTGATTTACAGTTTCACTATCGCATATATGGTTGAATTACACTTGATAAACATCAGGCTGCGAAAAGTATCTGTACCTAGTAAATTTCGTTTTGCAGTGTAGAAATTTCCTGCAATTGAAAATAATCTTTCTGCAGGTTCAGATGTTGCTGTTAGTCCCAAAAATTTTTTGGCTAACACAGCTAGTGTGGGAAGTTCTTCTGATATTTTCTTCCAAAACGTTAGTGGATCTTCATCAAAGTGCAAGATGTCTTCAGCAAAATAAATTTCTACTTCTCTTCTTGAATTCTTCGGTTTTTTCTTTTTTGAGCCTTCTGCAATGAAGTTAAATAACTTTGGCTCTTTGGCAAGGCTTCCATTATCATCATCTGTGCTGTTGCTGCTGCTACAGTCTTCTTGAAAAGAACCAAGCCTACTTGTGACGAGCGTTTGTAGCACCCGCAGAGCTTCTTTTTCATCATCATTTTCAATCCACTTCTGTTTAAATCTTGGGTCAAGAAGGGACGCAAGTCTGTTATCCATACAATTTAAAAATGGTAACAACCTTTTTAAAACCGAATCGTAAAGAGCTGTTGCCAATTTTTTGCAGTGATTTAGATTTGCATTTTTCAGTTGTTCCATGGCTTTTACCAATCCAACCACTACAGAGACATACTGTATGCTTGAAGATGTTACAATATTTTCCCTTCAATTTGCTGCATTATCTCCTTAAAAGGTAGCAGCACTCTTACAAGTTCATTCAATGCCAAATAGTCTTGATTTGTAATTCCATTTGGCGATTGAATTAAGGCAAGAGCTGCGTTGACCTCTTTGTGGTCCTTCAATAACAAGTTGCGAATTTCACCGTGTAACATTTTTCGCTCTTAATGTTATATTGTTTTTTTCAAGTAAGTAGTTGCATTGACCAATTTTCTAACAGACTTTACAATGTTAGCTACTTTTGCAAGCTGCCTTCCGATGTAAGACTTTTAAAATTCTGAATCCTGCAGCCAATCTTTGATGCAAAGTTGTTGAGTGTGAGCGAAGCAACTGACCCTCTCTGATAAGTAGGAAAGAAGAGAATTTAAATCTGCATCACCCTCTACGAAATCGTGTTCAGAAATAGAATCTGCAAGCAACAATTTGTTGTCATTCTCACAAACTTCATCAACAGTTTTATGCAAAATAAACTCTGGTAATAAAATCTGAAATGCCTTTACCATGGAGGAAGCATTGTCTCATACAACTTTGGTTACTTTTGAAGTTAGCTTAAACTTTTCTATAACATCGTCATAAGCCTTGGCAATATTACAAGCTGTATGCTTTTCTAAAAATGAGTCAGCTGCCAGTACAAAGCCACAAAGCTTCCATGTCGCGTCAATGAAATGGACAGTGATGCCCAAAAAATTTGACATGTTTCTGTTTGTTCAAAGATCAATTGTTAGATAAACATGTGACAAACATGCCAGTTGGTGTCTCATTTCTTTTTCCATCTGCTGAACTACTGTTGGTATCAAAATATTTCTAATTGTCGATCGTCTTGGAATTACAAATTTTGGTTCAGCAGTCAGCAGCAAATCTCTGAATGTTTTACTATCAACAATGCTTAATGGTAGCTGATCACAAGCAATTGATTTTATTAAAGCTTTTTTCAGTGCTTTTTGAGTCACATCATGAGCAGCAAATCGTTGTGAAGAGGAAGCTTTGAAAAATGACTTAATTTGAGTTTGGCAATCCTTTTCTTGTATTTTCTTTGATTTTTCCTGATGCTTTCGTTTGCGATGCATGTAGTTAGTATAGTGACTAAGACAGCATCTTTTAAATGCGTTATAAAATTTGATGTTGCTTTTGTTGAAAACTTAATCTTTTTTTGCATTGATTGCAGCATGCCTCAGTATTGGTTAAACATTTGAAAAAATCTGCTAATGGTTTTAGTAGTAGGCCTACTTCGACTGAGGATTCAGCTTCAACATTATTCATTTCTAAATTTTCCATACTGTTCTGCAATAAGTTTTTATTTTTTAAATATAGAATGCAAAGTTGATAAAAAAACAAACATTATTTAGCTATGTTACTGTTAACTGAAGACTATGTGAACAAAAGTACAAACAATGCTTTTTAAACGAAAGCATTTGTAATTAGGCTACTAAGCAAAACATTACACTGATGACAGGATTACCAGTATCTGCTATCTCAACAAAGCGAGCTCAAAAAATTTTACATCTCGAAACTATCACTGCTAATACAACAGTGAACACTGAACAACATAGACAACAACAACTGAGTGACTGCACCAACAACACTAAACCACTCGGTCACGGTCGCTAAATATTAATATAAAAGCGTGTCTGCGTGTCTAGACAATTATTTAATAAATTTATTTATTTATTTGCATCAGACAGGATACTCAGCTACACAAACACATGACAAAATAAAGAAACAAACTATTTTTCCAGTGGCAGCTGCATTGAGTCACTCGGTCAGTCAAAAAGATTTGTCAAAGCAACACTAATTTAGCGAAAAGCACAAATAGAAGCAGTGACGTAATATTGAAACTGCAACAGTAAATAGGGCACGAGAAGGAGACTGACAAGAGTTTTTCCCTTTATAAAGCAGCAGAAACAAACGCTGCATAGTCACCATGTCTTGAGATGTTGAATCAAGCAAACAGTGAGCTGCTTGCCGCTGCAACAAAAAAACTGTCGATCAGCTGACATTGGTCATGTGTTCACATGCAACGATTCTTGATAAAAATGAAAATGTAGAACTTCATATTCATAAACTGGTTAAAAAGTAATTGTAATTTGATGATTAATTTTTTTAAATTACAATTATAATTACAATTACACAAGAACAAAAAAATCTCAATTATAGTTATAATTACAATTACTCAAAAAAGTGTAATTAATTACATTCAATTATAATTACAACTGTAATTGATCCTTCTTCTTCTTCTTCTTCTCCTTTCGGCCTTTCCCATTAGTCAGGGGTGACCACAGCGTATCATCATTCTCCACATCTTTCTGTCTTCAATGTCCATCTCCTTCGCACCAACTTCCTTCATATCTTCTTTTACCACATCTAAAAATTTTCTCTTTGGTCTCCCTCTTCTCCTCTTTCCTGGTAACTCCATTTCCATCATCTTTCTTCCTACATACTCTTGGTCTCTTCTCATGACATGTCCATACCACTTCAGCCCGCCCTCCCTCATCTGTGCCACCGATGGTCGGACAATTGTAATTGATCCAACTCTGTTAAATAGTATTAACATCACTTATGTACCGGAATGAATTCATATAACTATTTAAACCAATTAAACTGTATCAATAAAATTCTGAGGTTGCTGAACCCCAGAGAACGCATTGAAAGAAATTGTTAATGAAGAAAATACTGTGACCGTAGAATTGAAAACGTGGCTAGTACAGGACGTCTATGATATCATAAGCGCCAACTGAAATAATGTTTCACGAGCCATTCAAGCATTGGCAGTAAAAGTGAAAAAATACAAATAATTCGTTCGGACCACTTATCACAAGCTTAAAGGTTTACTACACTTGTAACGAGTCCAGCATTTAAAGAAGTGGAACTAGCTCGAGTCTGATCCGAGTATGAGTCCAACTTTTTTGGACCCGTTACTCTAGTCGAATAGGCTACCAGTTTTTTGTTAAAATGCTAGAGTCGATTTTGAACCGAGTCTGAGTCCGACTTTTTGGAAACCGTGGGTCTAGTGGCTAGCTAAATGCAATTTTTTGGAATCGAGTCCAAAAGTCCACTAAAGCTCAAGTTCTTTGAGAAGTTTAAGAAATCTGTAAGGGAATTTACTTTTACAAGCAGTGATGGCTTTAATAAGGTGCGAACGGTGCGGCCGCACCGAGCCCCTCCTGAAATACAACAAAAAGTGGCCCCCCCTACACAAGATATTGTTCTATTTTTTATAATAGAACCAAGCCGTCGATGGCATGTCAAAAATGAAATAAAATTTTTTTTTTCAGAGAAAAAATTTATTTTAAGACACTAAAAAGTGACCCCTCCTAAAACAATGACTATTTTTTACAGACCACACTGATTTAAACATAGTTTACAGTTGACAGTGGCCCCCTCTAAAATGATGACCTTTTTTTTAGAGATAACTTTTTTTGAGACACTGAAAAGTGGCCCTCCAAATAAAACGACGAATTTTTTTAGAGATGGCAGTGCTTTGGATCACTCAACAGTAGCCCCCTTAAATTAAAGACTTTTTTTTAGCGATCACTTTGTTTTCATACACTGAAAATGGCTCCCGCTATGACAATAACCTTTTTTTAGAGTTTGCTTTGCTCCGGAACACTAAATAATGGCCCCCTTACTTTTCTTGCACCGGGCCCCTCTTTTTGTAAAGCCATCACGGTCTATAACATAGGGAAGATTAGGAATCATTGGGTTTGAAGGACCCTGGAGCCATGGTTTGGTTCTCTCAGAGCAAACGCTGTTTCGGGTTTTCTGTCATGTGTTATATTGGTGTCAAAATATTTGGTTGTTATTGTAAGACGATTAATTGCTTTCAGAATAATTGTCAGGTATAACTAGGTTTTTGTAACTTGAATGTCAGTAGGCTATTTTACCTCTTAGTATTTTTCTATCACTTTTTTAAAAAAGGGTAATAAAAATTCGAAATCTGCAGCATACAACGCTATTTAAATTCAAAGTTATATAGCAACAAGGTTTCTCACTTTGATCTATGTAACATAGTTCAGTTAGATCGATTGACTCATATAGCGAATATAAACAGGACAACTGAGCCACTTATTTAGCCACATATGGCCCAAAGGTCTTTTGGCTAAGACATTGTTAATAGATGCCCTCTACTTAAAACTTGAATATTGTATTACTAAAGTTTTCTGTCAAAAAATTATAGACAAACATTGATCTATTTATATTTTCTATGATCTGTTTATCTGCTTTTGATTAATAGTCTATAAAGCAGTGCACGGTTCTCAATCTGTGTGCCGCCAAACTTTTAAAAAAACATCAAAGAAATCCGAGACAGATTTAAAGTAAAGACCTTTTTTTTGTTTATTTTTTTAGAGAACACTACTATTTAAGGACGAAATTCTTCACATTGGCCCAACTCTACAGCAAATTTTGAAAGATTTTAAGGTGTTCCGCAGTTGCGAAAAGACTGAGAACCACTAGTCTATAGTACAGATATTATACACTACACCAAAAATTCCGACTTTTAAAAAAAGAAAGAAAAATACAGATTGACATCACTATAAGCCTATAAGCCAATATAATAGTACGATTTGTAAACTGCACTTTTTTATGATAATCTATATAAAACGATTAATCTGTATTTTTCATTTAGTCTACTGATATGATAAATCACGTAAAAATATTGGCCCAAATGTCCTTTAAATGTGGCCCATTGGTCGTCCAGATTAAGGACTTATAGTTTTCAAAACGTAACGTAACGAAACGTAATATTTCATTAATAATTCATCGAATCAAAAAGTTATAGCATGTCTGAGTGAATTAAACGGTGCAGGTTTAATATGGGGGTGCCAGGTCATTATTTTTAAATCAAAGCTACAACCAAAACAACATTTAAGATCGATAACAATAAACACAAACTTTTTAAACTAAAACAATTACAAAAAAGTCTACAAAAGCAAAAAAATCTTCTAAAAATCGATCGCATTAAGAAAGAACAAAAAAAGAGCTAATAATTAGAGAACTGACAGGCTAACAGGTTGTGCAACCTTGTCAATTTCAGACCTCCAGCTTATGTAAAGTTAAGTTTGATTTTTGGTGAGCCCTATTCCAAACTGAAAGAGAGGATAGTTTTGATGTAACCGTCTAAAGTGGACGTCAGACAGTTGGCTTATCAATTTGCAAATGTTAGGAATATTTCTATGTTGATGTACTTGTAAATAAAATCAGTGAACGTTGAGTTGATATTATGGGAATGTAGCTTTCAACATGAAACACATGACAAACACCGATTGTTATAACACGAAATTTAATTAAACAAAAAACTTCTAGTATATCTTTATAAGTTTTCATTACTTTTACAGCAGTGGTATTGTGTTTCATTGGTCTCATGTAGGTGGTTCATAGATCCCGCCCCTATGGGACCAATGAACCACATGAAAAGATTTTTTTAATTGCTCGTAACTTTGCTAAAGATTGAGATATGCGTAGTTTTTGTAACGCATTTAAAACTTGCTAGGTAGAGAATTGTGCTGTGCAAGTTTCACTAGCCTACTATTTATAACTAATTCGGAAGAGCCAAAACAATTTTTTTGGTTCATTGGTCCAACATTTCCCCTACTGCTATAGGTGCCAAAAATTCTTAATTGATTGATCAAGTTCAGTATTCTAAAACATGTTGGGAATCGCTATAGTGACAAAAACTCCATTTTGGGCGCATTAAAGAAGCCTGCAACTCGCCATTCTTTTTTTGAAAAATATACTTGATGTGTAGTTCCATGACCAATCGTATAAATCTTTAAATTTTGCCGACTTGTTTAGCTATTTAACAAGGCTTAAGTGGTTAAATAAGTGTCGTTCTTTCATTTTATATTTAAGAAATGACCTAATTTGAATAATGAGTGACCAAACTAAAGAAAAAATTACTTTTGCAGTTTTGGGGTTTCGCCCACCATATGCGCTTAGGAACAGGAGCTCACCCTATGAGGTAAAACGCCCACTTCGATCTTTTTTTAAACCTCCGTAACTGAATCACATTCAACAACTTCCAAACTGAATGTAAAAATATAAGCTGTAGCATTTCGAGCCTTAGTATTAACCACGCCAAAAATAAAGTTTAAAACTCTTTTTCTGAGAGAGAGCAAACGCAGCTTAGAGTGGGCGCGTCGCCCTACCATACCCCAATTGCAAATATTGTTGCCAAATTAGCCATTGCAGCGAAAAACACTTTTAAAACTTTATCTGGTAAGGTTCTGTTAATCTTCATGGTTTCTTTTCTATTTTTCCTCCTGACTCACCAGAACACACTGGAGGCGTTATGCTTACAGCCATAACCGTACAAAGCGGGGCTGCAAGGGGTCAATTGTTTCCCAAGAAACAAAAAACTTGGGCGTATCAGATTTTTTCTGAAACCGGGCATGCATTTAGCATCCGAGTGCATAGCCGTACCAGTCAAAAAAATTTGGGGAGCGATGAAATTTTGCCCAAATTTTGTCACATTTGCCCGAATCATGATATTCTACTACTTTACGAATATGACAAAAAAATTGTCTGAGATTCTTGGTTGAAGAAAAAAAAAGTCTTTACCTAAATTTGGTAACTATCATTGTCGCTGACCTAAAATTTCTGATTTTTTCCAAATTTTGGAAACTTGACGGGCAATTGCCCCTCCTGCCCCCCTACAGGTACGGCTATGTCCGAGTGTTTATAAGATTTTTATGTATGGAATCCGGTCGTACAACTCTTTTCCATTAGAGCCTTGAAAAGCGAGAAAACTTCACTGCTTTGATTTTTAAAGGAAAATATAAATTGAACAAACCAACGATATACATACTGAACAAACCAATGACATACATTACCGTATGTCGTTTATTTGAACAAACTTACGAAAGAAAATAAAGTTAATCATGCGTGTCAAATCACTATTTCGGATTCCTGGTATGTAAACCATGCTCTTTATAGGAATCAGTTGCTTATGTACAGGGATAGTTCTAGATATCCCTGGTTATGCATTGTACTTGAGCATCAAATGTCATCATCGAACAATCTTTACTTTAATATGAAAAAACCTGCTGATCTTTTTAAAATCTAAAGTAACCTGAAGTGAATAAACTTAGAAATGGCTGTGGTAAGAAACAAAGTGTCTATGTTACGATGTGCTTCTATTCTTCTTCCAAGTTATTGCGAAACACGAATAATTTCAACTTGTTTTCAAATTAATATTTTGCAACAACGTCATTTTAATAGGACGTTGACTCCAATAAATCTGAACAAAAACGGTAAGCGGTTGAATTATTTGGCTATTTCACTAAGAGTTTTGTAACACATCATTGTTAATTTTGTTATTTGAAAAAGTGATAATTATTGTTGTAAGTTAAAAGTGGGTGAAAACGTCCATCAAATATAGTGAAAAATCTTTTTTTGAAATATTCTGTTAAGATTATCATAATGCTGTTAAGAACCAGAGAACGACATCTTAATCTATCATAATTTACCGAAATTAAATCTCATTTTTTTGTGGGTAAAAATTTGGTTTGATTGCAAATGGCTTTTGTATAAAGATTGTTTGGTTGCTTACCATCAAAGTTTAACTGTAGAAGCATAGCTATACCAGAACAAAATATTTTCAGGCTCATTTACTGTTTGCTGTTATTACTTGCAGGCCTTGTAAATTTCCCAAAACTTAAAGGTAATAAACTAAACATATCGAATAAGCTAGTCAAAAAAACCTTTTCCAATATTTTTGGGGAAGTGAAACATTTTTGTAAAATTATGATTTTTAATGATTTTATGGAGAATCAACAAAATCACTTAAATTTAATGTAAAGACTTTTTTTTTGGTCTTTTCAAGAAATCATCGTAAACAAATTTTGGGTCTCCTTAAGAAGTCACTATAAGCGATTTTTTCAATGAAACTAACCCAGAATCTCTCTTTTGACATCATAATGGAATAAAGAAAAAACTAAGAGAAAAAAGATTTCTCAAGAAGTAATATTAACTACAGGGGGATCCGGGTTAGTTTCACAAACAAAAATTGCTTAGGTTGACTTCTTAAAGAGACCCCAATTTTTTTGGTGAAACTAACCTGGAATCCCCCTACAGCACTAGGATATAATAAAAAAGAAAGCAAAAGAAAAGGATCTCTTTAGAAAACAATAGTGACCACAAGGGGGATCTGGGTTAGTTTCACAAACAAAAGTTACTTACAATGACTTCTTGAAGAGACCTCTTTTTTCACTTGTATTTTGAGTTTTAAGTAAAACAGAATTGATTAGTTTACCCAAATTAAACTTTTGAAAACCAAAAAGAAAATAATTTCACATTAAATCTTTGCTGTTTTTGTGCAGTGATTTGGATCATTCTGAATTGAGTAACCTTCTCCTGCCCTAATAATGTTTCTCTTCCCTTGAAAGACCTAAAAAATCTAACTCTGTTTTAATTTTTTTATGTCTTGGATGTGCAATTGCTCCCTTTTGTCTTAGCTCGTATGGCTATGCATAGAAGTTATAGGCTTTTAGTGAAATTGTATTAGTACCATTGTTTTATCTTTTGCTTAAAGATTTTTTGATAATAATCAATTAAGTTATTTTAGATGTAAAAATTAAGTCGTTTATTTTGAGTGACAAGAACAAGATTATTATGTTTTAATACTTTATGTTATTTGCAACATTTAAAGATAATTTTTTTGAAAGCAGCATTTTTATATATTTTAATGGGACTATATTCTTGAATTGATATTTCTATATGATCTATTTATTTTTTTCCCTTTTTAAAAATGTAAATAAATTTTTTGACTCAATTTCCATTATGTATTTCTAAATAACCCTCGTTTTCTCTCTTTATGTATTTTTTCAATTTGTGAATATTTGAAGCCTGCTTAACACTATTTGCCAAATTATTTAAACACTTTATGGCATTTAAAACTACAACAAGACTTTTGTTTGTGAAAATTTTTTGACCATTTTAAATCACTTGATTTTTTTATGTAGTTTTACACCCCAAATTTTTAGAATTACATGAAAGTAATCTTGTAAATTTGTATAATTTCTTATTAATTGAAACAAACAATTTAATTTGTTTTTTAACAAATTTTTTTTTTTTTTTTAATTGGTTTTTGATTATTAAAATAACAATATCTTTTCATGCACTTACATTCAACACTGATTAAAGCCATAATCTTTTTGTATCATTACAAATTTTAAATAAGCTTATGTTTGTATAGCACATAAGCAAAGGTATTATCTAAAGGCATTTTGTGATGCAAGTTGATAAATTTGTGATGAAATCTGTGAAAGCTATTAAAGATATATTATATTGCAGGATGTAGCTTTTTGGCTCCATTTTGTCCCCATTTGTCTTTTTGTCAAAATTTTCATCTTAGTAGATTAAATTTGGCTCCAAAAGACTATTACAAGATTTTGCGAGTGACTAAAAATGCAAGTGCAAAAGACATTAAAAAAGCTTATTATCAGGTATGCATTTTTATAAATAAAATATTTATGAAGTTTTTAAACTCGTGTTTTATTTTTTTCAGCTTGCAAAAAAATTTCATCCTGACACTAATAAAGGAGATAAAGCTGCAGCAGCAAAGTTTGCTGAAGTTGCTGAAGCTTATGAGGTAAAAAAATCAAAAACTTAATTTTTCAACACAATCATAATGCTTTTTTTCAGGTACTTGGTGATGAAAATAAAAGAAAAGAGTATGATATGCTTGGAGCTGCCAGCTATCAAGCTCACCAACAAGCAGGTGGTTCTGGAAGGCCAGGTTTTACTGGTCAAATGAATCCTGAAGATTTATTTAGAAAAATATTTGAAGAGTTTACAAGTGGGGGAGGAATTCGTGGGGGTTTCCCTTTTCAAGATGTTTCTGAGTTTACGCCAATTGAAGTACTTGCAATATTTTTTTGTATCTGAACAAAATTTGAAAACTTTTTTATTTTTTAATTGCTTGTGGGTCATTCCATGTCAAATGGCCTAGAGGCCGCAGTTTGACCCCCACCAAATTTTTTCAAACTTTGTCAAAATGTTGTATCACATGATTAAGCCATGTGTTAAAAATCTGTAGCTATTTTTTAAAAATTACAATAGTCCAAAATATTAGATATCCCCTGTGAGAGCTGACAGTAAGTTATTAGGTAGCACTTTTACAAATGCATATCTCTAATTTCAAAAATTACAGAAAGCTAATTTTTTGTATATGTGTTCCAACTTTTAGTATGCTTTAAACATATCATGCAACATATTATTAATCTTGTATTATGTGGGGTTAATGAACCGTCAAAGTTGTTACATTTTAAGCAAAAACATAATTTGGTTGAATTTTAGATGCCTATAACTTTTAAACAAAAAAAGAGAAATTTAACCATGTTAGCTATGAATAATAATTATCTACTACCCTAAAACTTGATAAAGTTTGAGCAAGAATACTACATTATTTTGATACTTTATTTAAAATATGGACGAAGTGCAAAATTGCAAAATAGCGCCATCTTTTGGCATAAAAATACGTGGTGGGCAAGTATTCACTTTAAAAATTTTTTCTAGTGAAAGAAGGTTTTTTTCTGAACTGTACAGAGACTTTCATTTTTGTGTCTCTATTGTTAATGGTTAATATCGGAGTGCATTTGACCCCCCATATTAACAAAAAAATTTTTTTATGTCTAGGGATTGCTTAAATAGATTTCATAAAACATAAAAAATAACAAAATAAAACTTTCGAAACAATAACTATTTGTGTGAATGTGACAAAACAGCTTTTTAGATAGGTTTATTACTTTTTGTAATTAAACAATGATGTATAATTTATTCAGACATCTTAAATTCAATTTTTTGTATTTATTTTTTTTTTATTTTATCTCTATATTTTTCCTCCTGACTCGCAGGAAAACGACGGAGGCGCTAATGCAGGGTAGGCAATTACCCCGACCTGTTTCCGGAGATACGAGGATTTGCTGTCCGCTTGTAATTTAATAGAGATATGACTGTAATTTAGAACTGCTTGCCAGGACCACCAAGCAGGGGAATGTGCCGTGAAGTGTCTATCTCAAGGACACAACAGAATGGCGCGAGTGGGTTTTGAACCGAGACCGTATTGGTCACGGGCCCGGCGCTTTAACCATTCGACCGCGCTGCCGACATTTAGTAGTTATAAGGAAGTTTATTTAGTAGCAAACTTTCATCCAGTGCTTCTTAATGTCTAAATTTTATGCAAAGATATTAAAAATTTGTTTATTACAGCTTTAGTTAGTTATAGTTTAGGAAAAAGATGATTATGTATTATTATTAAACCCGCCTGCGGACTGGTGTTGGGCGATTCCATTCGTCCATGCACAAATAAGGTCTCGCTCCTTCACCGAATTGCGAGTGTGGCGCCTCTGAGCAAACTGCAGACCATGTTCTAACAGCATGCCCTATACATCGGGCACCACATGGAGCACGAGGTCTGACGGTTTTGGATGACGAAACTCGATGCTGGCTTAATGACACCACTGCCAGCATCTGATTCAGGCAGTGCAGCAGTCTGGGGTAGTAAAAGGATAAACCCTCGGCCCCAGTCCTGTTTGTGTCTGACCTGGAGTGGATACCCTTCAAACGACGACGACGACGAAACACTTTAACTGTTGTGTCACAAAAATAAAACTCTCGAATAGTTTATAAAAAAATCTTCTCTCACTTGTAAAAAAAATCTTTGACATGAACACTTGCCCACTAAAGTATTTATGCCAAAAGATGGCGCTATTTTGCAATTTTTGTATTTCGTCCATGTTTTAAATGAAAATAACTTTGAAAATAATGCAGTATTTTTGCTCAGACTTTATCTTATTTTTGTGTGTAAGCAAATTTTATTCATAGCTACCATGGTTTTAATTCTCTTTTGTTTAAAATTTAAAGGCATTTAAAATTCACCCAAATTATGTTTTGGCGTAAAAAAGTAGCATCTTTGACAGTTTATTACTCCCCCATAATACAAGACTACTACTTTGTTGCATGAGATGTGTAAAGCTTACCAAAAGTAAACACAAATAGATTTTTAAAATCGGAGATATGCATTTGTAAAAGTGCTACCTAATAACTGAGCGCCAGCTCACGTAAAGGCTATTTAAAATTTTGGAGTATTGTAATTAAAATATAAGTAGCTATTGAGCTAAAATTTTTAAGATATGCCTTAATCATGTTACACAATATTTTAAAACGTTTGAGAAAATTTGGAGAGGGTCAAACTGGAAACTTAAAAAATCTTTGGACACTTGGGCGGCATGGTCGACTGGTTAGAGCACCGCGATTGTGATTGATCTTGGTCTTGGTTCAAAACCTACTTGCGCCATTCTGTTGTGTCTTCGAAAAATACACTTTAAAGCACTTTTCCCTGGTTAATGATCGTGACAAGCAGTTCTAAATTTCATTCATATTGCAATAAAACTTGAAACCAAAATATCAAGCAGACAGCAATATCTTGGCATCTTCGAAAGCAGGTCGAGGTAATTGCTTGCCCTATGTATTAACGCCTCCGTCGCTTTCCTGCGAGTTAGAAGGATAAATACATAAATGAAAAATGAAAACTAGTGAAACGTGGCAGTAGTGTAGGTGTATTGATTATTTTATAATAATAAATGGTTACTCAGCTTGTTCAACAACTTTAAATTGAAATTTTCTTTTTTGAATCAAGGCTGTTGTGGATTTAACTTTCAATGAAGCTGCTAAAGGAGTAAACAAAACAATCCACATAGAAATGATGGATACTTGTCCTCGTTGCCAAGGCAAAGGAAATGAGGCAGGAACCAAAATATCGCAATGTGCATATTGTGGTGGAACCGGCATGGTTAGGCATCTGGTATTGTTTTGTGAAATTAGAAGAATCGTAGACAGTTTAAACGTGATTTTAGGAGCAAATATCGACGGGACCATTTGTGATGACGTCTACTTGTCGTAGGTGTGGCGGAACAGGAAAGTTTATAACTTTTCCTTGTGCTCTGTGTGGTGCTTCCGGTCAGGCAAAGCAAACAAAATCGATCACTGTTCCTATTCCCGCTGGTAAATTATCAATAGATTATAACGATTGTTTTTTATTAAGTGAAAAATGCTGATTTATATGTGTCCATTCCATGTGAATCAGCTTTTTAAAAAGTATTTTTCTTGACAATTCGCAAGACATGCAATCTTAATATTTTTACTTTTTTTTGTGAAACTTTGCTTAATTGATAAATAAGCTTTTAATTTACTGCTATAATTGTGATTGTTTTTGTATTATAGGAGTAGAAAACGGACAAACTGTCCGAATGCAAATGGGAACTAAAGAAATATTTCTGACGTTTCGGGTCAGTTAAACTTGTCGATCATACGAGTACTGCTTATGTCAATTAACATCTCTTGTTTTATAACAGGTTGCTTCTAGTAAAATCTTCACGCGCAAAGGTGCTGACTTGCATTCAGATGCGGAACTGACTTTTTCCCAAGCCGCTCTCGGTGGTACAATAAAGGTTCCTGGCGTTTACGAGGAGACAGAATTGATGGTACTTCAGGATTACATTCCTTACAATCTATAGAAGTTTTAAATTCCTGTGTTCTCGTTCTTGTATCGGCGAGCATCTCCTAATTAAGTCAAATGTGAAATTGTTACGTTAACTAAATAATTCTGTTTATGTTCTGATAAGTTGAAGTTCAAAGCTCTTCCCGAACACTTGAATTTTGAATACCGTAAAACCCCGGATTGAGCGTCACCCAGTTTTTTCAAAAATCGCCGTAAGCGATTTACTAACCCGGATTCCCCTGCGGTTACTATCGCTTCTTCAGAGATCCATTTTCTCTTGTTTTTTTTTTTTTATTCTATGCTAATGCTGATGCTGAAAGAGGAATTTCGGGTTAGTTTCACCGCAAAAAGAAATCGCTTACGGCGACTTCTTGAAGAGACAGCGTGGCGCTAAATTAGAGGTTTTGCGGTTGATTTAAATTTTAATTAGTTTGATTACTGCTGCATTGATGAGTTTTAAAAGTTTATTTGATTTACTGGTTGCTGATCAGCAAGTAGATAAATAAAATAATCATAAAAAACGACAAAATTATCTCAGGTTCCTCCTGGAACTAACTCGCACCAGACGTTTATGCTTAAAGGGAAAGGTTTGAAGAAAATAAAAAGTCATGGGTTTGGAGACCACTATGTTCATGTCAAAATTACTATTCCCAAGTAAGTTTAAATAATCATGATCATAGATGAAAATAATTTGAATATATCATAAATGTTCTGTTGTCTCCCTCGCGAGAATTTCTATCTCAAATAGTTTTTTCCTTCATATTAATTTTGCGTCATAAATGTTTATTTAAAAAAGCTATCTGACGAAACTTGCCAATTAATTTTACGTGCCAAGTATGGACTTCTTATCGAGGTAGGGATTTTTAGCTGAATATTCTAAAAAGATATTAGTGAAATTCTTTGATGTGTGGAATTGTTATTTAACACACTATTTAGATCATTGACGAATCGCCAAAAACAGTTGCTGTTGGAGTTCAACAAAGAGGGCAAAACAGATTCTACCGAAAATGGTAAAAGCAAGTAAAATAGTTGAATTTATTGTACGTTTTGGTACGATACTTTGATGTAGTAACTAGGTCAAAAGAAGAATTAATTTTGATTAACAAAATATCAAACAAGCATTGAACTTTATCGCTTTTATTACGCGAAACCCACCTAAGAATTCAAACGTAAACAGAAGTTCAAAAAATTATTCTTGAGACTTTGCCACTTTGCAAGGACACTTATACACTTATCAAGAGCAGTTCAGACACAATTCCTTTGTTGTTGTTGTTCCTCCTCCTCCAAGGATATTTTCGAGTAGCCATCCGAAGCCAATCTAAATTCCCACTTTTAGATTACCTTTTAGAACCTTGACAAATCAGAGTAATGATGGAAAAAACCTAGATGGTTTTTTATTACATAGGTTATGTATCTCTCCCTATTTTAACAACTTTTTAGATTTCTATTATGACGTCACTAAGAATTAAAGCTTGTTTTGCAAATTGGGCTTAGGTACTTTTATTAGAAATTTTGTTTTACAAGCGCTTTTCTACCAAATTGACAGTTTAGTTAACAGAAAAAGTCAATCACATGTAATAATAATGATAATATGCATTCTATTTTTTTATAGAGTGACATATCAGAAAAGAATTTAGAATCTGGGGGAAATCAAAAAACCAAGTGATGAGAAGTTAATTTTCCGAAAATTTTCGTACCCAAACCAAGAAAACATAAAAAAAACTTTTCCATGATCTATTAACTAAAAGCTAAATCAATATAAAGCTATTAAGTACAAATTTTTTAAAAAATGTTTCTGAATGTCAATAGATGAGTTGATGCTTCGTGACTCCAATAGAATGCTATGTAACTAACTTATTAGGTTATAGACGGGAATCAAAAGCTCCAAATAAAACTTTAGGATTTCCAACTAATTTAAAAATAATGATTAAAATAATAATACAGGTAAACCTAATGCAAAAATAAGTTATTTAATAAGCTTGCCTATAATAAAAATGAAAGTTATTACTTCATTATAATGCTTACGTTACTCTTATATTATTAACATTTGACAAACTTTCAAAAACTCCTATTTCAAGTTTTATTGACAAAAGTAAAAAAAAATTTGTTCAGGTAAGACTGCTTTGCAGGTCGAGCCTTCAAACAATAGGTTTAATAAGCTATCGAGTGTGTATAGGAATTTTTAACATAAATCTGTTGGACTTCGGTACTTCTAGAATAAAAATACGCCAAGATTTCAAACTTCTGTGGTATTCAAAAAGTGATTATTACATTCTGAAAAGATTTTTTGTCAGAATATTTTTGGAGAGTAAACAAACAATTTTTTCAGCTTATCTTATTTTTTCGAAAATGTGATTTAGGTACTTTTAGAAATAGGGCCTTCAATTTAAAATAAAACATCAATCTTGTGCTAAAATCATTTGTGCTGTTAGTTTGTTTTTGGGAAGGAGTGAAGGAATGCTTACGTAATTGCATGGGATAGTTTTTTACCTGCTTACCGTTAAGAAAAGTTGGGTTAAAAAACAAAAAATTCTCACGCAATATGTAAACGCTCCTTTAGTAAATTAGAATTGTCAGCTAAAAATTCACTTTTCAGAAACGAATGACCAATCAGAATCATCCAGCCGAGAAGGGGAGGAGCAATCAGGTATTTTAAGCAAACTAAAAAATGCTGTGACTGGATACTTCAAGTGATCACGTGTTCAATTTACTGCAATCGTGCTGTGGCCTTCTTGCTCCTCTCCTATTTCCACATCATGCAAAGTATGTCTGTTGTTTGGGTCTTTAATTTAATTTCGCAGTTCTTAATTTTCATATGCAAGTCTTAGACATTGCTCTTTAGAATAACGGCTTCTTTAAACTTTAATTCTGCATGTAGTAAATGTTTCCACGCCTGTAAACTATAATGTAAAAAATATTACGTTTGAAAAAAGGAACTCGTTAGGTTTTTTTGGATTATGTAAAAAATACGCCCCAAGAAGTACACAACTAAAAAATACGCTCCCAGGGGCATATTTCGAACATGATTCCAAAGTGTAACCGATTGACAAAAAAAAAAAAAAAATTAGATCATGTTAAAAATACGCCCCAAGAATCGGACAACTGAAATAAGACCCCAAGGGCGTATTTTTAACGTAATCCGGTTTTTTAAAACAAGATGGCAGTCCATTGCAGATAATAATCATTGTTTCAAATAAGATATTATTGTTTTCCCAGAAAGCGGCCAAGAACCAATGTTTGGTTTGTGCGAATTCCATTTAAAGAATCGTTGCTATCAACTTTCACAACAGTTTAAAAGAAAGTTTTATTTGTGAAAACTTGTTTTTGTATTTTTCGACTTTTAACACGACTTAATTTATTGTTATTATTTCTTGTGCTTTTGTAGACAGTGATTAGTGCTTTTTCAGCTTCGGCCCAGAACGTTTCTTATTTGGAGCTCGCGCTAGCCTATTCAGTGATTTTAATCGTGACCAAAGATAATATTGTATTATAATAATGAAACTAAATTATAAGGAGGTAATTGGCTGGCCCATAAAATTCTAAATTCAAACAAAAAACATTTGATTTACCAAAATATGTAAGCTTGTTTTGCGTAACCAATATTTGCAGAATTTTTTATTTCAATTAGGTCTGGGATTTTGTCAGCCTGGGAAAACTATAACAGTTTTAGACTTTATAAGCTAGTAGTCATGCACCAGACTGATTTGAGAGGCCAAAAAAATGTTTTTATAAGGATCCCTTTGTCTTTAAAGGGAGTGAAAATAAAAAAGATCCATAGTTTTAAAGTCGTTTTTATTTCCTAATTTATAGAAAAACATTTTAGTCGTGATTTTAGTAATAAAAAGATTACTTAATAAAAGTAGCTCATTCTTTTAGGCTAAGTGTAAACCGTAACACAAAAAGATAGGCTGCTAGCAATCTACTATTTAATTCTAACTCGAAACTCTGTAAACCTGGATACAGTTAGGGATGATTTTGGTCCAAAGTGTTAATTCTAACTTCAATTTTGTTGCTTTTGAAGTAAATTTTCGAATGTACGGCAATAAAAATGATACTTATAAACCTGCACCAACGACAAGCCACCTCAACGTGGTGGTGCAGTTCCCTTTCCTGCCCAGAAGAGGGTCGAAAGTGTTCATCCCCGAGTGTGTCATCATGAAAGTTCCCCGAGTGTGTCATCCTCGGGCGATTCTTTCACGGACAACCTTTCTCATTTTTTATCCCTGCTGTCCACTGCGCGGTCACATATGGACAACGTTCTTAAACCCAAATGACCGCACCCCACCTCTTACTGTCCCAACAACTTTTTTTAGTCTCTTCTCCCATCCCAAACCTCCTCTTTACCTATCCTGCCCACCGCTGCTTCCTATCCTTATGCTTCTTCCCATCAGCGGTGACATTCATCCCAACCCAGCCCTATAGACCTCTGCTCTGTCTGCTCCCGTAGAGTCACCTGGGGAAACAGATCGGTAAAATGTACCAACTGTTCTCTCCGGGTACACCTCTCCTGTTCCGGTCTCTCTCCCACAGACTTCCGCAAAATCTCCCCGGTACACTCCCGGACTTGTCCAATGTGTCCATCCTCCTCTCAAAACTCTCACTTCCTTTCACAACCTAACCCCGTATCTTCATCCACATACACTCACAAATCCTCATCTTCATCTACAAATACCCACAAATCCTCATCTTCAAAAATAAAACCTCCCCAAAACAATTCTCCACAATTAATAACCCCACCGACCTTCCTAATCACGCTTAACTAACTTTTATTTACCCTTCCTCAGCGTCATCTCTGCCTCCTTCTCAACCCCAACATACCATCTCTGCTCTCACACAATCTTCTTTCCATCCTACCTCTCTTTTTCGAAACAACCTTCAAATCCTACAGTGAAATGCTAATGGGATTCGTCCCCGTCGTACTGAACTCATACAATTTCTTTCTCTAAATCAGTACCATCTCATTTTTGTGCAAGAGTCGCACCTATCTTCTGACTCCACTTTTTTACATTCCCGGCTATAAAACTCTCAAAAAAGGACCGTTCTATGACGAGAGAAAGAGGAACCACCGACTGTACGGAAACCTGGGAGGTGGCGTCCTTATACTCGTCAAAAATGGTCTAACCTATTCCCCCCTCTCTACAGAACTCCTTTCCTCCCTCGATCCCAGTTCCGATTATTTGGCTTTCTCAGTTAAAATAAAAGGAGCCTCATCTATACATCTTTTTAATATCTTTGTCCCCCCTATCCGCTCTTCTTCCTCTAACTCTCGCCCTAAATAGTTCTTACCCTTCCTTTTACCATCATCTCCTACCACTTACATTTTCGGCGATTTTAACTCCCATCACTCATCCTGGGACTCTCACAGCCCGGAAGACCAATCAGGCAAAGATTTGTTTGACTGGCTCATTTCTTCTGATCTCTTACCTGTTAACAACCCCGATCATCACACCTTACTACACCGCACCACTGGAAAGCGGTCCTCCCCTGATCTCTTTCTGGTTCCTGCCCACATGGCCACCAAATGCACATGGCAGATTCTTCCGGAAACTCGGCTCAGATCACCTTCCTATCTTTATTACTATTCCTACCTCCCCTTTAATTAACTCTTATTTCCCGCCCTCCCTCATCCGTGCAAGCTGGTTTTAGACCTGGTTGATCGACAGTAGATCTGATTCATCTCTCACAGTCAATCGCAGATTCCTTTCACCCATCTAAACCAGGTACACGTACCGTCCTCGCCACTGTGGATTTTGCAAAAGCTTTTGACTCAGCCTGGCATTCTGCCCTCCTTTCTAAACTCCTCTCTTTAGCTCTTGCGTTTTGTTTTGTCGAATGGATACGATCTTATCCCTTAGATCACCGTTCGAAAGTCCGCATCTGTAATTCCTATAGTCGTCTTTTCTGTCTTTGAAGAGGTGTTCCACAAGGTTCAGTTCATGGACCAATCCTTTTCTCTCTATTTATCAACGATCTTCCGACCTTTCCCCTACATCTGTTAAAGTTTCACTCTATGCAGATGACCTTGCTATTTGGGCCTCCTCCCCAATAGGGTGGAGTGAAAATAATTTTTTTTTGAAATTGAAAAAAGTGTAGTTCTAAAAACCTGCCAAACAGGTAAAATCTACGAAAAAAATTGGTTTTGGCGAGTTGCTACCTTTGGGGGGCTAACAACCCCCCAAAATGTGTTTTGAGGGGTAAAATTTCCTAAAAATGTCGTAACTCAGTAACCGCTTATTGTAGAGGCATGATTTATGGCTCACAATTTGCAGAATCATTATGTTTCTATATGTGCTAAGAGAAAGTTTTTGTCTATTTCCACTAGAAAAAAAGTTATGATAGAAAAACTGTTTAATAAGTTTGTTTGTTTGTACTTAATTAATAGTTATCTGAAAAGTTATTATTATTTTTTGCAGGTATATTGTTAAGTAATTGTGTAAATCAAAGCTTTGGCCAAACTGCGAAGTAGTAAAACATGAAAAGACGGAGTTTAACTTCTGTAAAGAAGATTTTACATAGTAGACACACTTTCTCTACCCGTGATAGTTTTCCACCAGGAGTATTGCCTACCAAGCGACATGTAATAGAACGCATTCTTCATTTGAAAAACTTTCAAACCTTCAATGCTGCAAATGACATTGCCAGAGAAATTTATGACAGATGGGTATGGTGCAACGTATATCCCATTCATCTGTACACCATTTCGAAAAAAGTTCAAAGTTTTGTGAATTGTTTCGGTGCACTTGATCGCTGGTCAAAGAAAAAACGAGGAGAAGCATTTTTACAAAAGGAAAAAGAGTTTATGTCAACTATTGATGAAATATTTGATGTTTTTTGTGCTGACGATAAGCAGCGCAGAATTTTGGAGAAACAACATGGTTTGAAAATGACAGATGATGATTATGCTTTTTATAAAGATCAAACTAGTAAGCAAGTTGGAAAATATGTGGATGCTGTGGTTCCTTCAACGTCAGCTGACATACAGTTTTTGAGGCGCTCTCGACCCTTACAACCTCATCCAGAACCACCAACATGTTCTTCCGTTACATCAGTTACATCAGTGCCTGAGTCAGCTTTGGATTATCTGTCAGATTCTAGTTCAACCAACACAGACCAAACGCAATCTTCTGCTGCTTCTGAATTTGTTTCTCAATCAATGCCATATGAAAATCAGAATGGAATGATTTGGTCAAACCTTGCAAGGATGGGTGAGCGTTTTCAGATATCCGACAGAGCTGCTGCTGCGATCGCTAATAGTGTGATGCAAGATTTGGGTCTAATTACTGATGATGACAAGACATACGTTATTGATCGTAGCAAGCTTCGAAGAGAGCGAGAACGATGCCGTGCTGAAATTAGGAAAAAGGAGCAAGAAAATTTCAAGTTAGTGAATGCCATATACTTTGATGGGCGCAAAGATGCAACACAGGTCACCATGCAAGGGCCAAATGACAAGTTTTACAGGTCTGTGCAACTTGAAGATCACTATACAATGGTTGGGCAGCCTGGTGAATACTATCTTTCTCATTTTACCACAGAGGATGGCAAAGGAAGAACCATAGCACAAAAGATCTTCAACACCATTGCCAACACCGAATTAAATGACAAGCTTACAGTAGTTGGCACTGATGGAACTGCAGCAATGACAGGCAAGTTCAATGGTTGCATTCGTAAGTTGGAAGAACTATTGAACAAGCCACTACAATGGGTAATTTGCCTACTACATACCAATGAACTACCCTTGCGCCATGTCTTTACTATGCTTGATGGAACACCAATAGTCCTGACACATTTGCAGGACCAATTGGGAAGTGTTTAACTGGAGATGTTTCAAGTTGGCCGGTTGCTGCTAATTTTAAGTCAATTTCAAACCCTCAGTTTGTACAGTTGCCAGAATCAGTTGTTAATGATCTGAGTACTGATCAACACTATGCTTACAAGATATGTTCAGCAATAATCATGGGAGTTGTCGACAGCGACTTGCAATATTTAAAAGTAGGTCCCATTGTGCATTCACGCTGGCTAACTCTGGGCTGTCGAATCCTCAGATATTATGTTTTGGTGGATGAACCCTCCTAAAACTTGGAAACTCTGACGAAGTTTTGTCTTCAAGTTTACTTTCCAAGTTGGTTTGAAATTAAGTTAAATAGTCAACTAACTTGCGGATCTAAAAATTTTGCAACTTCGTCCAACGAATTCTTCAGGTGCCTGACGAAGCTGTTCGGAAAACTGCTCTGAAAGTTGTGCAACGAAATGCATTTTTCGCACACCAGGAAAATGTCTTGATCGCCATGTTGGGTGACAACGATGAGGAGATACGAATGCGAGGAGTGAACAAAGTGCTTTCGATTCGTGGAAACTTGCCATCAACGGTTTCATTTGATAATCATGACTTGGTTGACAGTCGCAGTGAAGAATATTCTTTGGAAGGAGCAAAATATTATGATACCGCCTCAACTGTACGGCTGTTTGAACCGCCCACACTGGATCTAACAGTGAACTCGTACTACAAGATGGTGAATTTAACATCTTGCCATCAGCAGCCTCCGGTAATTGAACATTTAACTGATTTAGATATTGAACAATGCCGGATAAGACCACTGCAGCTCGACCACCCATGTCACAACCAATGTGTAGAGCGCCATGTCAAAATGGTAACAGAGGCCGCAGCACAAGTTGAAGGATTTGAGCGAAGAGATGGGTTGATTCGCCAGAAGATTAAATCTCGAAAACTTTTGAAAAAATTTGACACTAAAGTGCAATTCTGATGCGCTTCATTTTGCGTAGGGTATTTGGTGTACTCTAACTTGCTTTCTTATTTTTCTCTCACTCCTTAGGCAAAACAACCCAATATCAGCATCAACAGTTCGAAAGTAATGAGATGTAACAGATTTTTTTAAAATTACTGAAATACTAAACATTTTATGGGCAGTAAAGCTAGCACGTTCTGTACCTTATGAGTAGGCCTATTTAGGTACTTTGTCTGGTAACCAAAGTTATCCCAAATCATCTTGTTAATATTGTGATTGTCATAATTAGTCCTTATATTGTGATTGTCATAATTAGTCCTTATCAGTTAGACATATATCATTTCAAATGTTAGATCAAAGTTATTTCCATACAGCGCAATTTTCGAGAATTGAGCATAAAAAACGGTTTATCGATTATAACTTTTTTTCTTGTGGAAATAGACAAAAACGTTCTCTTAGCACATATAAAAACATGATGATTCTGCAAATTTTGAGCCATAAATCATGCCTCTACGATAAGCGGTTACCGAGTTACGACATTTTTTGTCAATTTTACCCCTCGAAAACACATTTTGGGGGGTTGCTAGCCCCCCAAAGGTAGCAAGTCGCCAAAACCAATTTTTTTGAAGTTTTAGCCTATTTGGAAGGATTTAAGAACTACACTTCTTTCAAATTTTTTTTCACTCCACCCTACTCCCCAAGTGTTGAGTGTGCAACTTCCACAGTACAAGCTGCCCTCAACAGACTGGTGGAAAGGTCTTCCACATGGCGCCTTTCTCTCAAACCCCTCAAATGTGAATCGTTCTTCTTTTCAGCCTAGACCCCTACCAGGCTCGTATAAAACTCTCTCTCTATACATTCTTAACACCCCTCTTAACTTTAATGCATACCCAACCTTTCTCGGTGTAACCTCTGACCGCACTTTTTCTTTCAAACATCACGTCATATCCTTGCGGAAAAAGTTTACAGCCGATTCCCTGCTTTCCGTTCTATCGCCTCTGCCTCCTGGGGCCCATCAAAAGAATCTTTATGTACTCTATGTAAAGCCTTCATCCGCCCCATCCTTACCTATTCATCCCCAGGCTGGTTTCCTTTCTCACGTCCTACCCACATCACCTCTGTAGAGAGGATGCCATAGATCCTCCTGTAGAATAATCACATGCTGTCTACTGTCTACTCCTATCCCTCTGCTTCACATAAAAGCGCTTCTTCCTCCACTGCGCGTCACCCTCACTTACCAATCCCTCTCTTTAAACGAGCCCTCCGACTACTTTCAACCTTTTCTCTAGCTTCTCTCGCAAATTTTAATCCCCGCACACGTCTCAAGAAAAGTTCATGGAGATTCTTTTCCCGATCACATAACCTTACCCCTAACCTACTTCTTGCTCGCAAACCTTTAATCCTGTGCCCTCCTAAACCAGCCTGGGGATGATAAACACTGCTTATTTCCTCACATAGACTATCCCTTTACACCAGTTGGAGACGTGGTATTCAATCTGGTCTCTTCCAAAATCAAATCCCTCCAGTGTCTTCCGAGGAGCTTACTCTCCCTCGCTCCGCTCGCTGTGCTCTCTCGTTTATGCTGCAACAGGCACAGCACTCTCCTTGGCATTTATCTCCACAGGGTTGGTCGAGGCGAGACTCCTTCATGCAGCAACTGTGGTTCTGAATCACAAACTTTTCCATCTCATGCTAGACTGCCTGTACTCGACCATATGCGTCGGGCCATATTCGGCCATACCCTTTCTTCTGGACTTCTGGTCCCGTCCGTGGGGAGTCACCCGATTACTGTGACTCCGCGGAGTTGATCCGCGCCCCATCCCCAGAAATGGTTTGGGTAAACCTGCCATCACCACCATGCTCACAAACGCTTGACGAAAAATTTGGTGGTTGAAACAATTTTCCCCTTACAGGCGTAATAAAATATTTATTTAATTATTAGAGCCAAAAAAAGTATTCATTATAATTAAAAGCCAAAAAAACCTTTAATCGTCAATCTCAATTCTAATAAAATTTCAAAATATTTTTGCTTTGTCATGGCCAAATAGAAAAAACTTCACATTGAAAGCTAACGCGGTTGTGATGGTCGCACTTAACTCTTGTTATTCTGTTGTGTCTTTAGAAAAACACTTAAAAAACAATCTGTAAATTTACGACAATGAAGTAAAACTAAATTTAGTCGCATACAGTGAGGCTTTAGTGCCGAGCAAACGGAGCAGCTCAGTTTTTTAAGTTTTTGAGATCAGTTTTTTAAATCCAAAAAAATTTAAAACACGAAAAAATAGCCCTCCATGTTTTTCTTGCACTGGGCCCTCCTTTTGTATGGCCATCACCGGTTGCTTACGATTGAAACAGCAAAATTGATAAAACTGAAGCGCACGAATGTAGGCTATAAAAAGGCTAAAAAAAACCCACTCGCGCCATTCTGTTGTGTTCTTGGAAAAGACACTTTACGGCACTTTCCCCTGCTTGGTGGTCTTGACAAGAAGTTCTAAATTACAGTAATATCTCTACTAAATTACTAGCGGACAGCAATATCTTGGGATCTCCGGAAGCAGGTCGGGGTAATTGCTTACCCTATGTATAGCGCCTCCGTCGCTTTCCTGCGAGTCAGGAGGATAAATATAGAGATAAAAATAAAAAAAACTATAATGGCAACTTGAAAAAAGAAACAGCCTAATTGCAATTGAGTAACAAAAAAGAAGCAAACAAAAAAGCTACGCCTAATTCCAGATAACCAAAAAATTTTAACAAAGTAAAATTTATGATTTGGATTTTCACTAATTAAAATGCATCGAGTTAAAAAACAGTCGAAATGTGACTAAGGTAAAAAATTGCATTGGGAGGTGAGCTTGTAAGCCTAGTTTGTAGCTGCGCCTTACAGTCGGATTGCAAACTAATGGTAAGGATTTATTCTCGAAAATTCATGTCGTAAACTTTAAAATTAAAAAAATTCTCGGTAATTTAAATGAATTCAATAAAGAAGTAAGGTAGCTTATTGACAAAAAAACTTGGACTGAAAAATGTCTGACTGAATGTCAAACTGTCAAACTTGGACCGAAAACTGAAAATGTCAAACTTGGACTGAAAACTAAAAAATGACTGAAAAATGTCTGACCTGCAGTGGATGCCCTTCAAACGATGATGACAAAAAAACTTGAAAAATTGCAAACGCCTCTATAGCAACTACCAGAGATGAGCGGAGTCACTTTTTTGGGGTCCGAATCCAGTCCGGCTCCATTGATTTAAACTCCAACTCCAATCCAACTGCAAGAATTTTTTTTAACCATGATCCGACTCCGATCCGACTCCATGTTAATAAAATTTTATATATACAAACAAAAAACAAAACCTTGTTATAATAAGTACGTTGGTTGTAACTTACTAATTAACCAGCCAAACAATGATCAAACAAAAAACAATGATCCACCAATGTTTTAAAAGGCATTTCAAAGTCTGATAAACTTTTAAAAAGTATTTTTTCAAGGTTTTCTGCTGTTTTTGCCTCATTAAATTCTTTCATACATATCACTCTTAATTGAAGAAGATTACTGCTGATAAAATGTATGGTGATAGAATAAAAGTTACGTGATCTTAGGTTTGTTCGTAAATCTGTGGTAATACCAACTAAACTATATTTTTTAATAGCCTTATTTACTTCCCTTATCAGCTTTTCACTTGAAGATGATGCACTTTTTTCTATGCTTCTTTTTATTCTTTTCTTTTTAAATAATAAAAAAAAGCTTCTTTTTATAGTGAATCTGGAAGGAAGTATTGCTTTTGCATTAACAATGCCATGTGTAGCTCCAACTTTTATCATTGCATTTGCAAACTTTATTAATCCATCACTTTCCACTGCACTTAATCGTCTTACATCTGATACAACAAATGCAACTGAACTATTTAACACTGTGTCTTTTATAACTTTTGACAAGCTCATGTCAGACTTACTAAAATATGCTGTTACTTTAGGAGATATTTTTGAATTATATTTGCATCGTTTTAAGTGATCATTATCATTTATGTGTTGTTCCACTAGTCGATTTATTATGTTTTAATGCTTGCTTACAAGTTTTACAAATTACGTATCCAATACAATCTTTACTTTCAATATGATTTAAATATAAAAATCTTTGCCAAACTGTGCTCTTTCCAAAAGTGTTAGGTATTTCCAGCAATTTGTTATTTTCAAGAAGTTTGCAAACTTCATTGAAGAAAAATTCATGTTTTTGTTAAAAGTAATCACGGCTGCTCAAAATAAATACCTTAGATATATCAAATCTATTTTGACTAAATGTAATAATATTTTATCTTAGATTGAACTTAGCAGCTTAAACTTAACATTGGCAAATATCACGCAAGTATACAAGTAAATTTGCACTAGCTTAAACTTAACATTAAAAAAAATCATAGCCTATAGAATATAGATAGGTTATGACCATGTGTAGTGATGCTATATAGATCACTACAAGTTCCTATAGAATAATGATAAATGGAAGGGCAACACTGGAAACGAGGAAGTAATAAGTTGTGGATATAAAAACAATAATAAAGATATAACTGCAATGAAGTGTGTTATTTTGATTGTAAATATATGTTCTTTCAATTTCTGTTAAATAAGAATAAACAAATCAAAGAAAGTGTTCAATTATTTGTGGAATAACTATCTACAATTGGTGACCCCGACAACTAACAAGACATCTACAATTGATGACAATTAACAACCAACAACTAACAAAGTGACTTGGATCATATTAATCTATACCAATTATTTTAAAAGACTATCTTATCTCAAGCATTGTATTCAATCTATAAAGAACATTAATTACAATTTTTAAACAATTTTACTAATTACTTGTATGAACATTATAATTATTACCTTATTGCTTAAAATTATTATTGTTGTCTATAAAATTATTTGTTATTATTACTATTTATGCATTCAAATCAATATTTTTTACGAAGTGTTAAATCTAATATGAATGATAATCTTATAGCCTTGGCTGAAAATAATTCTTCAACACAAACCCATTTGCAAGCACAAAGTGCTGATGCAATTCCAGTTAGTTCAGCTTCAATTCTACCTACTACTACTTCCCAAGTCTTTTCTACACCTTTATCATCATCTACTTCTGTACATCAATCTTTATTGCAAAATACTCAACCACCTACTATAATAATTCAAAATTCTCCACAACTCCAATTTGATCCTTCTCACATTGACATGTTTTTTCACATATTTGATGCACATTATTTTGGAAAGCATCTAACTGAAGAACAATTATATTTTGAATTGATAAAATGTATATCTTCTGAACATTTTCACAAAGCATCACTTTGCATGTCAAGAGATAGTGTCAACAGCTATACTACACTCAAGGCTGCCTTAATAAAAGCATACAGTCTTCCTTTACACAAAAGATTAACCCAGCTTCACACTGCTCCTCCTTTGGGAGACCGTTCTCCCACACAATTATTATATGATTTAAAAAACATTTTAGGAACAATTGACCCTCAAGATGAAACATTAAATTGGTTTTTACAAACTGAATTTATAAATAGGCTTCCTAACAATATACAATTCATTTTAGCTGCATTCCCTTTTAAATCTGTTGAAGAACTAGCTCCCATTGCTGATTCTCTAATACAAAATGATAAATCATTAAACTCATCTAAAGTTAATTCCACTGATGATGTTTTTTCTGCTATGTTAAAAGAATTTTCCTCTCTTAAAGCTGAAGTTTTGGCTCTGCACAAAATTCTTTCTCACCAAACTACCACACCTCATTTCACTTACCCATCACACAATAGATCTCACTCCAAGTCTTTTAATGAAAACCCTCAAAATCATTTCCTAACTTCATCCCAACAATTACCATTTTCTTCTACTTTGCAACCACCACCAGGTCCGAATCTCACTATTCCAGGTAGAGATAAGATTTTTAATGGTCTGTGTTTTTACCACCAAAAATATGGAACTACTGCCAGATACTGTGTCCAAAGCTGCACTCATTTTGATAGCTATATGAAGAATAAACATTTAAACTCACAAGGCAATGCTCCAATAAATCATGACTTGCAAATAAATACTATCAATGTCAGCAATGCATTGCCTGAATCTGCTGACAAATATATTCACTTAACTGACACACACAATAACATTGTATTCATTATTGATACAGCTAGCCCTAAGTCACTGATTCCCTCTAACAGATATACTTGTGTGACAAATCCAAATCCCTGTAGATTATTTGCTGCTGATGGTCATCCTATACAACAATCAGGTGTCATTGAACTAACACTACATTTTCAGGAATTTCCTAATAAGCAGTTTACTCATTCTTTTATTGTTGCAAACATTAAACATGCTATTCTTGGTTTGGATTTTTTGAAATTGCACAACTTTGTAATTGACACAGCTGCAAGCACAATTGACATTTCAAATTCTACAAAAGAAAATATTTTAACTCCATTGCCCAGCATTGACTACAATATACATTCATATAAGGATATTTTAAACATGTTTCCTCATCTTGTATCTGGACAAATTAAAGTCGGAAAAAAGAAACATCCTTTTGAACATGTATTAGAAGTTGATGGACCCCCAATAGCCTTTCGACCAAGAAGACTCAATTTAGAAAAAACAAATGCTCTCAATAAAATATTAGATGACATGCTTGAAAAAAATATTATTAGTTCAACTACCAGCCCTTGGGCCTCACCAGTACATTTAGTTAAAAAGAAGAATGGTTCCTTTAGGTTGGTACATGATTACAGACTTATCAATAAACGTTGCAAAAAACAAAATTATCCATTACCAAGGCTAACAGATTTTACTCAACACATTCATGGATCAACCATTTTTTCTTCATTAGATTTAAAAAGTGCTTTTTGGCAACTGGATGTCCGCCCCACTGATAGACAATTTACGGCTTTTTGCACTCATCGTGGTAACTTCATGTACAATAAACTTCCACAAGGTTTAACTTATGCGAGCAGCAGCTTCCAACGTTTTATCAATCATGTGCTACAAAATACTGATACTTTTTGTTTTGCTTACATTGATGACATTATTATATTTTCCAAAAATGAGCTTGAACACAAAAAACATCTTTTAGAAATTGCTAATAGACTCAATTCTTATGGATTAACATTAAACATGAACAAATGTGTACTTGGTGCTTCTCAACTTAATGTACTTGGATACAAATTAAATGCCAGTGGCATAACTGCATCTGATGAAAAAATTGCAGCTGTCAAAAACTTTCCTGCACCGGTAACCATCAAAGAATTACGTCAATTTCTTGGTCTAGTTAATTATCAACGTCGTTTCATTGAAAATGCAGCTGAATTACTTTCTCCATTACAAGATTATCTCAAAGGTAAAGTAAAAAATGAAACAAAAATATCATTGAATTGCAATGCACTGCAGGCCTTTAAGAAAGTAAAAGAAATTATTGCCAATCTTGCTTATTTGGCTCATCCTAAAGCTTATGCTAAATTGCAATTAAAAACAGATGCATCTGCTACCTCTCTTGGTGGTGTACTTGAACAAATTTATGACGACAAAATTGAAGTTTTAGGTTACTATTCCAAATCACTAACAGATGCTCAAAAACATTACTCAACCTATGACCTCGAACTTCTTAGTGTTTATTCAAACGTTAAATATTTTGAATATATGCTGCTTGATAAACCCTTTGTAATCTTCACAGATAATAAACCTTTAGTTAACAGTTTTGCAAAACCTTCTGAAAATCACTCTCCTAGACAAGTGCGTCAATTGTCTTATCTCAGTCAATTTGATTGTAATATTCAACATTTGCCAGGCAGAAACAACATTGTGGCTGATTGCCTATCCCGAGTTATTGTAGCCAATATTCTTGAAGAACCTATGCCTATTTCTCTGGAATCAATTGCTGACGCACAGCAACATGAGTCTCAATCAGATGCCTTTTCATTTCCTACTGACTCATCCATCAATATCAAATCTGTGCCAGTACCTAAAACTAATTTCTGCATTTTAATTGATACCAGTTTACCACATGACCGCATACTAATTCCCCCTAGTTTGGAACAGACGATAATATCTTATTACCATAATATGAATCATCTAGGCATAAAGGCCACTCAACGTTTTATATGTGCCAGATTTCTTTTTAAGAATATGAAATCGAAAATTCGTGATTTTGTTCATGCTTGTATCAATTGTCAACGAACGAAAACAAACCGACACATTGTTAAACAAATCACATCAATACCTATGCCTAATGCTCGTTTTGAACGCATTAACATTGACATAGCTGGACCTTTTCCCAGCTCAAATGGCTATACACATGTTTTGGTTTGTATTGATCCATTTACAAGATGGACTGAAGCTTTTCCAATGCCAGACATGTCTACTGCCTCAGTCATTCAAAATTTAAATCTTCATGTTCAAACATTTGGTGCACCTGTAGAAATTCACTCTGATGCAGGAAGCCAATTTACATCACATACCTTTAAAGATTATTGTAAATTTCTCGGAGCAACTCACAGAATCAGCAGTGTACGTTATCCAGAATCAAATGGACTTGTTGAAAGAGCTATCAGAACTATTAAAACGGCACTAACTGCAAAACTAGATTCAGCTAATTGGGCTTTTCATTTATCTTCCATCATTCTTTCACTTAATACCATGTTTAAAGAAGATTTACAAGGCAGTTCTGCAGAATTATTATTTGGACAATGTTTACGACTCCCCGGTGATCTTATTTCTCCCACACATGAGAACCAGAATGTTTCCTCCTCTGATATAATCAACAGCATGCGCGCTTTCACAGAATCATTATATCCCACCTCAACGAGAGTGGAACAGAAAAAATCAATTTTTCTTCCAAAAACATTAAACGATTGTACCCACATATTCATTAAAGACGATCCAATTCACCCAAATTTATGCCCCGCCTACTCCGGCCCATACCTGGTTATAGACCGCAATAATGACGTTTTCAAAGTTATTAAGCGGGGCAAATTAATCTCAGTTGGCATTAACAATGTAAAACCCGGCTTTATTCATAATATTTCTAACTTAACACCTGAAACTGAACCTATTCCAGACACTACTCAAAGCTCTATCTTGTCGCCACCACAGCCACGTCCTCGCAGAAAAACTGTTTTTCCCCAAAGGCTGCGGGACTGTGTTGTTAACATAGAATAAGTTTGTTATATTGCATCAATGCTAATTGCTGTATGATATTTTGTAAATATTGTTATAACACATCCCATGTTACACGTCTATTTTTTAAAATTGCAAAATTTTGTCAGGAGGGGAAGTCTGTAGTGATGCTATATAGATCACTACAAGTTCCTATAGAATAATGATAAATGGAAGGGCAACACTGGAAACGAGGAAGTAATAAGTTGTGGATATAAAAACAATAATAAAGATATAACTGCAATGAAGTGTGTTATTTTGATTGTAAATATATGTTCTTTCAATTTCTGTTAAATAAGAATAAACAAATCAAAGAAAGTGTTCAATTATTTGTGGAATAACTATCTACACATGGGAAAAAAATCTTTGCATTTATACCATTATTTTGGTAACAAGACAATCTTTATGCAGGCTACAAATACATATACAATAAAAACTAATATAAAACCAGCCACCAGTGTATTAGACAGGGTGATAAGGACTCATTTAAAGGAACTCATGTAAAGGCAAGCGTTACGGTTAAGGTTAAGGTTAGGTTAGGCCGGGATTTGCTTGAACAATAGCGACTATTTTACATGTCAATTTTAAATAATAAATAAAGAACTAGCCGCAAGTGTCGGGTATGGGCAATAAACTCAAAATAAATGCCAGGAATAAAACATTTTGAAGATCAAAAAACATTTTATGATATAAAAATGTTTCTTCTAATATTTGAAATTAATTAATTTTTAAAAGATAGACTCCGACTCCAGTCCGAATCCATTACAAATTAGTAAAAACCGACTCCAGCTCCAGTCCGACTCCGACAAAATATGCCATACTCCGGCTCCAGTCCGACTCCGACTCCAATCTATGCTCATCTGTGGCAACTACGTCGCTAATAAAAAAAACCACAAATGAAAGATTCCAATGCAGTCTACATTTATATTTGAATCTCAACTAAAATTATTCGGTAGTCGACTCCAAACCAATCGATCGTCAACTACCGGACCCGTCTAATCTTTCATGATGCAACTTAAAGAGGAACCATCACATGACCAGTACGGAAGCCTAGTGGAACATTCCAACGGTTCGTTTGATAAGTTTGCTACACCTCCATCTCAAAATGGTCTTTGATGGTCAATTGAAAAGCTAACTAAAATTAATTAGCAACTTAAAAATCAAAAAGCAAAATTCAACTAAAGATTTAAAAAAAGACTTTGCTTTAAATAAGAAAGGAACAACACATGTTTTTGTTTTTGAAATTCTAGTAAAAAATATTTGCGAGATAAAGCAGGGCAGTTTTGTTCTAATATCTTTCAAAGAAATCAAAACAAACTAACAAATTCAATAACAAGTTAAGATGGGCACTTTGACATATGAGCTAAATTGAATTAATATCAAAAGTAATTTAAATATTATAAATTTTTTCTTTTTATTATATTTACTTTATTTGGCTTAGCTGTCCAAATTCCTTTTTTTTACAATATTAGAACACCACAAAAAAATTTAACCGTTTTAACTCATCCGTGAAGAACCTCCCTTTCTCAAAAAATGACATCATCGTTACAGCGAAAATCTTTTCTTTCATTGGACAAACTGAATGCTCTGTTCATTGTTCAGGTTCATTGAATGGTCATGTGATTACTTTACCAAAACAACGGAAATTCTTGCTAAATTACTTTAGCTTTGCTGATGATATAAAATAAGGAAATGTTATTTAGATGTAAATTTTAGCAGAATGAGGTATCTTTTCTCTGCTCTCTTTCCAAGCAAGAAACTCTCAGTGATTAACTTTATCATTTAAGGGTTTGATTTACAGATATTTCTTTAAACATCAAGTGGGCAAATAACTATAAATTTTTAAAGTTTTGTTTTAATGAACTAAAATTCAATTTCTAAAATCAATACTCCAAGAAACTATTTCCAAAAAAATTTTTAAAGTGTTTTTTAGTTAGTTTTACAACAGATTGATTATTATGAGAATACAACGTATACGGTACAATATGTTACAATATAATTATGTTTTTTAAATGAAACTGCTCAATTTGTTCAAATATTTTGCAGAACTATTATAATTGGCATTGTGTCATTGGTTCAAATCTTTTACTCATCATCTTATTGTGTCTTTTGTAAAAGCAATTTTATATTTTCATTAGCTTTGTGGTTTTGAACTACCAATCTAAAATTAGAATTAATCACTTTTATAAAAAAAATCCTAAAAAGTTGTAAGTAGATAGGCAATGTTTATTATTGTAATAAAATATCAAGTAGTATGAAGTATCTCTTAAGGTAGTTATAAATTGTAAGCTAATATCCTTTGTAAATTATTTTAATGTATGATATGATAGACTTTTCAAATAAGTTTCATAAGCATGGTTTTAATATATATATATATATATATAAATGTTTTTATCCTTATTATCGAGTTATTATTTAGCATTTATCTGATTTTGTTAATTAAATGTTTAAAATTTTTCGTTTAAAAACAAGATTATGTGAAACCAATCATGTTTAATCTGAAAACCAACCTATGATTGCATTTAATAAGATTAATCAAACATTGTTAACAATTAATAGATTGTCACAAAAACTGCAAAAGCATTCAAAGCATGTTCTTGGTATAGAAACTACATTTGATGACACTGGAGTTGCAATTGTAAACGATAATGGTGATGTCTTGGCTGACACTTTATACACACAAAAAGAAATTCATTTGCAAAACAGAGGAGTGAATCCTATTGTAGCTCAATTAGCTCACAGACAAAAGCTTCCAATTGCTGTTGATGAAGTGATGAATAGAGCAAACATGTCATTTAGGGAAATTGATGCTCTAGCAACTGCTACACATCCTGGTTTGTCAGTGTGTCTTGGCGAAGGATTGCAATTTTCTAAGCATTTAATCAGAGACCATAAACTTCCATTTATACCTATTCATCACATGGAAGCACATTTACTTACTGCACGGCTTGGAACTGCAATTCAGTTTCCTTTTTTGTCTTTATTAGTAAGTGGTGGTCACTGTATTTTATGTATAGCTCTTAAACTTGGTCAGTATAAAGTTTTAGGAGAAACCAAAGATGAGCCACCTGGAGCTGTGTTTGACAAAGTAGCTCGTGCTTTTAAATTTGTTGAACAAAAGCAAGAAAGAGTTTTTAATGGAAGAGATTTAGAGAAAATTGCCAAATTTGGTAACTGCCATCGCTATAAACCGGTTGTTCCTTTTTCTCGAAGAGCTGAGTGTCATTGTGATTTCTCATTTGCTGGATTACAAACTCAAGCCCTAAACCACTTACAGAAAGCGAAATCATTTCAGGATGAAGCTGATGTGGCTGCATGGTTTCAGTATTGTTCATTTAAACACATCCTGTCAAAAACACATCGAGCAATTGTTTTTTGTCAAATTAAAAACTTGATATCTGACTCTTCTGCTACATTAGTTGTATCGGGAGGTGTAGCTAGTAACACTTTATTACAATCAGGGTTAGAAGCATTGTGCAAAAGAACAAAAACAAATTTGGTTATTCCTCCTAGTCATTTATGCACTGACAATGGAATTATGATTGCATGGGCTGGAATGGAGTATTTATTAAAAGATTTAGGAATATCTGATGACCCTTTTAATGAAAAGTACTTACCAAAGTCTGCTTTAGGAACCAGCATTAAGCAAGAAGTGATAGAGTTGCATATTAAAATACCAAAAATTGACTATTTTACTGTCTAAAAATTTTATGTAAGGTTTTAACAAAAAGATTGTGTTTTTTGTTTTTTTGTAGAAAGTCAATTTGAATTATTTAGTTTACTTTTTCTAAAGTTTTGCTAAGTTTTTCTTTCACAAAAAAATGGAAACAACAAAAACCAACATAGTAAATGATAATAAAAATACACTTATTAAATTTAAAAAGCTGAAAACTTTTTTTTTTATCACAAAAAATAAGTAGGAAAGCTTATTATTAAATGTTGAAAACTTTTTAAAGGATTTATTTTCAAGCTTTGACTGACAGAAATAATAACTATTTTTACTAACTTTTTAACTTGCACTCAAAGTTTTTTTCTGATAAATACAAATCAAACTCAATTATCCATAATGCTTGGAGAATAAAGAATTTATTCAGATAATTGAGCTTATGGATAATCAATTTTACTGTCAATGCCATGGTCCTTGCATTTTACTGACAATGTCAAAATGTTTTTCAATATAAAAACAAAATTTTGATAAAATGTTTTGGTTGTTTAATTACAGTAGTAACAAATAGATTGAAAAAAAGTTTTGGGGGACATAATTTTCTTATAAATAACTGCATTTCAGATAATTGTGTTTGACCTGTTTATATTTTTGTTTTTATTGTAGTGTAACAACAATTGCAATCTTATGTTTTAATTGGCCTAATGATTAATTTTGTTGAAAAAAATCTAAATTAAGACTAATTAATAAATAGCTTTAGTATTGTGACTTTTTGTCTTTGCTTAGATATTTCCAAGTTTCAAGTTACAGGTTGAACCTCCTTAATCTGGTATTCTTTCATCCAGCAACACCTGTAATCTGGCAAAATTTTTGTTTGCTGGAATTTTAATTGGCCAGGCCGCCGGAGTAATTTGCCAGATTGCCGCTAGAACAAAGCGATGCTGTACTGTGTTTTTGAATTCTGGATTAATACCACTCATTACAAGCACCACTCCACAATGTGCATGAATATTTTTTCTTGAACATTGTCTAGCTGTAAAAATAAATCCATAAGTATTCTTTCAACGTGTTTTGCTATATACTTCTGTATGTATATTTTCATGTAGTACAACTGTCATATATCAAAATAATGTTACAGCTACACTTGTACAGCATAATGCAGGGTAAGTACTTGTATATAGAGCATGATTTGGGGACCATTTATAGTTCAAAATTTTCCATGGTCCAGCAAGTCTAAGTGGTTGCCAGATTGGGAGTTTCAACCTGTATATAAAATTTATCTTTGCTTTGAAGCCATTTAATAAAGAATTGATTTGTGTTTTTGGATTTTCTACTGTATTTGATGGTAAACCATACACTGCAGGAAATGGCAATACAAAATTAGTTTAAACTGCTTTTGAAAGTAAACTGCACCTACAAATGTAAAACTTAGACTTGAAACTTATGAATTGCCATTAAAATCTATTTAGGAAAGCACTATTTGTAGGAAAGTATTTAATCAATAATTCTTTATATACAGAACATCAGATTTGTGCTTCAATGCAATCATCAACAATAATGTTTTTATCTACATCAATTGTGCTTTCAAGAGCTCTCTGATTAATACGAGGGTCAGTCAATAAGTAATGAGACTTTTTTAATAACTCAAGTTTGCAATGACTGGTAATCAAAAAATGCTTTTTTATTTTTCAACATAGTCTCCCTCCTTTGCAACACACTTGTTCCATCTTGATATTAGATTGTCTATTCCTTTGGCATAGAATTCCGTGGACTGGGTCCTTAGCCAGTTGCTCACAGCAGCCTTCACTTCTTCATCAGTCTGGAAGTGAATTCCCCTCATACTCTCTTTGAGTGGGCCGAAGAGGTGAAAATCAGATGGTGCAAGGTCTGGGCTGTAGGGTGGGTGTGTTAGAAGTTTCCAGCCTAAATCTTCAATTTTGGCTAGGGTTCTTGCTGCTGTGTGGGGCCTTGCATTATCCTGAAGGAGAATCACACCTCTTGATTGAAGTCCTCTCCGTTTGTTCTTAATGTCTTTTTTCACTTGAGTTAGCAGCTCACAGTAGTTCTCTGAGTTCACAGTATTGCCCCTTTCCAAAAAACTGATAGTGATCGGCCCATTTCTGTCCCAGAACACAGTGAGCATGACTTTCCTTAAACTTTTCTGAGATTTGAATTTTTTCTTCACTGGGGAAGAAACATGCTTCCACTCCATTGATCGTCGTTTCGATTCAGGTTCATAATGAAAGACCCAGGTCTCATCAGTTGTCACTATTCTCGATAGAAATACATCTCCCTCCTTTCTGTATCTGCGTAGTGATGCTCTGGAAGCCATCAGGCGCTGCATTTTGTGATCATCCGTTAACATCTTTGGAACCCAGCGACAGCTGACTTTTGAAAAACGCAGCTTCTCACGCACAATTGCGTACACTGTGCCATGGGAGATGTCCAAGTTTGTAGCAATTTCATCTAAAGTGACCCTTCTATCAGATTTGATCAGGTCTTCAACTGCCTGTACTGCTTCTGGGGTAGAGACATCCACAGGTCTTCCACTTCTCAGATCATCAGTAATGCTTTCGCGTCCATCTTTGAATGCTTGCACCCATTTGTAGAAGTTTGCTCTAGACATACAGGAAGGACCATATTGTCTTTGCATTCTAGACAGAATCTCACATGATTTTACACTCTCTGCCAACAGAAATCTGATGACTCCTCTTTGTTCCAAGCATGAGCTGTTTCCTAGCCTAGTAGTCATTTCAATTTATCGTCACACCTACAGTAATCTGAAAATAAACAAGTTTTGTTGTAAATAAGATGACAACTCCATTCATAATCATCACATAAAATTTCAGTTGCATAACTCCAAGAACACCAAAGTAATTGAGAAAGTCTCATTACTTATTGACTGACCCTCGTATTTTCATTTTATAGACAAGAATTTTGCTGCATGATTAGTTGTTGCATTACATACGTCAAATGAATTTTTAAGAACATCTTATTGAAACTTTATTTCATGCCTCAACCACCCATTGAATCTGTAACAGATGATTGGGTGGTTTTATATTTCCACTTGTAGTGTAGTCAAACTCACCTTTATGAAGTCATTTGTTGTAATGCTTGTAAAAATATGATTTACAGTTCATTAATGTATACATCAAGTAATTGCTAATACTTTGTACATCCTCCCAGATTAACCACATTATTAAGTTATATTTTTTCAGTTGTCCTTTTGTGGTTTCAAAAATGTGTTATTTAAAAGAATCCCAAACAAGCATTTATTTTGGAAAAGCAATTTAGTTCAAAACTGTTCTTAACCAATCTAAAGTAATTTCATCATTTATCCAGTCATTTGATGTTGCTGCTACTAAACTGTTGGAATAGGCAAAACAAAAGCTTTTAACCTTTTGAGCTGGTGTTACAACAAAAGGTTTTGATTTTGTTCCATCTGGTTTCACAGCTAGGCACACTGTGAGCTGATTTTTTTCATGCATAGTATTTTGAATCGGAACAGTAATCACATCTTTCCATTGTGGTGGCACTAGGCATGTCTGCCGATATTGGTGTTTTGTCCGTGATCGATATTATTGTTGATACAAAGTTGTGCAATGCTCTCTGCTTTTTATTAAACTCAAAAAAGTTTATAGCTTTTTGTAATTCACGTGGTACTGTTTGTCCAATGGTCGTTCGTCTTTTTGAGAGACAAAGTAAATCGGCTCATGAAGTTCTGCAACTAACCACGTGATGCTATGAATTTGATCAAACTGTTTTCATTGGGTATTTGTTTAGCCCAAACTGGTATCAATTTTGCGAGACTTGATGTTGTTGCTTTTGCGTTCAAAAGAAATCCTTTCCATCTGCTCATTTTCAATAGTAGATAGAATTTGATTTTCTTCCACACCCAAACTTTATCTTCTTTCTGGTTGGTCTTGGTAATTTATGAATTTTTTAGTTTCTCTTCTTTTATTTCCATCAAGGTAAAATTGTCTCGTCTATTGAAACTTTCTCCCCGTCTCTCGATTAAAATGATTCTCTGCGAAATTTATGACATCCAGTTCAAAATCAATTGAATACGATCGCCTTTTACTCACGATACAACAATTGCACTTAGAAGTGCTGATATTCACTCTAAATCAGTGGTCACCAAACTACGGTACGCGAGATGATTTTATCGGGCCCGCTGCATGTTGCCTAAAACACTAAAAGAAATATAAAAATAACAATAATTTACAAAAATATCATCAAATTTTGGTTGATGGACGAACCGAGTGAACAAGATTTAGTCGTAGTTCAAGGGTTTGAAATTAATTTAGATCTTTCACCTACTGCAGGGGTTTCCAAAGTATGGCCCGCGGAGCTCTTTGTAAAAAGCATATACACTCACTTTGAACTACACTTGGATAGAATTATGTTGGAAATACCCATAGCCATAAAGTAGTTGACAAATTTAGGTGAAGACCTTTTTTTTTAAAGAACACCTTGATTTCGGGAGAAAAATTGAAAAATATGAATCTGAATTCAAGTGAAGACATTTTTAGAGAACACCTTGATTGGTAGAACAACTAGAGAACACCTTTGGCTTTGGCCCGAGGAGGCTCAAAAAAATCTACATATGCCCCCTACTCGAAAAGTTTGGAAACCACTGCTATAAATACTGATACCTGCAATGCAGTGGGTCAGCTGCCACGGTAGACTCATACAATAAAAGTTAATTATCCTAACCAACTTTTTTGAACGCAGTTACCATTAAATAGTTTTTAATTCGTAGCAAGTGTTTAGAATATTCATTTCAAAGTCGTTACACTTTGTTTGATTCTTCTTTGCAACAAACTGCTGCGATGAAAAAATTTTGAACCGTACTGGAAAGTACATCGTACAAAATGAAAGCAGAAAACAATGAAAGCCGCGGTTTGCAGTCAAATAAATATGGATATTTACTTTTTGCATCAAACAACTAATTCTTCGTAAACTGTTTAACCGGAAATTTAAAAAGAAAACATTTGTATCGGAATAAAAAGTAAAGATAATATATTTCGAAATAGTTTATTTGAGGACGTTTCAGAATTGTAACTCATCTCATCATCAACTGCGGTAAACTTAATCGAAATAAACGTTGATGTAATTTGATTTGATATGAGTTACAATTCCGAAACGTCCTCAATAAATGATATTGGCTTTACTTTTTATTCTGAAGTTAGTTAAGCGTTCCAAATTTTATGCTCCAATAAGACTTATTTTTTTTTATTACAGTATTTCTAATTTGATGTGAAAAATCCTTGAATGAGTTTAAGAAAATCTTGTTGCACTGTTCAAAATAATAAAAGTAGTCAATTTTTTACTCATGCCTTTTAAAATATATAGCCAATGTTACCATTTTGTGCTTATTTTTAAGATTAATGCTTTCTTTTATCAGCACGGTCTTAGAATATTTTAATGTGTTTATTTCTGAGAAGCGTGCTTATTTTTCGAGTCAAGTGCTTAATTTTCATCAATAATGTTTTAGTTTTCAATAGCTTTTCTGGAAAATGTGCTTATTTTACTGGCAACATCAAGTGAAAACAAAACTAACTCTTCGGATTAAAGGTCATTTTTTGCTTAAACGTCAAGTAAAGACCTTATTTTCGGTCTCGACATTACCATTGTAAAAACAGTTCCAAAACAACTACAGCTTTAACGTTTTAGCGCTCCCAAACTTTGGGTTATTCTTTAATAAGAGTATTCTTTGTTTATTTTATTGATTTTTTTTGCGCTCGCTTCAATTTTAACCGCTCGCTTCAATCGAAGATCAAGAAAAGAAACAAAGAATGCTCTTTTCCACGCTCGTAGTGGAAACGGGCCTTAATCTTTCTTATTTTTTTTGTCATTTCGGATGATAAACCTGAATAAATCACAATGTGGTTTTGTGGCTTTAATGATTTAAAGTTTATTTTCACTTCAGGTTTGTGCTTGGTGTATTGCAGTTGGTAGATTGTATCTTTTATCTGTAACCTTATCTTGTAACAATGAAGTGGCAATTTAAAGCTGATCATAGCTTTGAACATCGTTGCAATGAATCATCAAAAATCATCACTAAATATCCAAGTCGTATTCCTGTGATTGTGGAGAAAGCTGAGGGTTCGTCAATTCAAGATATTGACAAAAGAAAATACCTTGTTCCAGCAGATATATCTGTTGCCCAATTCATGTGGATCATTCGCAAGCGCATTGACCTTTCGCCCGAGAAAGCTATCTTTCTTTTTGTTGACAAAGTTGTGCCAAATTCTTGTTCGACCATGGGAGCAATTTATGCGGATCACAAGGACGAAGATGGATTCCTGTATATAGCCTATAGTGGGGAAAATACCTTTGGTGATGAGGTTATAACTCATTAATTAAAACTTTGGTATTCTACAATTCTATGTCTTATTGTATAAGAAATATAAAAGTATTATTATTTTTTGGTTATATTTTTGCTATTTGTTGTTTGTTAAAGTCTCTTTTACTTTACGTCATTTTTCAAGCTACGTTTCAAAATGTACCTAAGTTTTAAACCAATGGATGATTTCTCATAAGATTATATTTGGTCATTGTAATCTTTTATATGAGATATCAAATGCTACATTGACCAATTTTATTTGCTATTTTGTATCGTCATGAATCAATTCAAAAGTTTCTTTTTTTTTGCTGCCATGTTTGAATGACTTGTTACAGTTTACGGTTATAAATAGGATATATTGATTTCATCACTACATTAAAATTAAGTTTGTATTCAACACAATTTCTAATTCTTTTTATGTTTGTTCTAGTGCTTTTTTCCTGTTGTTTGTCTGCTTAAGTTTTTTTGAGTTATATTTTCTATTAAGAAAAAGTTGTAATCCTTTTTATGTTTTTGTGTTTTATTCATTTTTATATTCTATGTATTAGGCCTATCTTTTACTAAAAAAGCTAAAAATCTATTTGTTTTTAAATTTTATGCTTAATCTAGATGCGCCAGCTCTTGGTCATTCTTAAATTTTCATGAAACACTGTCAAGGTTTCTAGGTTCTATTCAAATTAACGCCTGCTCTTGCAGTTTCTCTGTAGCTTTGAAAGTTTGCAGCTTGAAAGGTTTGTGTCTTGAGTGTCATTTTGTTTAAGATTAGCATTTTCGTTGCCAATATACGAGAAAAAACTTTTTTTGAATGTTGTTTAGCACAGTGCAGAGCATTTCAGCGCTTGTTTCGGTGACGTAAAACTTTGCTGTGTTTGGTTGGTGAAATAAGCACGAGTTACTGGAAACGAGTTTGTTTTGGGTGTTAGATGTTTCTACGTGATGATTAAAAGGTATTTTGATAGCTTTGAATAAACTGTTGTTATCATACCTCTGATTATTGCGCAAGATAGTTATTACCAATTGTACAACGACCTTTCCCGATTAAGTTTAAAACAACTTGCAATCTGCTATTCAAAACAGCATAAAAACCCTTAGCTTAACGTCTCCGGCGCTATTCTGTTAGTCTGTGGGATAAGTAGAGAAGATGATGATATTTAACAAACAACACATTGCTGTAAAAGCTGTAGTGAAAAAGAGCAAAGAAAGACGATGTAAAACGTAATTGTTAAACAAACGCTTTAGAACTTCCGTAATAACAATGACGTAATAACTGTAGAACATACTGATGAAATATAGCGGTTGAAAATAAAATTATAGCAAGACCAGCAGGTTACATGTCATAAATCCTTTATTTTAACAACAGGATGACAATGATTTATATTGCATTATTTTATTATATACATTGTGTAATCATGGTTTTCAGCATGGTCTAGGTTCAAAACCCACTTACGCCATTCTGTTGTGTCTTTGGGAAAGACACTTTACGGCACTTTCCCCTGCTTGGTGGTCTTGACAAGCAGTACTAAATTGCAGTAATATCTCTTCTAACTTACTAGCGGACAGCAATATCTTGGCATCTCCGGAAGCAGGTCGGGGTAATTGCTTACCCTATGTATAGCGCCTCCGTCGCTTTCCTGCGAGTCAGGAGGATAAATATAGAGATTAAAATAAAAATAAAAAAAAAAATTTACAACCAATCGATTCGACAAATGTTTGTCCGTTTGACTCGTAGGCAGTGATGGCCTTACAAAAGGGAGACACTTTAAAAATTTATTTTGCAATGATAATAAAACAAAAGTTGCCTAATTCAAAACAAAGTGAAAACTTTTGTTTTATTTTTCGGTCTTTATTTTTTTCGAGTGTGGTGGGCAGTAAAAAAAAGGTCATCACTTTTAATTAGTGGCCACAATCTATTTTTGTCATAAAAACACAGTAATCTCTAAAAACAGTTGATCACTTTCCTTCGAGTATATAATCCCTACTTCAGTCCTAAAGTTAAGTTGAAGGTAAAAGGCAAGGTGGCGAACAGCGGGACAATTGCCAGAAGTGGGGAGGCACGAGGGCCACCGTCATGGTGCTACTAGCTTAGGGTGGGAGGTGCGACTGCTCCCAACTAAAACCATCACTGCTTGTAGGAAAGCACGTCAAGATTGAGTGGCTACATCACGATCTTGCACCATCCATTCCACTGCGATCATAACCAAATTGTTTTCGAGATTTTTAGGATGTCCTAATCAATCAGTTTTCCATTTGCAAGCCTCCTGCTAATAGAATTAACTTGGGCTTGTTCACAAAAAATTTTCGGCGACCTTTTGTTGACATGGCCACACCGTCGAAACTGGGCCGTCCAATCTTGAGGGAAGGCCCATATCGTCTTAACAAAAATATTTGCCGACAAAAGTTGGTGGCTACAGTTTAAAGTAAATAAAACTTAGCAGTTAAATGTGAAAAAACCTTTTTTGTTTTTACTTGAATTAAACAAGTGTTTTTACCATGACATGAATTAAAACCCAAAAAATAGATCATACTTTGCCCACAAGGTTTTACTCAAATTTTTTTAAAAATCGCTCACCAATTTTGCCTGTAAATATTTTTAGTAAAAGAAGTTATTTCATTTTATCTGTATATTTATCTTCCAGACTATATGTATATTTATCTTCCATTAATAATTGTCATATTTTGTAAGGTTTTTATCTAAAAGATTTTTCTTCATTTCAAGATATATTTGCATTATTCTCAGCGCCATTTACATTTGATGCCAGCTTAGCAGACGAAAATCTTCAAATAGAGCTTTTAGAAATGCAATGTGACTCTATTGTAATGGCAAAATATGATGCTGTTGGGGTTCCAGATTTCTACTTCTATCTGCCTGACCAGGACAGTAGTATCAAGAAATTTGCATGCTACATCTTAGCACTGTTTGGGAACACATATAGATGTGAACAGCTGTTTTTATTTATGAAATTAATCAAAGGTTCTCAACGAACCAAATTAACTGACGGTCATTTGACATCATTAATTAGAATTGTTACTGTAAAATCATTTCTGCCTGATATTGATAAGCTGGTAGACCAAAAGAGATGCCAAACGTCAAATGTAAATAAAAAAACATTAAGGTTATGCTGTATTTTTGTAATTTCTATGTAAATTTTAGGTCTTTGTATTAAGTAATTTTTTTATGTATGTATATATTTTTTTCATACCAAAAGTTTCTTCACAAATGTTGCTGATAATTGCATAATTTATGATTTTTTATGTAATAAGTACCTTGAATTGAAATAATAATGAAATGAAAAAAATTGGCATGTAAATGTCATTTAATGTTTAAAAAATAACAACACCTCGTCCGGCTCATAAATTACGTCGCAATATATGTCGCAAACTACACCTCACTAAAAAATATGCTATAAAAATAAATCGAAAATTGCATGCGGCCCTCGGCACAATTCCCAATATGCAATGTGGCCCCCGGAAGCCCGCGAGTTTGATACCCCTGCCATAAGATGTCTTTCCGAAGGACATAACAGAATGGCGCAAGTAGGTTTTAAACACAGACCATATTGATCTCAATCACGGCGCTCTAACGACTCGACCACAATACCGACACGTTTTGATTTAACAAAAAAGGTTTTGCTTTATGATTAAACTCTTCGGTTACTGTATCATTTAGTTTAGTTTCACTTAGGAAAATAACCCGCGGGCCACGAGTTGAACGTCCTGGTTTAAACTGATATCTTTTAATTCAGAAAAATAATAGCTCGAACAAGAATTTTGAAAGTTTTATGAAATAAAAAACCCTGTATTACATTGTTTTCAATGCTGCATCCAAGCGCATATGTAGTTTTTTGATAACTTCTTTCTAAATTACAAGCGGACAGAAATATCTTGGCATATCCAGAGCAGGTCGAGGTAATTGCCTACCCTATGTATTAGCGCCTCCGTCGCTTTCCTGCGAGTCAGGAGGATAAATATAGAGATAAAATAAAAAATAAACTTGTCCATCATAGATCAATCTGCCTAGCTCTCAAACATAGTACCAAACCAAAAGACATGTGAACTGGAATGTTCTTGACCTGAACTAAGTTATTTTTATTTTATTCTATTGCTATATTTATCCTCCTGACTCGTAGGACAGCATAGGAGACACTATATATAAAGCAATTGTTAAGCAATTACCCTTATCTGCTTCCAAAAATAATTGCTGCACAATTGAAATTCTATATTTTAATTTTTTTTAAAGATACGTATGACTAAAACTTAGAGCTGTTTGCTTATACTATGAAGCAGAAGAAAGTGTCTTTCCCAATTAAGTACGTACATAACAGATTTTGAACCGTGACTTTGTCAATCACCGTCGCCATCAGCCACAACGTTCTACACCGCTCAACCACGTTGCCAAAGCAAATAATCTGTAGTACGTTACTTCTTCAAAAGCGTTGTGCTTTATTTCAATACAATCATCGAGTTTCAATGCTTGAGTAAAATTACGTTTCCACTTTTCACATGTTGCTGACCGTGGGTTACACACTTTGTAAAAATAACTTTTCTCTACTATTTTGACGAGGATCGGTAAATTCTGTAGTAATATGTTTTTAAACAATCACAAAACAAAAAAATTGTAGGAAGCAAAGATGCCTGCAGCCCTGATTAAAAAACTATTAAAATCGCTACTCGCTAGCTGGTTGCTTTGTGTGTTTCATCTCCACCGGTGCCCTTCAATAAGGTAGCCTACAGTCAATAAATATCATTGTGATTTCGGCAGGCTTGTCCATGGGACATATTTTTCTGTCCCATCCCATCCCATCCCACAGCAAATTATGCCTATCCCATCCCATCCCATGGGATTCCCATCGGAATACAGTTAATAAAAATAATTAAATTTATAAAAATTTAGGTTTATTGTCTACTAAATAGGACGATATGCAGTGATGGCATTTAAAATTTTAAGAATAGGTTCTCTTTTATATTTTCTCCGAAAATTAGGGTGTTCTCCAAAAAAAAAAAAAAAGGTCTTCACTTCGATTTCTTCTCTAATTTCTCTATTTTCTCCCAAAATTAAGGTGTTCTCTGAAAAAAAAAAAAAAAAGTCTTCACTCAGAATCGTTCTTTACACTCTGAACAAACATCTGCAGCAGATTGAAACTGTTACATTAAAACAGAGATATTGAAATACATAGATTAGGTAAAGTAAAAACCGCTTCGCTTTTTCATAAATTGCCAACAACAGATAAAGATATAATGTTACGCACAAAACGTAATCTTATATAAAAAAAGACTATTTGTATTTATTTTCCAGTGTCCCACCATAAAATAGATAATAGATACAAGTATATGAAGAAAAAAGGAGAGTAAAAAACATTTAAAAGGTAAAAAAGTATAAAACTCTGACGTAATCAAGTTGCTATGACATGGCTACTCTCCCATGGGAAATACAAATGTGTGCTGTCCCATCCCATCCCATCCCATGGCATGATTTCCATGGGAATCCCATGGGAATCCATTCCCATGGACAAGCCTGGATTTCGGAAATAACGTAAAGTCTTTTGAAACACTTTTTTTTAGGTTCAATTGCCCCTGTATGTGCATTTTCTCGATTGGTAAGATTGATTCTTTGCTAGCCACTCAATAGGCTTCCAATAATTAATTTTCACCGACATAAAACTTATTAAAAAGGCAAAGCAAGTTCTTTGCAACAATCTGCTTCAGTTAAATGTTAGTAGGCTCAGTAATGGCTTTTATAGGGTGCGAGCGGTGCGGTCGCACCGGGCCCCCCTAAAATAGATCAAAAAGTGGCCCCTCCTATACAAGAAATTGCTTGATTTTTACAAAGGAGCATTAGGAGGTTGATGGCAAGTCAAAATAAAAGAAAAAAAAAATTTTGAAAAAAAGGCCTCCGTAACCTCCGTAATTGACAACAAATTACACACTATGTACTACTACAATGGGAAGTGAAAGTAAATCACATACTACTGAAGACTTTTTTTTTAGAGAACACCATGATTTTGGGGAGAAATTGGGAAAGGGGAGGCCTTTTTTTAGTGACGACTTTGCTTTCATATACTAAAACTGCTTCGGCTACCTTTTTTTGGCGCACTAAATAATGGCCCCCTTGCTTTTCTTGCACCGGGCCCCCTTTTTTCTAAGGCCGTCATTCAGTAGGCTATTTGTCGTCGTGAAGAAGAGCATTGACTCAGCCTTAGATACAAAAAGGATCGTGGCCAAAGATTTTTTACTTGCCCAGGGTGTTGCATTGTTATGAAGATCACAAGGTACACCAATTGTACTGAGTCACACAAACGTACGGAACTGGGAATGCAAAAAGGCAATTGCTTTTATTTATTAAAAATATTGCAAAGATTTAGGCAATTTTAATGTTTTGAAAATGAATTAAATTAAAGACCTTTTTTCGTTTTCACTTGACTTGCGCCAGATAGTTTTATTTATAAAAGTGTGGTCGAGAAGCCGGCAGCGTGGTCGAGTGGTTAGAGCGCCGTGACTGTGATCGACATGGTCTGGATTTAAAACCTACTCGTGCCATTCTGTTCTGTCCTTGGGAAAGACACTTTACGGCATTTTACCCTGTTTGGTGGTCTTGGCAAGCAGTTCTAAATTTCAGTCATATTTTTATAAAACTAAAAAAATCAAAATAAAAAAATTTCAACTGGTCAGCGATATTGGTCCGAACGATTAACTTAGTAAACTTCATTTTCCGATACTTAATAGCTTGTAAAACACTGAGTCATTTGGCGCGTGTGACGTAATAGATGACTTAAGCTGGCCACGTTTAATTCTAAGTTCATCGCCTTTTTCTTTGTAACGATCTTTTCAATGCTCAAACAAGTAACCTTAGAAATTAGTGGTTCAGTTTTGACAAAAAAGAATAATAATTGAACAGTTGGTTGTTGTATTGGAGTTGAATTGTAAAAATTAATAGAAATAATTGAAGAATTTGGACTGGTTATCAGTGGTGGATATTCCAATTTAGGGGTCCGAGGCAAGAATTTTCAAAAATTGATGTTGTCTGAGAAAAAAAAGAGGTCTGATCTGGGCTTGCATATTTTTCTCCCAAAATCAAAGTGTTCTCTAAAAAAAAAAAAAAGGTCTTCACTCCGAATCGTCCTCTGAGCAAACATCTGCAGCGAATCCAAAACTGTATATGCTGTTTTCGAGGGGGGGCCTGAGGCGACTGCCTCATTCGCCTCACCCAATATCCACCACTGCTGGTTATGTTAGAAATTAATTCAAGTAGTCGGAATGGACTGATTGGCCGTTTCTTTTGTTCAGTACAACTATTTTCCAACTATTTCGTTTCTGTGGCTGTCGCAGACTCCACGAGCGTCAGGAACAAATATCTTGGCATTTCCGGAAGTAGGTCGCAGTAACTACTTGCCCTATGTATTAGCACAGCGTTTCCCAAACTTTCTGTTCATGGGTACCCTTTGGACAATTATAGATTCGCTCGTGTACCCCCAAAATTTTCTCATATTTTTAGCTGCAAAGCTCAACTTGCTCTAACGCACATTTTCTATAGCTAGGCAACCCATTACATTCCCTCTAAATTTGCTAAATCTTTAAAATTGATTATTTTAGTTTAAAACGAAAAAGCTGCGTGATTAGTACTAACCAAAGCACACAAAGTTATTCATAACAATGTAATCTAAGCTTAAACAAACACAACAATCAAACTAAAAATATATCGGATGAATAAGCCCAGCAGTCCTAGCTAATGTGATGGATGAACCTGCTTTTTAGCAACAAGCTCATTAATACACGGTGAAACATTAGCAACAGCACAACGAAGATCATGTTCAGGTGTTTTGAGCTGTGATCGGTACTTTGATTTGATTCCAAGCATCACTGAAAATGTCGATTCACACAACCATATTCGTGACAACTACATTTATTCCTGTAATAAAAAACTCACCCTATAAACCCAAAACCTCGCTTAATAACCCACACTTTTTGTCTTGCATTTGACGGTTTCACATTTCGTTACGCTGTTATTTGATTTTGTTTTCAAAATGGCGAAGAGACATAAATGTTGTTTAAAATAAGCGGAGTCGAATGCATTTGCTTTCTAGTCTTTGTAACTACGGTTCTTGTAGCAATCAATCAGCTGTTTTGTCTTGCGTGCCGTCATTGGACGAAATAAGTCATGTGAGCTGCGAAAGTGGACTTGCTAGTTACTGTAGTTGTAGTTAAAGTTTTTACTGGGGTGAAAATCTGACTTGCTCAAGAGTTTTTATACTTAGGTCTTCAAATTATTAACATCAGGTGATAAAAAATATTTTAACGCAGATTGCAAGTTATGGAAAGAATATCCTTATACTTAACGTAATGTACCCCTTGAAAAGTCGAAATGTACGTTTGAGGGTACATGTAGCCCAGTTTGGGAAGCCCTGTATTAGCAGGTCCGTCGCTTTCCTGCGAGTCAGGACGATAAATACAAAGATAAAATAAAGGCTTTTTGATCCTTATAGGCTAACGCTTTAAAGTGGAAAATTTTTAGTCTTCAATTCTGAAAAAACTTGTACTGTATAAAATTCCGACAAATTGTTATACTTTTTCACTGTGCCTTAATCTCATGCACAGCATTGTTTTTGACATTCCAACCATCCTACAAATTGACTAGCGGAACTTTGAAAAAAATTTTACTAGTGCATATAGATCGCGGCAACATAATAAATAGTTGTCGCGTTACGCTCATTACGCGTGCCGGAATCAAATAAAGCAACAATCGGAAAGAAACTAAAGTTTCTGTGAATATCCTAGTTGCTGGTAAATGGATTACTTTTAAGAAAATATAATCCGTAATGGTGCCATAACTGTTCAGTTTTTCTTCTTCTTTGTTGTTTACTGGTCGTTTATAACCGACGTCTCGTAGCATATCCAACTCCGGCTTATTGATGCAAATATGACATCTGCAATTACGATCTTTGACATACCCGTCGATTCGTTCATGCGCAGAATCAAGGATCTCAAGTCTAAAATATGAGCCGAGGCGTTTCTTGTGCTAACTTTTGGTTCTTGCTAATTGCGTGAACACTTTATGATTTCAATCGGTTTACTATGAAAGAAAAAAACAAAACAAAAACTGTTGTCTTAATCATAAAATATCGAGGTAAAAACGACTTTCTGGGTTCAAAGGCATTATAAAACATTGATGTTGATCACGTCAGGTCTTGTCAAAACTGATCTTTCAATGACTGCATCTAAAAGATGAAATATCGGATAATATGTGTTATCAATATATTTTAAAAGATATCCCCTCGACATCTTTTTATCCAAAGTGAAAAAACAAGAGTTTCGCTTTATTCAGATTGAAAGCCATCGATCATGCTAAACGCTTTGGCGACGTTTTTTAAAAAGTTCATCATTGTACAATAGAGAATGCTCTGCAGGCCTAAGTGAGATCCAACTAAGATTGTTTCGAAGTAAATTGATTGAAATAGGATTGCGGAATCGGAATCGGATCTTAAACCTTCCGACTCCGCAACCCTAATGTATTGTTTTTAGACTTATTTTCGCCTTGGGACTAAAGACCCGAAAATTTTTTAAAAAATATGTAAAAAAATACAAGGTGCTTAAATTAACTTTTCGAAATGACTCAGAGAAGTCTGCGTGCTCGACTGTAAATTAAGCAAAAACTTATTTAAACAGTCAAAAAGAAAGCGTTTTAAGATCTTTTTAATCTCGGTAAAACAAAATACTGTTGACAAAAAACTTACTTCTAATTACATTTGCTTCATAAGCAGTTATTTGTCATGAATCAGCAACATTGTATGCCTTGACAGCACAGTCACATACGTTATATCTGCTGCAGCGATAGCGAGGCTACGGCAATACCAAAGATTTGACCAATAAAACCAACAACTTGGTTCCAAAATTGCTTATATAATATTTACACCAACAATGTATTAAAAATATACTCTAAAAATTTGGTCTCAACTGACTCTAATTAAAAAAAATTTGTTATGTTCAATCATATGCCAGATTTGGGCAAATAAATGGGCTTATTTAAAAATGAAATACGACATTTTCACTTGAGTTTATAACAACTGAAGCGAATATTTCAATGGAAAGATTGTAATTAAAAAAATAATTTTTAAGTCAGAAAGACTACAAACGCCATTTAAGGATAAATACCCAAGATATAACGTATAACATACAAAACAATTAAATAAGCTTCAGCAAGCATACTTCTTAGAACTGTTTATTTTGAGATTAAGCCTAACAATACAAAAAGAGGTAACTTCACCACCTCTGAGCTTGCCACTTCGACCATAATCAACAAATGTTCGTTTTGTGAGAAGGTTCAGTAGTTTTACATTAACGTAAATAATTAAATAAACTTTAAGTAGGCTAAACTATGTCAAGGTCTGGTACAAAATTAAAAAAAAACTTTAAAAAAATATAAACAAAGAAAAAATAAGACAAAAAAATAACATGAACGTATTTAACGAATATAAGCTTTTTCAGACAAAACGAGAAAAACAAAAGTAGGAAAGTGCAAATTATAAGTTTATTCTTGGGACAAATACAACATGGACAAGGAGAGTGCATTCACTCCCTGAATTATAATGTATCACGAATAACCTTTTACATCCACTGTAAAGAACGTCACAGTGTTGTTTGGTACAGTAGAAGGAAACGAAAATCATTTACATTACAATAGTTCTTGGACTTGTCTATGTGAAGCAACCGTTTTATAATGAGTATGGCAAAAATGAATTGTGCAAAACAGTAGAAGCAAGTATAATGCTAAACAACTTAATTAAAGATATTTGAGTAAGAAATTTAGCAATTTATTTACTAACCACGCAAAAATAATAAAGGAAACCATAGCTTGTTGTATCTTACAGCGATGACGCCGCTTTCTTCATTGAAAAAAAAATACTATTTTGGACAAAGCAAAATTACCGTAACATTGTACAATATTAACATTTTTCTTCGTAAATAAATAAAGTTATCGGTCTACCGAAAAGCGAACAAGTGTTTTCCAGGTCACCAAGTCATTCACTCTAAGATTGAAACATTACCAATCATCTCAGACGTCACAGTTGAAGTCATTGTCGGGCACAACCACTCGTTTCTTTTAATTCCGTTAGTGCTCTCGGTTCGTGTTCAAACACCGAGTATCTGACACCATTTTGCAAAGCGGCTCTCACAAAACCGATGTTGGCGGTTACAGTGATCGCTCTCTCATGATCACCAGTTCCAAACACGGTCTGCGACAACAAAAGGACAAGGTCAATATTAGAAAAAAGACGGTCTACATAATAACAACCTACTTTGGCTCGTTTATTAAGTTTCGAGCTTGTGATTAAGCTCAATGTCCTTGCAGAGGGATTATTGGGCACAACGGTGAGGTTGCTCATCAGTTTCCTCGCTCTTTGCTTTTCTTTTTCGCCACCGATAATTTTTACAATTTTTTCAAACTTACAAACAGCTTCTTCACAGGCAAGTAAAGTTTTATTTTCGAGAAATCTCTCAAGTTTCGGTAAAACTCTCTCGTTTCTTTCTCGATTTGCCTGATCGTCAAGTACCGGGACGCCATAATGAAATTGATCAAATCCATTACTCAAGTTTGAAACAAGCGTAAGCATAGTCGATACGTCAAGATTTACTCTTGTTATTTCTGGGTTCTTCGCCACAATATCGGAGTTTTGAAAATTTTCAACATGTAACATTTGTTCAAGTCTAACAGTTTGTACGCAGTCAGAAGCATCGTCGATTTCTTCGTCTGACGAGACGTCATCATTTGATGATGGAATCAATTCTCCATCAATTAATACACCAAGTTTTGCGAGGTCTTTTGCTAATCCAATTGGAACACTATTGACGAAATAAAAGACAACTTTCGGAAGTTCGAAATCAACAGGGTTGCATTGCGCTGTGCGCAGGTAATCGCGGGCGACATCAATTAAATTTCGTTCTCCAAACTGGCCTCTACCTCTCCACGAAGCGTAAAGAGCAGTGGCATTGCGAGCGATTACTTTGATCCAAAAGCGTCCTTTTTCCGCGACAATGTCAACACAGATAGAATTCCTTCATAAAAAAACAAATATACAGTATTATCAAGATGAAACATTTGCGATATTGAAAGCAAATCAAGGAACAGGTAACACACATTGATTAATAATGGCCTAAACACCATAATAAACAGCAAAACCACATTGGCATTAGTTGAAATTCAAAGAATTTCTTACTTTTGCACAGTAATGCTGCAGGCTATTTTCTCAATGATTCAGCAAATATATGTTTAAACACCTAAACTATTTATAGTGATTTTTTTTAGAGCAGCAGAGTTAGGGAGTAAACCTGTGCTCACCTTTTTGCAATCTTTTTTTGAGTAAATTTTAGGGGTTATTCGTCACTTTAAAGGATCATAAAAAAAGTGACGATTAAAGAAAAGTGACGAATTATCCAAACAGGCAAAACTCTATCATAGCAACTCGTATACTACATTATATGTAGTAACTCGACATTACTGTAATGTACTTTTAATGTAACTTTGCTCGTGGCAACAATCCTTGAACGAACTACAGAAAGCGCTATTATCAATGAAAATTTTAATTGAGAAAACTCTTATACCGGTATACTGTGACTACATAATGAATGTAATAGCCCGCCAAATTAGTGCCATGTAATTGATTCGCGTCTTCTCTTTAATTTATTGAAATTTCTTAAGCAATAAGTAGACGTTTACGATATAAATATATAACAAAAATTTTTTTCGTTAAAATTAAACTCTTCCATTCCTTTACTCTAAACCAGTGGTTCTCAAAGTGGGCGCTACCGCCCTTTAGGGGGCATTGGCGCAATTTAGGGGGGCGGTAAGAAGAAAGGGGCGATTGGGGGGCGGTAAGAGAACAAGGGGGCGATAGGAAACAATGAGAAGAAATATACATGAAGGACGATTAATACAAGATTGATTCAGGGTGAAGACCTTTGGGAGAGAAATAGCAAAATTAGTGATGAAATCAATGTGAAGACCTTCTTTTTTTTTTTTTTTTTTTAGAGATCACCGCAATTTTGGGAAAAAAATAGCAAAATTAGTGATGAAATCAAAGTGAAGACCTTTTTTTTTTTTTTTTTAGAGATCACCGCAATTTTGGGAGAAAAATAGCAAAATCACAGATTTTGAAATAAATATTTTCTATCTACAGTAGTATTCTTTTCACTTAAAAAAGGGGCGAGGGGGCGCTGGGAATTGAGCTGGAAACCAAGAAGGCGCCTGACCAAATTTGACTGAAAAAGTTTGAGAAACACTGCTCTAAACCCAAAATCGCTAAAAACAACGATTTGCAAACATGACTGCGACCCAAGTAAATTTGACTGAGCGTGGTGAAAACGTAGTGATCTCTAAAAAAGGTCTTCACCTCAGATCCGTCTCAGCTTTCTTGATTTTCATCACCAAAATCTAGTGTTCTCTAACAAAAAAAAAGTCTTCACCTCCAATCTGATTTCGATTTTCTTCATTTTTTTCTTTAATTCGTAACGACAACTCAAGATTCTTCACTTCTCAAATCTTTTGCGCGCCGATCTTTTTCGTTTACGCGCGATAATTTACAAGCCTTCGCGACCCACTCGCATAGCCTTGGCGACCCACTTTTGGGTCGCGACCCATTGTTTAAGAAACACTGCTCTAGATGGACTCTTCAATTTATTCTAAAACCTTTTAAATCTTAAAAAAACTTTAAGACTGTCCTCGAAGGGGGAATTCTCCCGATGAGATTATAGGGTATAAATTCAATAAACAAATTACGAGATGCAACAATTGTCAGATAAAGATAATTTGTGTAAATTCCCACACCTACTAAACTAACTGCTTTGACATCAAAGGCGAAACTGCAAATGACGTTTTAGCCGAACAAAATGCCTCTCAGGGAGAGAAAGAAGTGACGAATTGACCATTAAGACGATGGCGAATTAGACGAACTAAAAGGCACATAAAACATAAGAATTCTGTCAAAACCGACAAAAAAAGTGACGAATTTATCGAATTGACGAATTAAACGATTGGACAAGTTCTACTCTAATAAGTTTAAGAAATATTTGGGCGAACAAGGAAAAAGCAGCTGGAATGGCAGCAATGTAAAACCTATAAGTGAAATACTCTTAGTCACATAAAATGACTCATTGATATAATAAGCAAGATATTCTTTAAAATCAATTTAGGTAGAATTTAAAATTGAATTTTCTCATTTCATCTTTCTCTGGAGAAGCTTTAAAATGCTATGAGAAAGCATAATCATGAACTAATTATAACAACTGAATCATTTTGAATTCGAACAAACATTGTACACAAAACAGAAACATAAAAATGAATGTTTTAATTTGTATTAATAAAATTCATATCATTTCTTTCTATACAGCCTGGGACAAAAGTTTAAGACCACCTTTGGAAAAAGGCACATTTTAGAAAAAAGCTTCTTAATCACCTAATACTAAATATTCTTGTGTCAAAATGTATATTTAGTTTTTGGATATAAACCTTATCACACATTAATTTTTAATTTTTACTTTCGTTCAATTTTTTAAATGTTTAGCTTAAAAATACAAAATTTTGAACCACGAAAATTGGCAAAAAATCTAGCAGTTAACGTTGAAAAACGTATTCAATTTACCGGTCGTTGCACAATGAAGGTCTCAGAACGTGAAATATCAAGGCAGATGAAAGTTAGAAAAACTGCTGTACCTAACACTATCAAAAAAATTTCAAAAAATAAGTACTTTCAAGGACAGCAAAAAAACAGGCCATCTGAGCATTTTTAGTAGTGGAAATAAACGGTTTATTAGGAAAAGAGTGAGTCGATTTCCTTAGAGTTCTGCTAAAAAAATACAAGCTAAAATGGCACAAGGAAGCTTCAAAATTAGTAAAATTGTTTTTTTACTAATTTTGAAAGATATCCAAAAACTAAATATGCATTTTGACACAAGAATATTTAGTATTAGGTGATTAAGAAGCTTTTTTCTAAAATGTGCCTTTTTCCAAAGGTGGTCTTAAACTTTTGTCCCAGGCTGTAAGTAGTAGTAGTAGTAGTAGTAGTTTGTTTTTATTCACACCCAAAAGAAACAATTCATAATAATTGAAGACAAAATAGAGAAAAGGTTGCAAATAGGGAGACGGCAACTAAACGAATAAAGCAAACAAAGCTCACAATTCTTGGATGATATGTACTTAAATAGCTTCTTGACATACCAAGAAACATAATAATATATCAATCAAAAATCTAAAAAAAAGTTATGAATAAACCATTTTTCTGCATGCACATTCTCTATATATGATGAGAAAAAATTTGAAAAGCTTGAAAAACAACTATTTTAAATTACTTTAAACATAAACATTTATTGGAACTATTGCATCACAAGAGATTGAAAAGTTTGCAAAATTTTATAATATATTTTTTTGCTGGTGGAGCAAAATTAAAAAAAAATTCTCACTGTATTGTTTGCTTTCTTTCAACCAACTGCAGTTGTGTGCCTATTATAGTGATAAGCAGAATTTCTTAGAAAATCATTTTTGGTATTCATCCAAAATGAGGAATTTTGAGACAAAAGCAAACATTAAATTTATGGTTAAACTGGAATGGGAAGGAACAGAGATTATGGCGCCTTAAGAAAAAGTTTATGAGATTGATGATGCAAAAAACAATTGTTTTTTATAATTTGGATCAACAATTTTGAGAATGGAAGAACTGGAAAATGACCACCACACTGGAAAACAAAGTAAAAAAGCAGGAAGAAGAGGGCAAGATGTAAAAATAACATGTTATTCTATTGCAAAGAAGCATTTTTCCACACTGGCTTTGATTTTACCTTGCGATAGTGCATTGGTGGTTTCTTTACTTTTCAAAACAATAAAGATTCGTAATAACCAACAAAAATTTTGGCCAGTGCAGTACCCAATGGGGAGCCCATGGCCACATCATCTATTTAATGGTACATGAGGTTGTTGAAACTTAATTCAACAGATTTAGTAGCTGTTTGGATGAGTTCAATAAAAACTTCATGTAGAAAAGAGGGAGCTATAAGGTCACTGTCATAAAGGGCATCAGCACAAACATTTAGTCTCAGCTAGGTGAACATTAGTGAAAAGACTGGATATTTCAAAAGAGCAAAAAAAAAGAAGGTGGTAATTGCTTTTTAGAGGTTCTTTTTCTCTGGGTGTTTTATTTATTTTCTTCAAGTGCTGTTGGGGGATTTCCAGTTAGTTTCATGACAAAACAATTATAGATTCTTTTTGAAAAGACCCTTGATTTTCATGATAACCAATAAAAACTCAAATTAAACAATTAAAAAAGATTTCTGATTTTTTTGATAATTACCTTTCTTAAATACAATTTTTCATTAATTTATTAACAACAGTATTTTTATATTTGAAATATTGCATAATGTTAGAATAAAATACTAACTCAAAATCATCTTTAAACAAAGAAAGAACTTCAGTGATGTCTTCAACTCCAATAGCATTTATAACATCAAGCAGTGCTTCTAAGCTGTGCAAATTAGTACTTGTAATATGACATGGTTTTAAAGCTAACTTGCCAGTAAGTACTTTTGACAAAAACCTGGTAAAAAATATGTAAGTAATTTAGCTAATTAAGTTAAAAACTTTAAATTTTGTATACCTAATCAACTAGCTATTTACCAGACCATTGTTTCAACAGTTGGTTCAATTTTAGCAGAAAGTGATTCGTAATTATTTCAATTTACCTTATTTCAGATTTAATCCGGTTGTTGAGTTTTACAGAACCTGGAAGAGCTTTGCCATTTTTTTCAAGTGACTGAACTTGGCACAATAAATCTTCACCTTCAGAAATTCGTTTTTGGACTTTATCCATACCATTTACTTGTACACAAAATAGCTAAAAAGTTTTTTAATGGTGAAGAATTGTTTAATTGTCAAATAATAATTTTTCACAAAATGATTACAAGCAATAATGCAGTAACTAATGGGGTCTCTTCAAGAAGTACCGTAAGCGATTTTCGTTCGTGAAACTAACCCGAATCCTCCCTCATTACTATAGCTTCTTGAAGAGATTGTTTTCCTTTTAGTTTTTTTTTATTCCATCCTGGTTCTATGGAAGGATTCCGGATTAGTTTTACCGAAAAAAATCGCTTACGGTGACTTTTTGGACCAAATTGATGCACCTAAACGTTTGCTTTCAATCATTTACAATAAAGTACGACAAAAAATATGGTTTTCGCTGACTATCCGTTCAGTTCAGTTTACTGCTTACTGTTTGCAGAGTTTAAGGTATTAGCTTTTAAATTTTGGGGAATATCTATAAGTCTGCGAGATTGGTGAAGCCGAAAAATAAACGATACCTAAAAAATTTCCAATAACACTCAAGACAAATTTTTTATTCGTTTTTAAATTTTTTTTTGAATCCAGTTTTGATCCTAATTTTATTCCTGTCCACCAGTATCCTCTTATCATCAACTTTTCAGATCCTAGTCGCAAAGCATGAAGTATATCGAACAATCTTATTGGTCACGATACTCTCCTCGTCCCTGTCCCGTTTTGGATGATGTTCTGGAAGCTGGAAAGACTAGGAGAGGACTTTAAGTCAAGACATGATTACACTTTCAGAGTATCTACAGACTCGGAGGTTGAAGCTCAGTTACTCTAAGACGGTGTTTGCGCTACTAAAAAGGATTTATTAGTAAAAAAAATTAGAAATTCATAATTTTCGATTTGGCAACACTTTACTTAACAAAGAAAAGAGCGCGAAGACAATTTTAACACAATTCGATTAGTAAAAACGTGGCAAAACGTCTTCTAAAATTTGATAATTATCTACTTAATAATTTATGTGTAAATAATGTATGTGTTAATAATTTATATGTAAGTAATGTGTAAATAAGTTATGTGTGTTTCAGCAAACCCCAAAAGAGTTTTAAAAAGTAAAATTTGTAAATTTGACGCTGCTTGTGGGAGTAGATTGGCAGACAGTTATTGCAAGAGACCCAACTCGTAGGCGTTTCGGGAATTTCAACCCCGATACTTATTAGCCCGGTTTGCTTATTTCTTGAGAATAGGATAAGGAGTATAACTACTCCTCGCAACCTGAGAATTGGAGCACCAGTCCAGGAGAGACAAGTTAAAACTCTTGATTGTTTTATGTAAAACGAAGATCATGTCAACTTCAAAGGAAAAAACGTCTGACCGAAAAAATTCCTCAGAGCAAGGTAAGACATTGTCTATGTTTGATCGTGCTTTAAATGATATTGGTGAAGGCTCTGCTGCTGGCAGCTTTGCTGCAGCCTGTCATGGCAGTGATGACAATATTATTTATAATAATGATAATATTATTTCTGGGACAATGCATATTGGGGGATTAAAAGGCTCCCTTAAAAGGATTAAAAATAAAATCGAAATAATCTTGAATAATAAAAATTATGAATCAGTAAAACAGCTAATTTCCCTTAGGAAAAGCCACTACAAAGCCCATGAAAAATGCAAAAGGGCTATAGAAGCCTTTTGCACCACATTAGAATCGGGCAGTCCAAAGTGGGAATCTTACTGCTCTCAAATTGAAGAATTAAAATCACAATTTAATGATATAGAAGAGCAAATTGATAAATTTTAATTGCAGCTGTTGAGATTGCTAGCTCTGTGAGATCATCTAGGAAGTCAAGGTGCTTATCTGAAAGGAAAACTATTACCACTAAGTCTGAATCGATAATGTCAAAAGAGGCTAATGTTCGAATTAAGCTTTTAAGACTGGAAAAGGTACAACAAGATCAAATTCTTAATGCAGAGGAGGCCAAGATGAAAGCAATGGCTGTTGAGGTTGAGGCAAAAAGAGCTGTTCTCAATGCAAAATTGGAGCTGGCTGAAGCACAAGCTTTGGCGGAGGAAGAACAATCTGAGGATAGATCACAAGATCTATCAGATCTAGATGCAAAGGCCTTGACAGCACATGAGCGAGTGATCAGGTTTCTTGAAAAATCAGAGACAGACTTAAGGATAAATAGAAATAGTGACTCCGTTCAAATGGTGAATGCAAAAGGCATAAATCTTAGGCATGATGCACCCAGTTGGAATCCAAACTTTAAAAATAAAGTTGAATTTGGAGAGTTACATAAGAAAGCATGTAGGGAAAATAATTGTGTTTTTGTACCAGATTACAATGGGTCGGCAGACTATGCAAGTGCCTCTCAAAATGTTATGTTTAACTCCCCAGATAAGTATGGGTCGGCAAAATTTACTTCTAACTTATATGGTCCTACTGATGCTAGTCCACAATTGACAGTTGATGAGTTGGCTAAGTTATTTGTTCGTTGTAGAGAGCCTCCTAACATAGCTTATGAAGATAAGTTTGATGGAGACCCTTCAAAATATCATCAATTTATTGTACAATTTCAGGATACAGTGTTAAACCATTACGAAAAATCTGACCCTGCTCATGCTTTAGTTAGACTTGTAGGAGCCACAAGAGGACGTGCTAGAAAAATTGTTGAAGCATGTCAGATGGAGGAGTCTTCAGCTCAAGCTCTGCAGCAAGCTCTTGCAGATCTAAGAGAAGCATTTGGGGCTCCACAGTTGCAAGTTAATGCTAAGCTTAGGGAGATAAGAGAGGGACCTTCAATAAAGCTCACGGCTGATAGTCTTCAGGATTTTTATGTTAGTCTTGTTGCATGTAGAAATCTTCTTTGTTCGGCCAAAGTGGCAGAAGAGTTAGATGCTCCCGCAACCACAGAAGGAGTTTTTCGACGTTTGCCCCCTGATTTGCAAAGACGGTTTGTTAGATTTTCTGTAGATCGGGGTTATCAAATGCGAAGAATACCTTTTGATGAGGTTTTGTATTTCATAAAAACATGCAGAGATGAAGCCAATTCTAACTTTGGAAGGATTTTAGAAACGGTTGGTCATGGAGAAAAAATTTTCTTTAAAAATAAAATTAAGACAGGACGTTCAAATGCTGTGCATATGCATGAAATAGTTTCTCAGGTCCCAGAAAAACAAAGGGAAGTAAAATCAGAAAAAATTTTGGAAGCTAGCAAAAGAGTTTGCCCCTTCTGTTCAGAAAGGCATGGTGTATGGAAATGTCAAAGATTTTTAAATCTTTCAATGCAAGAGCGCCGCGCGACAGCCAAGTCTCTTCAACTTTGTTTTTGCTGTTTAAGACAAGGTCATCGTTTTAAAGTTTGCACTAGTAAATATTATTGTAGGCATTGCAATCAACCCCATAATACATTATTGCATATAGAAAAATCTCAATCCGCAGAATCACATGCAGAAGAGAAGGCTCCATCAAGTGGCGTTGCTAATAAATCAAAGGTTAACAGTAATGTGGTGGCCACATTAGTGCATGAGAATCGCCCCTGCACTCGCTTAAAGGTTTTACCTGTGCTTGTAAAAAATTTAGAAACTGGGGCGTCTTGTGAAGTGCATGCCTTTCTTGATGGAGGAGCTGATTGTCATTTAATTACAAAGCAGCTCTTTGAGGAATTAGGTCTTTCTGGTGACCCTGTGAAAAGTTGTATCAGTTTAGCAAATGGGTCAGTCACCACAGAAGATACTTTAATGTCGAAACTTCTGGTTAGGGGTTTGGGTTATTCTGACTTCTATGAATTGTCTCCCGTAATTGTAAAGGAGAGTTTAGCAGATGTGAGTTCAAGTATTCCCATACCTGATGATATAAATAGAAACCCCCATCTGGCTGGTATTACTATTCCTGTGATTGAGAAGACTCGCATTGACTTAATTATTGGATTAAATGCCAGGATCTTGCATGAAATTCATGAAAAAAGGGAAGCAGGATCAGATAAACTTTGTGCTGGCAGATGTTTATTAGGCTGGTTTTTGTATGGAAATGATGACACAATAGAGCAAAAGAGTGGTTCAACTAGCCATGTATGTTTTGTTTCTTCATTAAGTGCCTCACCAAGAAAAGTTAGTAACAAAAATATTGTAGAAAAACAATCAGAAATTGGGACCACTTTAAGCAAAACTGTTCAAGACTGTTTAGTGTGTTTAGGTTGTGGTACCTGCCAAAATTGTGGAGGAACTGGAAATAGATTGCCTTACCCAGATCCAGACTTGCGTGCTTCTTCTGTGAATGATGATCGAGCTCAGTTGATATTAGATCGCACCTGCACACTGGTTGAGGGACATTATCAAATTGGTTTGTTGTGGGCTTCTGACAATCCTAAGCTGCCTGACAATTTTGCAATGGCCAAAGCTCGTTTGAATAGTCTGGGAAAACGTTTGCAGTCTAATCCTGAAGTAAAAGAAAATTACAGGCAAAAGGTTGATACGAGGGTCAGTCAAAAAATAATGAGCCCAAGTCTCTCCTGGCCATATTTGTTGCAATAAAATCAAAAGTCATACATCAAAAGAAAGCCCAGGGATAGGAGATCTCAGTTCTACTTTTCAATGTAATCTCCGCACTTTTCAATTCCAACTGTCCATCGATGAACAAGGGACACTATGCCAGCCTTGTAAAAGTCAGCAGGCTGCATTTTTAACCAGTTCCTTACAGCGTGCTTGACTTCTTGATCACTAGTGAAGTGCTGCCCCCTAACTCCTTCTTTCAATGGTCCAAAAAGATGATAGTCAGATGGTGCCAGGTCGGGTGAGTATGGGGGATGGGTTACCGTCGTCCATCCAAAAGAAGCAATCACTTCACGAGTTTTGAGACTGGTATGGGGCTTGGCGTTATCGTGTTGCAGCAAGACCTTAGACATGTCCAGGTGAGGTCGTACTCTTCTCAGTTTCGCTTTCAGTTTGCGTAAAGTGTCAATGTAAGCATCTGAGTTGATGGTAGTACCTTTAGGCATAAAATCTACCAATATCACTCCTTCAATGTCCCAAAACACAGTCGCCATAATTTTTCCAGCTGAACGTTGACTTTTGAATTTCTTGGCTCTTGGGGACGTGGGGTGACGCCATTCCATGGATGATCTTTTCGACAGAGGTTCATAGTGATGAACCCAGGTTTCATCTCCTGTCACTATACGGCTGAGAAAAGTTTTGTCACTTCTGTGACACTCAATAAGCTCCGAACAAGCTTCAAAACGGGCTTGCTTGTGAAAATCCAAAAGTTGCCTCGGAACCCATCTGGCGCAAACCTTTGCAAAGCCTAGCTCATTAACAATATTCACAGCACTTCCATGGCTAACTCCAACACGTTCAGCAATGTCATCAATAGTGATTCTGCGATCATCTCTAATCAATTTCTCAACCTTATCATTGTTTCCAGGATTGACTGCAGAAGATGGTCTTCCACTTCTTGGTCTGTCCTGGAGGCTACTCAAACTTGGATCATCTTCTTCGTATTTAATCCTGGATACCCACTTTTTCACAGTGCTGTAGGCTAATGAAGCATCTCCATAAACATTTACCAATCTTTCGAAAATTTGTTTTGGTGGCTCCCCTTCCGAAACAAGAAATTCAATCACAGCTCTCTGCTTCTGACGGACATCCAGTGATGACGTCATTTCCAAAACACAATACCAAAAGTGGACACGTTGAAACAATTTTTTTTTACAATTTATCTTTAAAGCAGTAAATTTACTAAACACCCTTAAAATTTCTAGAAAAAATATGAAGGTTAAAGCGGTTAAAGTTAACAGGGCTCATTACTTTTTGACTGACCCTCGTACAATGTTAAAGGAAGGACATGTGACTGAAGTGTCGGACCCTTCAGATAGTGCAGTGTTAGGAAAAACGTTTTACATCCCTCATCATAACATAGCTAGTAAAAAGTTTCGTGTTGTTATGGATTGTGCAGCGCCTTTTCAAGGAGTTTCATTGAACTCTGTTCTTTTGCAGAAACCCGACAATTTAAGCTCCCTTCTTGGGGTACTGTTTCGATTTCGTTTTTATCCTGTTGCTATTGTAGCAGATATTAAAAATATGTTTCACCAAGTAAAATGTGACCCTGCTGATAGGAGTGCTTTAAGGTTTCTCTTTTGGGAAGATGGCGACCCGGAAAAAAGAATTAAGATATACCAGTCAACTGTACATTGCTTTGGTCTTACATGTAGTCCTTGCGTGGCTACCTATGCGTTGAAGAGGACAGCTGTTGACAATTGTGAGAAGTTTTCCGAATTGGCTGTGCACAATGTCAAAAATAACTTTTATGTAGATGACTGGCTCACTAGCGTGAAAGATATTAATCAAGCAACAACACTAATTAAGGAAGTAGATGAATTGTTAGCATGTGGTGGTTTTCGGCTAATGAAATTTTCTAGCAATAAACCTGAAATTCTGAAAAATATTGATCCTGAAAGATTAACTCCTCAACTGGTTGATGTTGATTTGCAGAGGTGTGACATACCTGAACAAAAAAGTCTGGGGGTAATTTGGGATCCAGGGGAAGACCAACTTAGGGTAAAAATTTCGTATAACGGCTATGCTTATACACGACGCGGGTTTCTTTCCTTTGAGAGTGGGATTTTTGATCCACTAGGAATCATTGCGCCTTTTAAACTTCCCGCTAAACTAATTTTGCAACAACTCACAAAAGAAGAGTTTGGCTGGGATGAACGGGATATTCCACCAGATATTAAAAAACGTTGGCAATCGTGGGCTGATAATTTATGCCATCTAGACGGGGTATTGTTGTCACGTTGTCATGCGGGTTTGTGTAACGCGAAGTTTGTTGAGCTGCATTGCTTCGCTGATGCAAGCAAGGTTGGCTATGGCATTGTCTACTACCTGCGTTTTTGTGATGGTGAAAAATGCAATGTGTCGTTTCTTGTGGGAAAGGCAAAGGTTCTTCCTGCGATATGTACGACTACACCGCGAGCGGAGTTACATGCTGCCTTGGAATTAGTCGAATTTTCCCGCATGGTTGCCAGAGAACATATGTTGAACTCTCAATCATCAATATTTTTTTGGTCTGATTCTCAAACTGTACTTGGTTATTTAAAGAATCAAAATAAACGTTTACCTATTTTTGAAGCAAACCGCGTGAAACGAATTTTAACAAATTCGATGAGCAGCCAGTGGCGGTGGATAGACACTGCGCAAAATCCGGCAGACTACTTTAGTCGAGGAGTGTCTCCATCCAGACCATCAGTAGCTCAAAGGTGGCTTTGTGGGCCAGCGTTTTTGTTGCAGCATGCAGAAAAATGGACCTGCGGTCGTCTGGAGCAAAATTGTTCTGCTGCGTCAAATATCGCATCTTTAGTGCGAAGTGAATTGTGCCCTTCTATGAATTCACATCTTCAGACAAATACGGAAGAAAAAATTTGCGGCGAAATGACGTATGAGCTATCGGTTATCAATCGGTTAATTATGCATTACAGCACTTTGCCTCGCCTCTTGCGCGCAATTTCGTGGTGGCGCAGATTAATCTGCGTGTTTTATAATCGTATAAAGCGTAATAAGATTGATGCAGCATCATTGGTAAAATCCGGACCGGTTACGGTGGTTGAATATAATCAGTCTTTGTTGGTTGCGATTCGATGTGTGCAAAAGCAAGCTTTCGGTGATCTTATTGATGCATTGGAAAAGGGTGATTGTCATGACATAGAAGCTGGGAGGTATGGCAATCGGATAAAAGGAATGTTAAAACCTTTGCGAGCATACTGCCCCTTTGTAGAAGACAGGGTTTTACGCATAGGTGGGCGTTTACAAAAATCCGATCTGCCCTATGACACGAAACATCCTTTGGTGTTACCACGACGCCATTATATTACGGGGGTTATTATTGCTGATGCGCACGTAAAGTGCGGTCATTTTAGTGCTAATTATGTACTAAACGAATTATTGTTAAAGTATCACATTTTGGGAGGGAGAGCGACTATAAAACATTATATTAAAAAATTGTGTATTGAGTGTCGTAATCGTAATGTTAAACCTTGCAGTCAGCAGATGGCGCCGCTGCCCACTGGTCGTGTATTTGTGCGGCGACGCCCCTCCGAACATTGTGGAGTTGATTATCTGTGTGGTTTGAAAGTGAAGCAAGGACGGAATGAACTAAAGAGATACGGTTGTGTTTTCACGTGTTTATCCACTCGAGCCACGCATCTTGAAATAGTTTTTGATTTGTCCACGGAAGCCTTTCTTATGGCTTTTAGACGCTTTCTCGCATTGACAGGAGCTGCGACTCGCGTCATCTACTCGGATAATGACTCAAATTTCCATGGAGCTGAAGCGGAATTGAAGCGTGGGTTAAAAAGGCTCCAAAAGAAGTGGCCTTTTAATGATTTGGCCGTCAGAGGTGTTGAATTTCGTTTTAATCCGCCCCTTGCGAGCCATCAAGGTGGCGTGTTTGAATCAATCATTCGTCTTGTACGGAAGGTTATGACCGCATTGATGGACGATAAGAAACTCCATAATTTAACTGATGACGGACTTGAAACTCTTTTCAGAGAGATACAATTCATTCTCAACGGAAGACCTCTGACAAGAGTCAGTGCAGATCCGGACGATTTGTGTTCATTAACGCCTAGCAGTATCTTAACGGGAAGCGTTGTTGCTGCGTTTCCTCCGGATGTTTTCGTCGGCTCTGATGGTTTAAGGGCTTCCTATCGGTTGTGTCAGGCTTACGCCGAGGAATTCTGGAGGAGGTTTATCAGTGAATATGTACCTACGCTAAACAAACGCAGTAAGTGGCTGACTCCCCAGCGTAATCTTCGAGTTGGCGATTTGGTTTTACTGCACGGGGAACCTGCTATTCGGTATCAGTTTGCGAAGGCTGTTGTGACCGATGTTCACCCGGATAAATTTGGTCAAGTGCGCCGCGTCACTGTACGTGACGCAGATGGCAAGCTTTTCCAGCGCGAGGTGGCAAAGATTTCTCTTCTTAAAGGGGACATTGATTGACCTGTTTTGAGGGACGTGGCGCCATCACCGACAAAACTTTTATGTATGTGTATATCCAGTATTTGTGCATTTAATGTTTGTTGTAAAACTGATAATTTGTGCATCGTCTTACTGCAAGTTTAATTAGCGCGATTAGTTTTGAAAAGCTAATTCGTTAGTTACTCATGATCTTTTGGGTCGGCCGTGTTTGCGCTACTAAAAAGGATTTATTAGTAAAAAAAATTAGAAATTCATAATTTTCGATTTGGCAACACTTTACTTAACAAAGAAAAGAGCGCGAAGACAATTTTAACACAATTCGATTAGTAAAAACGTGGCAAAACGTCTTCTAAAATTTGATAATTATCTACTTAATAATTTATGTGTAAATAATGTATGTGTTAATAATTTATATGTAAGTAATGTGTAAATAAGTTATGTGTGTTTCAGCAAACCCCAAAAGAGTTTTAAAAAGTAAAATTTGTAAATTTGACGCTGCTTGTGGGAGTAGATTGGCAGACAGTTATTGCAAGAGACCCAACTCGTAGGCGTTTCGGGAATTTCAACCCCGATACTTATTAGCCCGGTTTGCTTATTTCTTGAGAATAGGATAAGGAGTATAACTACTCCTCGCCTCCTGAGAATTGGAGCACCAGTCCAGGAGAGACAGACGGTGAGGGCAGCCTTTCATTTAAATAACTGAGAGGCCAAACGAGAGCAAAGTCTACGATAGCAATAGACTTTTCCCGTTTTGTCTAACCTAGGGTTACCATACCGTCCAAAATTTTACGTTAAATTTTGTGTTCTGAAGGAATTTTTAAAAAAGTCCAAATGTCCGGAATTTTACTATCAACTAAAAACAACGTGCAATTTTTTAAGAAAACACATTGATTATGGAACAAAAATAGCAAATTTCGAGACCGATTCAAAGTAAAAACTTTTTTTTTTTTAGAGAACATCACCGTGATTTTGGGATGAAAATAGGAAAATCCAAGATAGATTCGAAGTGAAGGCCATTTTTTCGTCCTATATTCGTAAACAAATTCATTTTGTCCGCCCATTCAAAATTTTTTTCGTTGGTGCGCCTGTAGCTCGCATAACTACGTCACAATCCAGCTTTGTCTAAAAAAAACATGCAAAAAAAAAATAAGAAGCGTTTTTTTCTTTGGGATTATTACCTTGACTGGCAACGTGTTAAGTAAGAAAAAGGAATTAAGATAACCATTGCTCTAATTCTGTTGCATTTTGGTTACTGGATTTTGGCTTTTGCTAGTATTTTTGGAAAATTAACTGTCAACGCAGTTGATCGCTAAACGAATTAATCTGTAATAAAATTGAATAAAAAGTAAAACTGCTGGAAATATTTGAAGAAACTAAAAAATTTAATTCCTTGGACTTTTGATCAACGTAGTAAGTGAATGGTAGTAGTAGTATAGCAATATAATATAATAAATCTATATCTACACTAACCCAAACCATTACACGCCTATGTCTATCCTGAACCTTCTTATCTTGGGTTAAAGCTGGACAGATCGCTCATGTTTCGTCACCATTTAGTGGCATTGCGCAAAAACTATCTTTGCGCGTCACACTGTTGAGGCGACTTATAGGCTCAGGATGGGATGCTGGTGCCAAAACACTGCGTACAGCACCTTATCTCTTCTTTCCAATGCATATCTCCAGCATTCTAGTCTCTGCTCCACTTCTTCCCTGGTCTATTTGCAAATCACAATATCATCAGCAAACAGCATCTCCACGGTGGTTCTCTCCTTACTTCATCCGTTAGCCTGTCCATTATCACTGCAAACAGGAACGGACTTAACGTTGATCCCTGGTGCAGTCAGACCTTGACCTTGAAACTTTCTGTAGTTCCTATTGCACACCTCACAACTGTTTCGCTTCCCTCGTACATATCCTGTACAAATGCACATACTTTTCCGTTATTCCTGATTTTCTCATACAGTGGCACAGCTCTTCCCGTGGAACCCTGTCGTAAGCTTTCTCTAGGTCTACAAATACACAATGTAGCTCTCTTTGACCTTTCCTGTACTTTTCCATCAACATTCTTAAAGCAAACGGTGGTTCCCTTTCTTGGCATAAATCCATATTGCTCTTCACCGATCTCTACTCTATCCCTTAGCCTGGTTTAATAATACTTCCCATACTTTCATTGTGTGGCTCATTAGCTTTATTTTGTGTAGTTTCCACAGCACTGTGTGTCCCCTTTGGTTTTATAGATTTGGATAAGCACACTCCTTCTCCATTCTTCTGGCATCCGTTCACCCATCAATAGTCTGTTGAACAGTCTGGTCAAAAACTTTATTCCCATCTCTTCCTTGCACTTTCAAACTTCTAATGGCAACTCATCTGGCTCAAACGCTTTACCTTTTTTCATCCTTTTTAGTGCATTCTTCACTTCTTCTCTTCTGACACAATTTACTTTTTTGTTTACTACTTCTGTTTCTCTGTCCTAGGGTCTCTGTTATTTTCCTTGTTGATCAGTTTCTCAAAGTACTCCTTCCATCTCTTTAATACTACCTCCGAATTTACCATAACATTACCACTTTCATCTTTTATAGCCTTCACGTGCTGTACATCCCCTGCTCTGTCTCTCGGCGTAGCCAATCTGTATAACTCCTTCTCATCTTCTTTTGTTTCCAATCTAGCATACAAATTGTCATACGCACGTCTCTTCGCCATTGCAACTGCCTTCTTTGCCTTACTCTTCTTTTCTTTGTAGATCTTTTTAGTATTTTCATCTCTTATTTTGGTGATCGAGTGGTAAAGCACCGGACTGATGATCAGCATGGTCTAGGTTCAAAACCCACTTACGCCATTCTGTTGTGTCTTTGGGAAAGACACTTTACGACACTTTCCCCTGCTTGGTGGTCTTGACAAGCAGTACTAAATTGCAGTAATATCTCTACTGACTTACTAGCGGACAGCAATATCTTGGCATCTCCGGAAGCAGGTCGGGGTAATTGCTTACCCTATGTATAGCGCCTCCGTCGCTTTCCTGCGAGTCAGGAGGATAAATATAGAGATTAAAAAAAAAAAAAAAAAAAAAAAGTCCCATGCTTTCTTTGCCTCTTTCTTTTCTTCTATGCTCTCCTGAACTTCCTTATTCCACCACCATGTCTCCCTGTCTCCTTTTCACTTCCCAAATGTCACTCCCAGCACAGTTTTAGCTGTTTTTCTTAGCATTTCCGCTGTTTTGTCCCACTCATCAGGTAACCCATCCTTACCTCCCAAAGTCCTGGTCACCTCTTGTCCAAATACTTCTTGACAGCTTGTCTCCTTCAGTTTCCATCATCGTATCTTTGGCTTTACTTTCTCTGGTTTTTCCTTTTTTACCATAAGAACCATTTTGCATACCACCATATGCTTCTTTGCGACACACTCATTCACTATTACCTTACAATCGCTTTATTTCCTTCAAGTTCCTCCTTCTGCACGTCACATAATCTACTTGGGTACTTTTTCCGCCACTTTTATATTTCACCCTGTGCTCATCTTTCTTTTTGATATAAGTGTTGATAATCGCCAAATCCATCCTTTTTGCAAAATCCACAACCATTGATCTTTCCTTATTTCTTGTTCCAGCACCGTACCTCCCCATTATTTCCTCATCCCCTATGTTTCCTTTGCCCACATGTCCATTAAGGTTTGCACCAAGAACTATCCTCTCCTGTTTTAATACACTTTTTATCAACCCATCCAGGTCTTTCCAAAAATTATTTTTCTCCTCCATGCTGTTGTTAACCTGTGGAGCATACGCGCTTACTATATTTAGGATGGACCCTTTTACCTCCAGCTTCATGGCCATTAGTTTTTCTGACACCCTCTTCACCTCCAGGACACTTTCAGCCAGCTCCTCCCTTACCACTATCTCTATCTTATTTGTTTTTCCATCAGGTCCGTTGTAAAATAGTTTGCAACCACCTCCAATGCTTCTTGCTTTACTCCCTTTCCACTTTGTTTCCTGTAGGCACAATATGTCTACATTCCTTCGTTCCATTAAGTCTGCCAGCTCTCTTCCCCTTCCATTCATTTTTCCAATATTTAATGTACCCACCATTACGAGTGAGCATCTCCCTTTTTACACTTCCTGATGTCTCTACACTCGCCTTCCTCCTCTCTTTCTCCTCTTGTTTTTATTATGTTTAGCAGTAGCATAATTTCCACAGGTGCCCTGCTGTGCGGCACTGGAGCGGTCGTTGGTAACCCGGGCCGCGACTGATCCGGTATGGATTGATGATTATGACGCATTTGTATGTTTTGGCAAAAAAAATTTTTACGCCGGACGCCCTTCCTGCCCCAACCCTCCCCATTTATCCGGGCTTGGGACCGGCATCAAGAACACAGGAATGTGCCTCCGATGGCTGGTTTTTTTTATTTTTTTCAGGTAAAATTGATTATTTCAACGCATAGCACTTCTAAACTGATTTTTGGGCATCAAAAATGTTTTGGGTACATAACAAAGCTAATGTATTCTGCTCAATTATAAGCCTATTTGCTACGCTTGGGTTTCTTGGTAAAATCATGCAAAACCATGAAGCGTGCAAAATTATTTTGGTCTTTTTTATCAAATTGTTTGGTCTGGTATGTCTGTGGCAACGATCCACGAAACATGTTTTTAATTTTATTCGCTTGCAAAAATGGACATAAAAATTATTTTATAAAAGTAAGGACTAAAGCAAACTCTAATTGAAAATACGTATTAATCGCTACTAATTTTTTTGAACCCGAACTAGAGCTGAAACGGAAACAAATCCTTAAACATAAAATTTGTCGAACCTGAACCGGGATGTTATTTTAAAGGGTTCGCTTACCTGGTTAAAACTGCATGAATTAACCCTTACAAAAAAATACCCCGGTAAACCGAAATAAACGTGGAAAACCAGGATTTTACCGAGATCATTCTGACTAAGTCTCGGTAAACCAGAAAAAAACTTGTAAAATACTGGCCTCCAAATTAACAACCTGGTATACCATAAAAAAACTTGTTCGTTTTTTAAAGATAATATCGTCTATGGAATATTTACCACAAAAAACCAGAATTTACTGGGATTGCTGTGATTAAATCCTGGTAAACCAGGAAAAATCTTGTAAAATACTGGCCTCCAAATTAACCATAATACCCATACTTTTACAATGGCCGCCATAATACCCATACTTTTACAAGCTTTACCAGGATATTACCGGCTAAAAATATCCCGATTTTTACCGGTTTACCGGGATATTTTTTTGTACGGGAATTTACACGTACTAAGGCAGTGTTTTCCAAGTTCTTTATGTTGCTAAACACTATTCAAAATTATCAGTACTTGCGGGGTACAAGTGATTTAAAATCGTACAAATAAAAGTCAAAAATGTGTTCTTTTTGACATTGAAAGTAAATTAAAGACTAAAAAAAATTTTCTTTAGTCCACGTGGTTATACCGGGGTTGCGGATCACATGTGATCACCTTGTGCTAAAGGAGTACAGGGCTGGTTTTTATTTTTTAATAAAGCTGTTGCATGTAACTGTAACGATTCCATATCTTTGACCACTTACATAAAAAATGCTGTTCGTTATTTAAAACGCAAAAATCTTGTACAAAAATATCAAATAGAAACGCGTTGATATTTGATATTAAAACAGTGTTTCGAAGCAATGTATGAGTTACCAACTAGCTCAATGCTTCTTAAAGTAAGTTAAATTTGGCTCCCCAAGAAGGAATATAAAATCTTTAAGGGAAAAAAATTGGTAAGGAAGGAATTAGGAAAAAATTTGAGAATCTGAATGGACTGTAATTTAAGTTTACCTTAAAAAAGTTGCCACGCTTTACGCAGTTGATTCATGACAGCGGATGGAAGGATGAAAGTTGGTTCTGTGAAGTGAAGACCTTTTCTTGTCTTTTCTTTGATTTAAGTGTGAATTTTATTGATAAACTTCCTAGATAACCGGAATTTAGATCATATATTTGGTTAAAGACCAAAAGAGGTCTTCACTTTATATAACCAAAGGAGTTTTTTTTAAGTTAAGTTATTGGAAAACAACTATACCCGTACCTGAGTCTTAAAAGGAAGGAATGCAGCGAAACAGTGAGAATCACTCGTCTAGCTGTTTCAATTTTAGGCTCGTTTCCGCTGGAATGGGACATTTTTTGTTTCTTTTATTGATCTTTCCGCGCTTAAAAACTAAGCGAGCGCTAAGCGAAGCAAAAATCAATAAAACAAGAAAGAATACTCCATTTCACGCTCGTAATGGAAACGAGCCAACAGGTTTTTAAAATAATTCAAACAGCTTTAACAAAACTGTCTTTTTGTGGCAGGTATTTTCATTGGGAATGGTAAATTGACTCAAAAAACTTCAAAACAAAATATTAACATAAGCCTATCAAAACTTTTCTGATTTTGATTTATGCATCGATAAGTTTTAGAAAGTAATTTTGGATCTTGTTTAATTTTGATACAACACGTTTTTCAATTTTTTTTCAAATTCAAAAAATAATTTTTCGGCATTTTAATCAATGATTTATTTACCTTTTATTACTTAAGTGTTTACTGATAAAGGAATTATGGAAGATGAACAAGCACGGAATTATCGCATTTAAGTGTAAACAATTCAAAGATAAAACTAAAACAAAGTTTTAAAAAATAGTACTTTTAGCGTATACAGTAATAAATTGTGTGTCAAAGAAATGTGTTGATTGAAACAAAATAAATTTTTTAATGTATAGGAAATAAATATTGCAATCACCTAAAAAATACAGATTTTAGTTTTTTTAGTATTCAATGTAAAAGCGTTTAAATTTTGTGTAACTTGAAATTCTCTCAAGCTCTAAAATCCACATAAAAGCCTCAGGGTCCTGATCCCCATCTAGACCAGGGGCTCTCAACCTTTTTTGACTTCTGGACCCTTTTTGCTTCAAAAAATTATTTGACTGATCGTCACACAACAACATCTGCGTTTTTTGTTGGAAACCTAAATGAAGAACTTTTTTTCCATTCTTTTGTAATTTGGGGAGCGATTTCTAGTCTGCTGAAAGGTGAAATCTGAGTGTAGCCAAAAAAGTTTTCATTTAAATTTGTTAAATAGTTTTGTCGTTATCCCGGTTGGGCTGCCTTGTTGGCTTTTTTTGTTTTTCCGTCTTCAAGCAGATTTGAGTTACAAAAATCAAAAAACCTTCGTAAAATGTTTTGTCCTTTAGATCAGTGGTCCCCAAACCCCGGTCCGTGGATCAATTGGTACTGGGCCGCATGGGCTACACAAGAAACATTTAAATGTTTCCGTTTTCTTTTGTTGAATAGTTTATTCTCTTACACGTAATTATTCAGCAAATTATTAAAACTTTCTTTTTTTTATGATGTTTAAGCCTACTTGTGACGTCATAAAGGTACTTCATAACAGGAATTTTCTGAAAGGTTTGTACGCAATTCATCTAATTTTGTTACAAATCGGAGGTTTTCAACCTATGGGCCATGGTTCAGTAGTGGCCCACAGTGGTTTTTTTAGTGGGCCACTGAGCATAAATCAAAATGAAAGCAATATGTATAATTAGGCTTGCCATCCGTCCCTTTTTTTAGGCATTTTTCCGGCGACCTGTGCGGTCAACCACGTGAAGACTTTTTGTTTTTAGAGAACACTTTGATTTTGGGACGGCAATTTAATTTTGTTGACGGAAGTGGGTTGTTATGTTACCTTGGGTTGAAAAATGGGCCACGGTACGAAAAAGGTTGAATACCACTGTTATAGATGAACAAATAGTAAATTTTCGACTATTCATTTGTTTTGTTTCAGGCAGGTTTGAGTATTTCTTTTCATTTTTTTGTAGATTGGAAAATGTTCAGAACATGATGCTGTCAGTTATTATAGAGTAGGGGTCGGCAAACTTTTCAAGACGGGGGCCGGATTTAGATTTTTTGGACCTCCCCGGGCCAAAGCGTGAGAAAAAAAAGTCTTCGCTTTAAATCGATCTCTGATTTCGCTATTTTTTCTCCGAAAATTGTAGTGATCTCTAAAAAAAAAGGTCTTCACTTCGATTTGATCCCTAATTTTGCTATTTTTCTCCCGAAATTATAGTGATCTTTGAAAAAAAAAGTCTTCCCTTCGATTCGAGCTCTAATGTGTTCTCCTACGAGATGAACAAGGTAAAAACCGTTATTTAAAGAAATTAAATTTTTGTAAAAGAGGCACTATAGTTGAATTGTAACCCATAAATTAACAAAATGAGTATGAAACAGACATCGTTAGAACGTTTCCTGGCTAAGGGGAAAAAGCCCAGTAAAGAGGCAGAAGAGCCTTTAATATCAAAAAAACAGAAAGCTTTTGACAGACTATAACATGAGTCCTACTTGAAACATGGATTTATCGCGACAGGTAATTCCCGCATATCAGCCCCACTCTACATAGTTTACTGCAACCGGATCTCTAATGAGGCAATGAAACCTTCAAAACTGTTTTGCTACTTAAACACCTAGCACCCTGAATTAAAACAAGCCTCTAGACTAGAGTATTTTGAAAGAAAAAAACGAAAACATGAAGAACAGAAAAAATTTCTGAGGACTACCAAATTAATAAGCGAGAATGCACTGAGAGCATCATATTTAATTGCTAAGCAAATTGCTATGCAAAAAAGCCATTCACTACCGGCGAAAAATTGATCTTGCCCTCCACTGAAGACCTTTGCCGTAAACTTCCAAGAGAGGTTGCTGTTAAATGATAGAACATGTGCCTTTGTCGGCTAGCACTGTAACTAGACGCATTGAGGAAATAGCTGAGGACATTTTGTAGATTTTTTTTACGTATGTTTTCTTATGTTGTTTTCGTGTTTTTTTTACCAAGGCTGTAATGTTTTTGTTTTTATATTTTTCTTTACTGAGGTTTTTGTTCGAGAAATGATCTTTTGATCCACATCAGGATTTCTTTCGGTGGGTTTGTTTGCCTGTTGGAATGGTGGAATATGTTCATGCTTTTACATACATATTTTAAGGACTGATCATATTCTTCGAGCCAAACTCTGCTATGGTCCCGCCAATGCACCGCCCCCATAGCAGAGTTTTATTAAGCAAATAACCTCGGTCTTATATTTTATTTTCTTTTTTTCTTTCTATTTTTTACACAACTTTATAATGAGGTGAAGCAACCTTGCTTCTATATGATACAACAGGTCACACTTTTCATCGCTAATTAGCAAGTTACAACGTCAACTCGTTTTGCTGCTTCTTTCTTTTTCTAACCCCGTCTTTCAACAACTCACAAACTTTTCAACATTTTGTTATTTTTTTTATGTGGCGGAGCAGAAATAAAAGAAACTGAACTGAACTGAACTGAACATTGAGACACAATTGTTGGAGGGGATTAGTACATCACTAACGTACGCACTCCAGGTTGACGAATCGACAGATATTGACAACAAGGAACTACTACTTGTTTATGGGCGATATCTTTATCACGAGAACGTGCATGAAGATTTGCTATGTGCATTATATTTGCCAACCAACAAGACAGGACCAAAACTGTTCAAGTCATCAGATGGCTATACGAGTAGATCAGGACAACTAAAATTGTTCTTTTGTGCCGGCATATGTACAGACGGAGCTGCTGCCATGACCGGACGACTGTCGGACTTAACTGCTCGGATTAAGGAGGTTGCTCCTGAGAGTAAATCTACGCATAGTGTCATGTACAAGAAAATGCTGGCAAGCCAAAAAATGACACCGGAATTTAACATCGTATTGATTGACGACGTTAAAGTTATTAACCATATCAAAGAACACGCCCTTAATTCGCGCCTATTCGAGCAGCTTTGTGAGAAGATGAATGCAGAGCACAGACTCCTTCTCTTGTACACAGAAATAAGATGGTTATCCCAAGTAAAATCGCTAACTAGAGTGCTTAAATTACGAGAACCGTTGCAAAGATTTTTCTCAGAAAAGAAGTCACCGCTGGCAGCACATTTTAGTGACAAGAAATGGGTCGCAAAACTGGCTAACCTGTGTGACATATTCAGGCTGCTTAATGAATTCAATCTGTCTCTTTAGAGTAAAATGACAACTGTTTTTAAGTTGGCGGACAAAGTAGCTAGCTGCATTTACGGCCAAACTGTAGTTGTGGGGACGGCGCATAAACAGAAGTATTTTGGACATGTTTCTTGCATTAGCGAGAATTTTGGGCGCGCCTGCGAATTCTTCCAGTTGGTGCACGATCACCTGTCGTTGCTTTTAAAAGAGTTCGAGCGCTACTTTCCCACCAGAAAAAACTCACGAACTGGTAGGAATGGATCTGTGACTCATTTGTCAATCTAGCATGTCTCTGCAGAAAGAATATCAATTGTTAAAGATTGTAAATATCAGCTGCCTTTATTGAAGCCTTTATTGTAAATGATGGCTTTATTGAAGATTGTAAATTGACAAAACTACGTTTGAAACAACAACTCTGGCGATGTAAATTGACAAAACTACTTTTGAAGCAGCAACAATTCTGAATTAAAGTCATGGCGGAATACCCTGAGATCGCAACCACATCACTTAAAACCCTGTTATCATTTCCGACATCCTATCTGTGTGAGACGGGTATTTCTGCAGTGAAAGCCACCAAAACAAAACAAAGGAATAAACTGGACATAAGCAACACACTTCGGGTGTCATTGTCTTCTATTACTATCGTCTCGTTGCAGAGAAACAAGCTTAGGGTTCTTATTGCTTTAGCATTCTAGTGAGTTAAAATGTTATATCACTTTATATTCGTTTTCTTTTTTTTTGGTGCAACTGTATTTTCTTTTGAAGGCATGTTTAAAAACAATTAAATTAAAATTACTAAATTAAAACAATTTGAAATATAAACAGTTTACGTCTCTGCTTACCGGGTCGCGGTAAATTTATCAAACCGTGACCAGTCCGCGGCGATACAAAGGTTGGGGGCCACTGCTTTAGATTACCAAACTGGTGCCATGGAGCCCCAATTGAATATTTTTCCCTTGGGTGCTCCCATGCAAATCCAGCCTTAATATTAGAGTTCAAGACTCGGTACATATAAAACTTAAATATTTAGCTTACAAGTTGTGGCTTTTCATAAATTTGAAAGAAACTTAAAAAAACCTATTTGCTTAGCTTTACATTAACTGTCACGAATTGAATTTTTAAAATTGGTCTGTTCTTAGTTAAACGGTAAATCGCATGATAACTTTAACGTAAAGGAAATGGTTTTGTCTGAGCACCCTTTGTGGGCTGACTATGAAGTATTAAAATCTGTAAAAATTTTTGATCAAATGCTATTTTATAAAATTAAAATAAAAAAAAAAATTTACTATAAAACAATTTTCACCGCAAAAATCATATAAAACATGTATAAGACAAAATAAAAAAAAAACTTGAAAACAAAAATGTTGTTGATTCAATAAAACAAACCATTAGCATAAATAAATATAAAGCACAAAAAGTTAAAAGTTTTTTTTTTTTTGCTAACGACAGCAATATTTGTTTGCATTTCAAGATAGCATCAAAGAATGTACATTTTTTCAAACCAAGATTGGCCAAATACAGATTCATTTTTTAAATAGTTTAGCCGAGCAAAAATGTGCGTTTGATTTATGAGAAAAACCAAATTTAGCATTTCTATTTTGCTTAAATAGACGTATTTAAATAATCTCTGTAGACAATTTTACCAAAAAGGGTATAACTAATTACATAGTATGAAATTTTTTTTATAAAATAATTTAGATTTTCAAATGGTTAAATCAGAACATTCTGTAAACTTATTATAATATATTTAATGAACAATACTTTTATGAAATTCAATCAAATATTTTTTTCAAAACTGAAATAAAATTTGTAAAAAACTTAGACGAAAAAATTTTTTGTGAAAATTGCAAAGTGCTTAATGTCGATCAAGTAAAATCAGATGCTTCAGAAGACAGTTGAAAAATTGCGTTTTTAAAAAATACCAAGGAGTTTCTGTGAAACAGACCTCTTCTAGATCACTCTCTACTTTGTCAATCAAGAGTACAAGCAAAAATTTGACAGGAATAAAAAGTTTGTTTTGACAACGGTTGCTAATTAGTAAGCACGTGCTTGATATCAATGATTCACAGAGAAAAAATCGAAGAGCTGCAAGATGCTTCCCGAAACTTTCTTATCGTCAACCCTGGTGACGTCACTAGTCAGCTTGTGAGTAATGTTGACGTCATTAGTGATAACAAACGGCTGTTCTCCCTAAACAAAGTTTGCTTTTCTGTTTAATTTCAAATCTCTTTCGTCGTAAAACGAGGAAACGATAATCGCAGAGTGAATCGGTTTCTTTTTCGCTTCTCTTCGGGTTTGCTTTAACCTGTTAATTAATGAGATTTCAAAATCAAGTAGTTGAATTGAAATTTTTTGTAAAACAGTTTGCAGCGTTTAATTTTTAGAAAATCAAGTCTTTCAGAATTCATTTACAAAGAATGAGGCAATTTGGGACATAATGACACGCTGGAACTCAGACTGCATAAGTATTTCAAACTTCGACCTTCCGTTCGAAGTGTTAGGTTCCGGATTCGGTGTTTGTTAAACCCCTGAATTATTAGGTAAGGGCAGTTTTCAGGCAGTTTGAAAATAATTGAAAAAACAAAAAGTTAATTTTTGTTGTAAAGTTAACTTATCATTAAAAAATCAAGAGTTTTCGGACTGAATTGTTACATCTAGTACAGGGGTTCCCAAACTGGGGTACATTTAGGCTTCTCAAGGGGTACATTATTATGTGAGAGAATATCATTAAGTTAAATTCCGTGTCCGGAAGAAATAATAGTCTCAAATGTCTAGAATTTTTGAATCCGGTCGATTGTAATTACGTCAAACAGGACAATTAAAAGGGAAGACTTCTTTACAGATTAGAGGACAACATGATTTTGAGACAAAAATAGGAATAATCGAAGGCTGATTTCAAGTGAAGACCTTTTTTTTTTAGAGGACACCATGATTTGGAACAATATCTACCCGGCTGAGGCCCACAAGCTCAAACAATTTCGAAAAGTGGCCCGCAAGAGTGAAGAGGTTGGACCACCCTGTTTTAAAGAGACGTCACAACATTTTGGGGGTACATGCAAACCTGCTACAGTGTCCAAAGGGTACCGATCAACTAAAAGTTTGGGAAACCCTGATCTAGTAACAAGCCGGGTAGCAATTTTCAATTTTGTACCCATAGAATCGTAATCTACATATTTTCAACCGATCAAAAACCGAAAATTTTTTTCTCTGCTTATAAAAATTCTATCACTCAGCTCTTGGAGCGATCAACGAGCACTCCCATGTTAGTTGTCATGGCAAAGCTTTTTTTTAGCAACTTTTTAAGATGATAAACAAACCAATCTGTTTCTTATATTGCGTTTGCAAATGTACCGAAAAATAAATACGGTTGATTTGCAAATGTACCAAAAAATAAATATGATTGAACTGTAAAGAGCTGAGAGAGAATTTTTTGAATAGAGAAAAAAATTTGGATTCTTGATAGGTTGAAAATATGTAGATTACATTCCATGGGTACAAAATTGAAAATTGCAACCGGGTAAAGGGTTTACTAAAAGTCAACAAAAAATACTTTCAATAACATCCTGCACATCAATCGAAACTGTAATAATTGAATCAACTGATATTTCGCTTACCTTTGATAGCACCAGCCAGCACAGGAGAAAAGAAGAATTAAGACCACGCATGTAATAGCTGTGATGATTGCAGAAAGAACTAGAAAAGAAATTTTAGTTGATATATAGTAATTGTAACAGTTGATGAATAAAAATAGTTTTTTGAGTCCAAAACATAGAAACTTATTTCATACTAAGTTTGATAACTTTGTCGAATGTTGCATTTTGATAAGTTTTTATTAGTTCGGCAGTGTGGTTGAATGGTAAAAAGAGCCATGATTATGATCGACAAAGTTTCGGTTCAAAACCTACTCAGCCATTCTGTTGTGTCATTGGGAAAGACATCTTACGGCGCTTTCCCACGCTTGTTGGTTTTGCCAAGCAGTTCTAAATTTCAGTCAAATCTTTATAAAAAACCTAAAAAGCCAAAATAAAAAATTTCAACCAAACAGCAATATCTGGGCATCTCCGGAAGCAGGTCGGGGTAATTGCTCACCCTATGTATAGCGCCTCCGACGCTTTCCTGCGATTTAGGAGGATAAATATAGCGATGAAATAAATCAATAAAAATAAACCAGGTGGAGAGTTTAGACATCTAATTTATAGCTAAACAAATGCACGCCGATGTCTTGCAATGTTCGGAGCCAATTTGTTGATTGCATGCCTCTAATATACTATCATCAATTTGTTCTATAATCAGTCTTATTATCTTAATTTTGAAATGGTACGCTTTGGATGTCCCTTGTTTCGTGCCGGGGACAGTAATTTCGATTGTCTTCAATGGAGGTTTATAAGAATATAAAAATAATTTTGGATTTAAATAATTAAGTAATTCTATTTGAATAAGGTTTGAAAATAGTATAATATTTGTTATAATAGTAGTATAATAATAATTGTTATTTGTTCTGGAGTCTGCAATGGCTAACTATGTAGTAAACTCATTGCTGTGGTACTTAGTACAAAGGATGAAGCAACTTCATATTGATATGATATGCAAAATGGTTGTCAAACATTATTCTTCGATGGATATTGAAAATGCTAAAGAATTACTATTTAAAAATTTTCCTGAAGATGCCAGGCCAAAAAATTTAAGAAAGAAATCTCGACAAGGAGCTCATAAGCTAGACTACACGGTAAAGGATATGATTGATGTTTTACATGAAATGTCGGTAACAAATAACTTTACCCCACCAGTTTTTGTTACTGCTGACTGTAATTTTCCTTCACTAGATTTATCTAATGTGGATGCTGTAACAATGTCTTCTGACATCAATGAATTAAAGGAAGAAGTTGCTACCCTAAAAGCTGACAAACTTTCAGATAAGGTTGTTCTAGATGAGATTAAAATGTCCTTACGTGACATTCACTCACTACTTGACTTAAATAAGCCTTCCCAAGTAGCCAATGTTAAATTGGGCCTGAAAACCCACACAACACCACCTACCTATGCTGGTGTTGTAGCTTCACAAAATTTGCCTGTAAACAAAAGTCCATCTGCCACTAATGCAAAAAATTGTGATCCCATTAACTTATATAAAGCAAATGATACTGAATGGAAACTGATTGAAATAAAGAAATCTAAATCAAAGCCAAAAATTGGAAAAAATGAAAACAGTTCTCTTAAGGTTGTCAAGAAATATCATAAACCCACAAATTTATTTGTTTCTAGATTTCATCCGGAAACTACCCAGAATGAAATTGAGTTATATGCAAAGGACAAATTTTCTCAACTAAATTTTATTGAAGTTACCAAACTTAAAACAAAATATGATACATACTCATCTTTTAAGCTAACAATTGAAGGCATTCCTTTAAATGAATTATTTAAAGAAGATAACTGGCCAAAAGGTGTGTTTGTTAAAAGGTTTTACACTCCTAAAGTAAGCTTGACAGATGATACTGGTAGCAATTTAGATAATAGCATTCAATCTTAAAATAGTATCATATAATTGTAGAGGACTAAAAAGTTCACTATCAGATGTTCAAGCTTTATGTCAGCAAAATGACATTGTTTTTCTTCAAGAAACATGGCTACCCAAACAAAATCTTAGTTCCTTATCTAACATAGCCGATACTCATTATGCAATTGGTACATCTTCAGTTGATTATAACTCTGGTCTGTTGCTAGGGAGATTACATGGGGGTACAGCAATATTATGGAACAAATTGTTGCATGCATCTCCAGTTTACAATGATGATTCTTCTATAATTGGCCTTGATTTAAAAATGTCTAATTCTGCACTATTTTTTATTAATGTATACCTTCCATATTGTTCTCCAGCAAATACTGATAATTACATAAATTACTTAAGCAAAATTTACAATCTTTTTGAAAATATAAATAACCCAAACTTGTGTATTTTGGGAGATTTTAATGCATGCAAGAAAAATGGCTTTGGTGTTTTACTAAGTAATTTTTGTAAAAACAATAACTTGATTGTTTCTGATGAAATTTTTTTACCACAAGATACATTTACATATGTTAGTGACTGTCATGGATCAACTAGTTGGATTGACCATTGCTTATCATCTTCTTCATTTCATCAAGCTATTACTGAAATGGATATATTACAGGATTTTTTTACTTCAGACCATAGACCACTCGCTTTTACTTTACATACACCTAATCTTCCACAACTAGAAGATCATTCTGTTGAAATTCCTAATGACAAAGTTAATTGGGACAAAGTTAGTTCAAACCAAAAATATGAATATAGCTTGCTGTGTAAAGAACTGTTATCACAAATACATATTGCAGATGACATTCTTGATTGCAAAGATCCTTTATGCAAAAATCCTATACACATAGACAGTATTGCAAATTTTTACAACCAAATAGTTGAAGCCTTAAAATATGCCTCAAATCAAACGCTAAAATTTGGTCTTTCTAAAAAGAGCAAAAAGAAGTATATTACAGGGTGGAACCATGATGTCAAAAAAGCACATAAGTCTGCTAGGCTTGCTTATTTAAATTGGATAAAATATGGAAAGACTAGACATGGAAAGCTGTATGAAATGATGAAATCAACAAGAAAATCTTTTAAGTATGCTCTCAGAAAATGTAGAAAAAATAAAGACAGTCATAAAGCAAATGCCCTAGCTACCAGCTTATTGACCAAATCTACAAAAGTTTTTTGGAAAAAAATTAAAGCATCAAAGAATTCTCACACTTTGCCATCATCCATAAATAATGTTAATGGTGTTGAGAAAATTACTGATATGTGGAAGCAACATTTTTCATCAATTTTGAATTCTAGTGGTGCCTCAACAGAGCAAAGTTACATTAATGAAAAATTAAATTTGATGGACTCTTACAATAATTTGTCTTTGTTTTTATCTTCCAGTGATATGATTAGTCCATTGTTGTACAAATTAAAATGTGGATGTGCAGCTGGTGCTGATGGCATCACTGCTGAACACCTTCATTACTGCGATAACAGTATTTCATTGTCTTTAAGTATTTTGTTTAATATGTGCCTTATTCATGGCTTTTTACCGAAACCCTGTCTTGAAACAATTATAGTTCCGATAATTAAAAATCCAAACAACAATATTCAGGATGTTAGTAACTATAGGCCAATTGCTGTAGCCACCGTTATTTCAAAGTTATTCGAATTATTTATATTGCATTTAATTAAAGATTTTATAAAAACTAGTGATAATCAGTTTGGTTTTAAATCCAATCACAGCACTGACATGAGTGTTTTTCTTTTTAAACAAGCAGTCTCTTCTTACGTTAGTCATAAAACTCCAGTTTTTGCTGTTTTTTTAGATGCGTCTAAAGCATTTGACAAAGTTCGTCATGATATCTTGTTTAAAAAGCTTATGGTCCGCAATGTGCCTATGCATTTTGTTAGATTGTTGTGTTATTGGTATAAAACCCAAACAATGAAAGTTAAATGGGGTAAGACCTTTTCTGAATCGTTTTCTGTATCTAATGGAGTTCGTCAGGGTGGCATTTTAAGTCCTTATCTTTTTTCGATATATCTGGAAGACTTATCACAAAAATTAAATACAGTTAGAGCTGGATGTTATATTGGTAATGTGTGTTTAAATCATATTATGTTTGCTGATGATATTTGTGTTTTTAGTCCCAGTTTATTGGGTGTCCAAGATCTTTTAAATGTCTGTCACATGTATGCTATGTCCCATCATATCGACTTTAATCACAGAAAATCCTTTGGTATGACAATTGCTCTGAAGTCTTTTACTCTTTCTTTGTCTCCTAAATTATTATTGGGAAATTCCACTATTAATTTTATACAACAAGTTAATTATCTTGGTCTTATTATTAATGACAATCTGAATGATGACGATGACATACTTAGGCAAACTCGATCTCTTTACTGCATTGCAAATAAACTGAAATATAACTTTAATCATTGCAACATCAAAGTAAAAAAGTATTTGTTTCAACATTATTGTCCCACATTTTATGGTAGTCATTTGTGGTGTGAATATCGCAACTTCAGTATGAATCGTTTGCGTGTAGCCTATAATGACTCATATAGAATTTTACATAATTTGCCTCGCTCATCTAGCGCTCGTGCACATCAAGTTCAATCTAATATTTTAACGTTTGATGCTTTAATTAGAAAATACATCTTTTCCTTTATTAGTAGATGCTTGAAATCAGAAAACATTTTTATATCATCGCTTATGTCATCTGATGTCTGGTATAAATCAAAGTATCACGATCATTATCTACAGAAGCTTTTTATTTAATTTTCACACATTGCCTTACATTGCCGCAAACTGACTTTAACAATTTATTTGGTCTGTAATTATAGTACAGATGTTGATTTAACTTCTTTACTTTTAATTGTGTGTATTTTTTGTTTGTTGTTGTTGTTGTTGTTATTTGTATGATATGGACTTGATACTTCAACGTCTGAAATAAATAAATAAATAAATAAATAAATAAATTAAAAGAAAAAATGAAAGCATTTGGATCAAACTTGGCATGAAAAAGCCCTTATTCATTTTTTATGAAAATTAAATTCCCCAAACTACAGGGTGTTTCAAAAAACTTGACGTCATTTGATATGTAAATATTACAGAAACTACATAGTCGAATCAAATAAAATTCAACAGGTTTAATGTTGAGCTAAACAAAATTTATTCCTTTAAATTTGAATGAGAAATTCAAAGGCACCTAAATTTCATGAAAGGTTTTACAAATGTTTAATATGCGCACCGCCTGTAACGCGGCACACGTGAAGTCGGTACTCCGGCTCCTCCTAAACATGTTGCAGCATGTCTTTGGTAACAGTCTCCAGTGCGGTGGTGTTTCTTTGTTAACTACCTGCCTTGCACGAAAGTTAAACTGGAGAATCAAAAACTTAAATGTCCCATGAGTGCAATCCCTTTTGACAAAATACTAAAAGTTTTCGTTTGTAAACTTAACCTTTAACTTTCTTCAACCAATAAAATATTAATGAGAGGTTTCAAAAAAATTATTTTTAAAGAAATTTTATACTTTTTGATATCAGGCGACTTGTTTGAAGGAACGGCTTATATTAAAAAATTTTAGCTTTCTTTTCCAGTAAAAGATCGTAGAGTGGTAGTCAATCTTTGTATCATGTTTGTAATCAAACAAATAATTTGGCACACGGCACAAAAATTTCTTTTTTTGTTTACATTAACATTTGTAAAACTTACGTATAGCATGATTCTCATAAATTTCTTGTTCACTGCTGCTCCGTTCTCTCTCAATAAAGGCAATCTTTTTCTCAACTTCTTTTGAAATTTTGCCTGTAGCAAAAATTGAGAAAAATTTTTTGCATATGTTTCTTTATTAAAATTTCAAAAAAAGTTTACATGATAAATTAAAAAAATATTGTAATTCCAAAAAAATATGTGTTTAGAGTATATACGAAAGGAATAAGAAAAACAAATTTTATTTTGCAACTCTCCCCTGCGATAAATCGATAAAATATTTTAAAAAGATAAACCGAACTTTTTATAACATTAGCCGAATAGTCCGAACTGTATCATAACTCGCTGTCCGGCTGCTTAGGCATTTAATGTGAAAATACTTAAACAATTTTGGTGGACAGAAAATTGAACTGAGACATTCCATGCAAGAGCGAACATATTACTACTTCAACTGAGCGTTTTTTTAAAAAAATTACTTTAATTATTTGTGACTCTAACGATTTATAGTTTACCGCAAGCCATCTTTGTACAATATTTTTTGCCTTCGAGCACATACAGGAATATGTATTATATAATATATTTTTTATAATTTTATGTAATACAATATGTTAGGTATATTGAATTATATAATATATATTATGTAACACATTAATTTAATTAATAAATTTTGCTCTGATCCTCACCATTGAGCACCGTTAAAGCTAAATTGATAACACTTGTCTTTATATTATGTATTATCAGGTATATATACAGTAAATACATTACATTTTTCATTCTTAGTTGATCCTAACGCTTTAATTGTTGAAAAACATATCAACAGATAAACCAAAAAGGTTTTGTCTACGTTCCTCATAAGCATTAAAAAACTTTGTTAAAAGATTAGGTAAAAAAAGCGTTTTTAAGAAGTTAAAACGAGTGAGGTGCTAAAGCGCAAGGATTTAAATTGAAAGATTATCTTTGAATGCCACTCAATACCAAAATTATGTCGTTTGCCACGTAAATGCAGACCGCATTGGCAGTCCGCTGCAGCACTTAATAATTATTTTACAGTAATTTCATTGCTTTAAGCTAGAATGTAAACTTATTATTATCTAAACAATAATAATGCACAAAAAATGTGACGAATGTATGTAGTAATAATAACTATTATAAAGCAAATATTACACTTAAGATTCGTGTTTTATACAAGGTAATCTTACACTTTAAAGGTCACAAAGCAATTTATTAATAAAATAAATCTATAAACAAAATCTTATTTTTTTGGAAACGTCAATGCTTGCATGTCTTAATAAAGTTAACATTTTAGTTAGTAGTTACATTGATATAGCATCAGATGTTTCGTTAAATTCCTCTTTAAATCAGAAATTAGATGAAAAAGAAGTCATAACAATGATTTTCAGAGATGATTCTCAACTAGATCTGCTGATAAAATCTTTTACCTGAGTTTTTAGTTGAATTTCCAACACCATCAGAAGCTTTTTGATTATACTTCATGTATTTGGTGGCTAGTTTAGCTACTTCGTAAGTATTAGCGTCGCCGGCATCATTGTTTTTATGTTTTTTTAGACGATAAACATTATTGTTGGTAGGTAGTGTAGTTAGTTGGTTTATACTTGAAGAAACATCTTCATCCCTGTGGTCACCAATCTCGCTGTGGTCAGTTTCTTTTTCAAGAAAACTTTTCTTTTCAACGATACCTTCATTTTCAAAACTAGCTTTGTTTTTAGTTTCGTTTTTATAATTAACTTTAATTTCATCCTGAATACCAGGTGTATTTTTATTGTTCAAATATTCGCTTTCTTCATTATTTTGGACAAAAGTTTTAAATCGTGCGGAATTGTTATCAAAAGAAATTGCTTCTTTTGTGTTCTTTGTAGAAAGACGCGTCAAATTAGTTGCTGAAAGATATTTGTTTGTCTTCATTTTCGCTGAATGATTGGATGCATTCTTTACTTTCGGATGAAAAGTTGATGTTCTATTACTGGTTTTTGTGGGAAGAGGTCCTGAAAATATATTTTTTTTTAGTTTAATGATTTACAAGAATTCAATAAATTTCTCCCAGAACAATTTTCTTTAATTATTTTGCATTATCCAGCTGACACAGGTATCACAAGATTTATTTTTAGAAATCTAACAATACGTTTATAGTTTGTAAATGCTCAAATTTTGACTATCAAATCACTTCAATTCTTTCTCCAAAACTTAATTATCAAATTGCATGAATACATTTACCCTGAAATGAACATTACTCGGTTGAGTGCAGTGATTTTTGTTCCAGGAGGAGGTTTGGGTGAATTTCCAATACAAGAAAATATGACATAAAATTAGCCGCCATTGCCACGGTTCCAGGCAAGTGTCTTTGAGGCCAGGACGCGATGTGAAGTGGGCGCCGGAAGCTCGTTACATGGATTGATAAATAATGAAAGACTTGGTACGGTTTTATTGGTTTGTCGAATCCGCCCAATTTAATGAATTAAATAAAATGTTTCAAACGGAATTAAAATGATGACGTAAACTACTTTTTTGCAATTGGGATGCTTCAAAGACATAGAATCTATCTTTAGGCAAGTGATTGACTAATTTTATGAGTGCGTAAACTTCCGCATTTCGACACGATAATAGACTTTTAATAAATGCGTTTATCTACGTATTTCAAACGTAACTGAAATGGAATTTTGAAAATAGAAGCTTTCTGGCACAACGTAAAAATTTAAACTATTTGCTTTGTGTTCTAACCTTACAAATAATGTCAACGACCAAAAAAATTTGTGATACGAGTAACTATATATAGGCTTACTGATGACAAATAGCTATTTATGACATTTTCTGACATCATAGTTTTGGATATCTTACTTGCATCTGGAAAGCGAGTACTCGAATGAACAATGACGTCAGAAGAATTTGATATCCGCTCGGGTTTGATTGTTGCCATTGACAACCTTCGCTTTTCCTCCCTCTCTTTAACTCCATGATCTAAAAAATCTTATCTTTAATACACACCGATTCAATACTTGGATTATTTCAACACAATTGTAGATTATATAGAAATATTATCGTCGGCAACTTGGCTGAAAATATGCACAGCAACTTTTACTGGGTCCGGACTGCTATATCAAGCTATTGGTTCGGTATCGAGGTGCCTACTGCATCTAGATATTGGAAAATCATTAAACCAAAAGTATTTTAGGCCATCTAATATCCGGTACATTGCTAGGTCATACGGGGAATAAAAGATAAATTTTTTGATATGAGATAACGTTATATTAGAAAAAATGTCCCGACACCGCATTTCATTGCGCAAAAATTAGTCTTTCCAAAGAAACGTATAATAGCTTAATCTGGAATAAATTAATTTTTTGTTCTGAAAAAAAATCTGTGTAATACTTTAAACTACTGTAAAAGAATTGAATGGCCTTTTGAAGAGAATGTCATGGCTGCTAAAAGTTTTTTGCCACACTTTTTTCTTTAGTTACCGCGTCATCTGGGCGGATTCAGAGTGAGTCTAAGTATTTATGGTATCAAGAAATAAATTCAAATGGTTACCTATAAATATTTTTATTTGCTTTTTCTTAGTATAATTGACGCGATAGCTGATAAAAAGAACTTTGAAAAAGCTTTTAAGACTTTATTATGAACTGATGTTAAATTTCCACAGCATAGAAAAGGTTTATAAGAACTAAACGCGTGCGTAGGAGAATATGTACTTTGATTGTTTAAATCGAAAATCTCTTTGCGGCCCGTCGAGTATAAGTAAATTTATGATTTAATAATTTTTCCCCTTTTTGCTTTGATTTTGTTTTTGCGTCCATTCTAAGTATGCATTTTTCATCTTTCTTTTGTTCAATATGCTTATTTTATTCTTTTCGTCAATTTTTTTTTTAACATGTGCACCTATTGATTATGACAAAAAAGTATGGCTATTTTTAATAAATGACAAATTTTGTTCCAATTATTTTTTCAAGCCATGACTATTTTTGCAAGCCTTTGGTAACACTCGCTAAAATATTATATCTATTTCTACATCTTAAAACACGCGAATACTCTTGCTTGAATGAATTACTTTCTTTAGGAAAGATCTCTTGTTTGCTCTTGAACAAATAATTTGTTGATAATTTTTTAAAAAAATGAGCCATTAATTAATTTTGCTTCATGACCATCATGTTATTTCGATCAAGTGCAAAGTTTCTCCCCCAGCGTTAACAAGTGCAAAAATTTTCCCGGAAAAAAATTAAAAAATACAGCATTAGCAAGCGTTAACAAAAGAACGTAACGAGCGTTATCGGGCGTTAATAAGCGATCCCCTAGCGTTAACAAGCGCTAAGAAAAAATTTAGTCACAGCGTTATCAAGCGTAAAAACGCAAGCCTTCAGAGCGTTAACAAACTTTCAAGCGTAAGCGAGCGTTAACAAGCGTTAAAAAAATAAAAAGCGTTATATAGCGTAAAAAATCAAACGTTAAAGCGTTAGCGAGCGTAAACAAGCAATCCCCCAGCGTTAACATAAAACACAATGAAATAAGCTGACGTCATCGCGGGGGTAACCAAGTTCGAAAAGAAGATCAAAAAACGAGCCGTTATGGTCTGCGGATCAAAGGCAGTGAAGCATTACATAGCATTGGGACGCATTTTACAAAATGGAGACCTCCTACATTTAGGAGACTTGGTCCTACCAATTTTCCTAAACCTGGGAGACCGCCGGGAAAGAGTTAACTCTTTCCCGGCGGGAAATTGAAAATGAATTTCCCACCAGGCGGGAGATTTTGAGCGACTTAAAATTTTTATCTTAATTCAATAAACCATCACGCTTTGCTTGTTCTGAGAAAGTAGTTAACTTATATATCTTTGAAAAGATAATTTTTTCTTGATTAAAATGATATAAAATTTGTTTAAATTTGATAAAAAATGAGTCAGTAATAGATAAAAATATTAGCCCTAGTTTTTCAGAAAAAAACCTTTATTTTTCCTTTTGTGCCGTTGTGCGGTTAACTAGTTCAAACTTTTTAGTCGCTATCTGTAGCTAAAGATCTGATCTAAATTTTAAAGAAAAAAGAATCTTGAAATTATCTAAGCATTTTCAGTTATACCTAACTTTAGATTTGTTTAACTTGATTACGAGAGTGTGCGGCGGCAGGAATGTATGTGCTCGCTCGCGCCTCTAGACAGTGACGTAGCCAAGCGAGTGGGAAATTCAGACAAATGTTAGAGATTTGTCGGCCAATTGTTTCTCTTACGACCGTGGAAGGAACATTCTTTGTTTCTTTTATTAATCTTTCCGCGCTTTCCCTATGATAAAAAAAATGGTTATTTTCAATAAATGACAAAGTTCGTTGCAATTGTTTTTTTCAAACCATGACTATTTTTGTGAGCCCTTGGTTAACAATCGTTAAAATATCATATTTATTCCTACGGCTTAAAATACGCAAATACTCTTTCATAAATGAATTAAATGAGAGAAACAAAATATTGTGCACTAAAGGTGACTATTTTTTATTATGGCACAAGCTTTCGTCTCACCTGACGAAGTGAGCAGTAGCCTACGAGCCTTTGCCGCTAAAGAAATCAAAAACACTTTACTGTGTTAATAGAGATTTGTCGTTTGGCTTGTAATGTTTTGGTTTTTACTATGTTTGGCGTGCAAATATATAGGTTTTGATAAACACGATTGATTATTCGAAATTTGGATTTTTGAAATACTTAGCAATTAATGGATCCCAGTGTTTTTAATGCTGTAAAAAGGGCGGTTTTACATTAACGTGTATGTTTATCAAGCCTGCAATGCTTTTCAAGATGATACAAAACTTTCTTGACTTTCCGTTTCCTGGTCCGTATTTGATCCTGCATTCCGCTTCCTGGTCCGTCCTATTAGATTTGGTAAAAAGCTCCTTTTCTCAAATTGCAAAAACTGCTCATCGTTCTATAAATAATGTTTTGTAATGTTTGAACCCGATCACCTATTGAGAAAAATTTAGCTTTTCCAAAAGGAGTGTTAGTCAGTTATTGATGTATGCTCACAGTATGATATGAGCTCAGATCATTTTATATCTTACAAATTTTGGAAGTAACTCATTTATAACAATCCTGCATTCCGCTTTCTGGTCCGTCCTATTAGATTTGGTAAAAAGCTCCTTTTCTCAAATTGCAAAAACTGCTCATCGTTCTATAAATAATGTTTTGTAATGTTTGAACCCGATCATCTATTGAGAAAAATTTAGCTTTTCCAAAAGGAGTGTTAGTCAGTTATTGATGGATGCTCACAGTATGATATGAGCTCAGATCATTTTATTGTCTTAAAACTTTTGGAAATAACTCATTTATAACAATGTAGAGTTCTTTGCTGATCTTTATTTTTCTGATGAAGCGGTCTTCAGAATGCATAAAAATTTGTCGCGAAAAAAATAAGAACTTGTTTATCAGAATAAATGAGGTAACAAAAAATAAATGAGGTAACAAAGGTCGCTGATGAGGTCACAAAAAGCCGAACAGTCAATACTTAGGGCTCGTTTCCACTATGTGGAATGGAGCATTCTTTGTTTGTTTTATTTTTTATTTTTATTTTTTTAACTCTCTTAAAACGGCCTAAAGCGCTAAGCGAAGCAAAAATATCAATAAAGAAACAAAGAATACCATAATAAAAAATAGTCAACTTTAATGCACAATTTTTTGTTTCTCTCATTTGATTTGAAAAGTTAACACGGCTGGTCCAATTTTATTTCTTCTAATTCTTCGATGAATGAATTACTTTATTTAGGAAAGATCTATTTGTTCTTCTTGAAGAAATAATTTTTTAAATAATTTTTATAAAGAAAATGAGCCATTAATTAATTTTGCTTCATAACAATCAATTTATTTTGATCAAGTGCAAAGTTTTCCATCAAGCGTTAACAAGTGCAAAAATTTCCCCAAAAAAAATTAAAATAATACAACATTAGCAAGCGTTGATAAAAGAACGTAACGAGCGTTAGCGAGCATTAATAACCGATGCCCTAGTGTTAACAAAAAATATAGTCACAGCGTTATCAAGCGTACCAAAGCAAGCCTTAAGAGCGTTAACGAGCGTTAACAAGCAATCCTCCCCAACGTTGAGATAAAACACAATGAAATAAGCTGATGACATCGCGGCGGTGACTAACTTTATAAAGAAGATCGAAAAATGACCCGTTGTGGTCTGCGGATCAAAGGCAGTGAAGGATTACATAGCATTAGGACGCATTTTACATATTAGCAACCACCAAAATATTAGTGGCTTCAACCTAATTCATTAAATCATCACGCTTTGCTTCTTTTGAGAAAGTAGTCAATTTGTATATCTTTAAAAAGATAATTTTGCGTTCATTAAAATGATATAAAATTTGTTCAAATTTGATATAAAATGAGTCAGTAATAGATAAAAATATTAGCCCTAGTTTTTTGGAAAAAAACCTTTATTTTTCCTTTTGTGCCGTTGTGCGGTTAACTAGTTCAAACTTTTTAGTCGCTATCTGTAGCTAAAGATCTACTTTAAATCTAAAGAAAAAAAAAGATCTTAAAAATATCTAAGTATTTTCAGTTATACCGGTACACCTAATTTTAGGTGCCCGTAAATTGATATTTTCATCGTACGAGAGTGTACAACCGCAGGAATGTACGTGCTCGCTCGCGCCTCTAGACAGTGACGTAAGCCAAGCGAATAAGAAATTCAGACAAACGTTAGAGATTTGCCTGCCAAACATTAGGGCTCGTTTCTATTACGAGCGTGAAAGGAACATTCTTTGTTTCTTTTATTAATCTTTCCGCGCTGAAAAATGTAAGTAGCGCTAAGCGAAACAAAAAAATTGATGAAATAAGCAAGAAATACAGTTCTTCATTTCACGCTCGTATTGAAAACGAGCCTTCGCCGCTAAAGAAATCAAAAACACTTTACTGTGCTAATAGAGATTTGTCGTTTGGCTTGTAATGTTTTGGTTTTTACTATGTTTGTCGTGCAAATATATAGGTTTTGATAAACACGATTGATTATTCGAAATTTGGATTTTTGAAATACTTAGCAATTAATGGATCCCAGTGTTTTTAATGCTGTAAAAAGGGCGGTTTTACATTAACGTGTATGTTTATCAAGCCTGCAATGCTTTTCAAGATGATACAAAACTTTCTTGACTTTCCGTTTCCTGGTCCGTATTTGATCCTGCATTCCGCTTCCTGGTCCGTCCTATTAGATTTGGTAAAAAGCTCCTTTTCTCAAATTGCAAAAACTGCTCATCGTTCTATAAATAATGTTTTGTAATGTTTGAACCCGATCACCTATTGAGAAAAATTTAGCTTTTCCAAAAGGAGTGTTAGTCAGTTATTGATGGATGCTCACAGTATGATATGAGCTCAGATCATTTTATTGTCTTAAAACTTTTGGAAATAACTCATTTATAACAATGTAGAGTTCTTTGCTGATCTTTATTTTTCTGATGAAGCGGTCTTTCAGAATGCATAGAAATTTGTCGCGAAAAAAATAAGAACTTGTTTATCAGAATAAAAATACACCCAGTTTGACTTTAATATTATTTAAAAAACCGCAGTAAAGCACACCACGTCATTCCTGTAAATTTACCATTACATGGGACTAACCAAAGTTCCTTTAAAAAGGTGTGATAAGAATTAATTTCGTTGACTCAAAATGAGTAAAAAACAGTGCATGTTTTTAAATGCAATTTTTTTTAAAAATCCATCTTTTACGTTTGAAAGTGTTTCCGCGCATGTCCACATGATAACATGACATGATCTATAGCAGGCATGTAAGACTCGTGAACGCACGGGAACCGCATTGATGGAATATTGGTCGAAACATTTTTTTTAGCAGTTTGTTTAGCCCAAAAATGTTACAATCTTTTTTTAATCTTAAGTTAGATTTCTACGTTTAATCTTAAAATTTTTGGTCCGACCTTCACTTGACCTTTGGGACAATATTATGACCAGGGTACCACTGCTTTTTGATAGTCTCTAAAAGGGGGCTAAGGACCACCAAAGTTTGAGAAGCAATGGGATAAAATGTCATGGGTGTTGTTTTAAAACTTTTTGAAATAATTAATGGTTTGTTTCGAATTGAACATCTACATGTAATTGCAAAATTTTTTTGTGGGTCCTAGCAAAAGACTTCTCGGGCCGCTAGTTTAACATGCCTGGACTTTTAGAAAAAAGACAAAAAGTTTTTCATCCAAAAGATTTCTTTAGGATAAAAAGCTATTCAAAAGAATTTCGGTCGCTGATGAGGTAACAAAAAGCCGAACAGTCAATACTGAGGGCTCGTTTCCACTACGAGCGTGGAATGGACCATTCTTTGTTTGTTTTATTTTTTATTTTTATTTTTTTAACACTCTTAAAACGGCCTAAAGCGCTAAGCGAAGCAAAAATATCAATAAAGAAACAAAGAATACTTTATTCCACGCTCGTACTTTACTAAAACAAAACTAAAAAAAAACGAAGAAGGGTTGGAATTGAATCAAAATAAAAAAAGCTTTTCTGATTGTTTGTCCGTTATAAAAGGAGCCCAATGTCGTTCAAAGTTCACAAATAAGATTTGTAAAGGTAATGTAAAATATTTTGTTGTTACCTTGAAACTTGTTTAACTTTTTACCATTATTTTTTAAAGATCAATATGAACTCTCAAAAAAATATTTTACATTGAATACTGATGAAATCAGGACAAATTATACGGAAATGATTGAATCAGATGATAATAGATCTGGTAGCGACTTCGGTTGGTAATATAGAAAACAATTTAATATAATACTCATAAAATTAACTACGTGTAACATTTAGAATTTAGTTCTGAATCAGAGGAGGACTATCCCACTATTGCTTTGCGAAAATTAGCTGCGATACCAACAGCTTCAAACTATGGTAAGTTTTCAATAATTAAAATGTTATGTTAGTGCCTTTGTTTGAATTCAAAGTCGGCAGTGTGGCCAATTAGATAGGAGCGCGTATTGATGCCGAGCCCCATTGTCACAGTCAAAAATTTCCACCCGACAGCATAACTTGTCATCCCCGAAAGTAAGTCGGCAGCGGGTTCGAGTGGTTAAGAACGCTGTGATTGATGACAAACGTGACCGACACGGTTACCGTTTGAAACCTACTCGTTCCGTGTTGCTGTGTTCATGGGAAAGACATTTTACGAAACTTTTCTCTGTTTGCTGGTCTTACCAAGTAGCTGTAAATTTCGGCCATACCCCTAAGTAAAAACCTTAAAAAATAAAATAGAAGTTTAACCGGGCAGCAATAAGTTTATTTTGGAATCCCTAAAAGTAAGTCGAGGTGATCGGTTGACGGTTGCACCAGGTTTAACGCCTTCAATGTTGTCGGAAATATAAATATACATGATTGAAGATAAATATAAATAAATGAATAAATCTTATGATAAAAAGAAATGTTGACCTTTCATTTAATTGTTTAGACGTAGTTGTTTTCACTTTTTATTGAGCTTTTTCTTTTCTGAACTTGTAGAAGCCGAAGAAGAAGACCGTGAAAAATTGTCAATACTAACACCTTCAAACTGGGGTAAGTTTCTTATGATATTTAAAATGCAATGTTACTGCTTTTGCTTGACTGTAAAGTCGGAAGCGTGGTTGATAGGACCGCGTATTGATGGCGAATGTGTTCATTAGAAGTACTGTATATGAAAGTTTTTTGTTAATTAAGCATTTTAAGTAGAAAGCAGTGGTGGCTCGCCCATAGGAGCTGAAGAGCTGCAGCAGCCCCAAATATCTGTGCAGCGATTTTAACTATTATTAGCAACGCTTAAGAATTTATTAATTAATAATATTTATTTTTTTGCAATTTTCTTTTATTAAATTGAAGTTCTGTTGGTTTTTTTTTAAACTTTTTTATTTTGAAATTGGTAACTTCTGCTGCTGCGACAAAAGCTGCGATAAGAGCTGCGATCACTTCATCGAATCATAGTAGTAACAACTAAAATGTTTTGCTTTCTTCGGCATAAAGCTTTTTAGTTAAAATGCTTAGTTAGCAATAAACTCTAATATCCTTCGATTTAACACAAATTGTATTTTACAAATGACACATTCAGAGATGCCAAGAGGTAATTACTTTCAAAATTTGCAAGATAGAAGCATTGTGTTCATATTTTTCTACATGTTTATAATGTCGACCAAAATGAAATCTAACAAACTTTGAAAATATCGATTTGGACAAGGGGCGTTCTAAATTTTTTCGAAAAAAAAACACTGGATATAGCACTACTATAATTGAGCAAGAGGGACAAAATTTAGAAAATGATAGTTTTTAGTTTAAAAAGGACTCTGTACAAACGTAATTAGCAAATTGGAAAAAAACTTTCTCTTTAAAATGGTAAAGATCAAAAAAGTTTTTCACTTCACTTTGAACTGAAGATGTAAATTTTTAAATAAATCTAAATTAGCAGGCAGCCGAAAAGTGAAGACCTTAAGTTACTTTTTTTTGTCTATAGCAAGTTTTGTAATAAAAATTTTTTCCGTTTAAAACGTACTCTTAAAAATTTCGCTTGTTGAAAGTGCCTTATTGACCAATAAAAACCTTTTGTAAAATGTTTGCCCGCTCGCCAAAACAATTTTCGGCGCCTCTTAAGGCCTGTTTCCACTACGAGCGTGGAAAAGAGCATTCTTTGTTTGTTTGATTGATTTTTTTTGCGCTCGCTTCAATTGAAGATGAATAAAAGAAACAAAGAATGCTGTTTTCCACGCTCGTAGTGGAAACGGGCCTTTAGTGCTAAAGAAAGCGAAGCGCTGAACTGCTAACGCTTGTATTCAAACAGAATGAGCTGCGTTTATTCCAGCTCGAACGTACGTTCAATCTACTACATAAAGCTCTACGGAATGCCTCATTTTGCGTCACTTTGTACAAAATGTTTCAGTTTAATTTAAAACTGTTCAATATTTTTAAATTTTTTTCTGAACAAACAAAACTTAAATTAGATAAAAGAAAACTGAGAAAAATTATAAGCTATTATACTGTAAGTATTAATTGTTTAAGTGCTGTTGAAAATACTTAAAACCGCTACCTTTATATTTGTGGTACTGCAACTCTGCAGGTCCCATAGACGAGCCGCGACTGCGAATAAAATTATTTTTTAAAGATAATTTAAAATCAATGAATAAATAAACGTCATGATAAAAGGAAGTGAGGACTGTTTATTTATTATTTTTTACCTTTGCAGTTGCGCCGTGTCCTTCGGCCGTAAGGTGGAGTGACGATCCTGAGCAGCGACCTCCCCAAGTAGACTTCCAAAAACAAAGAAAAGTTTTCCTACTTGAGAGTGAGGAAATCACTCCACTTTCAGTGCTTGAACTAATGTTGGGCGGCGACTTTTTTGAAAGAATAGCGGATGAAACAAACACTTATGCCCGTCAAAACCTCCGCCCTTCTCATAGCACCTCTCACATGAAGGCGTGGTACAACGTCGACCGAGAAGAAATGAAGAAATTTTTTGGAGTGCTAATCGTCATGGGCATACACCCAAATTCAACCTTTGATATGTTCTGGTCCAAGAGATTCCTTTACCATTGCCCTTTTTTTAGTGCGACAATGAGTCGCGACCGGTTTCAAACTATTCTAAGTTATCTTCACGTCGCCGACAATAACAATACGACTGATTTGTCTAGTCCAAACGATCCACTACAGAAAATCCGACCGTTCGTGGATACTCTTTCTTTCACCTTCAATAATTTATACTATCCGGGCAAAGAGTTAAGTCTAGACGAGGGCACTTGTCCATTCAAAGGGCGGTTAAATTTTGTTACTTACAATCCTAACAAGCCAAACAAGTGGGGGATCAAACTATATCAGGTGTGTGATTCCATGACTGGCTACTGTTGCAAATTCAAGATTGCAGCAGGAGAGTCGGTTTCCACGAAGTCTTTAGTTCTTGATCTTCTTAGCAGTTACTTGGGAAAGGGGCACGAAATATTCATGGATCGATATTACACGTCGATGCCTCTTTTCGAAGAGCTGTTCCAGCAAAACACTATAGCCGTCGGAACATGTATGAGTAACCGAAGAGGATTACCAAAAGATCTGATCAATCAGAAGTTTAAAAAGGGGGAAATTTCGGCGCGCAGACACGGTGCTGTAATGGCGCTAAAATGGCGCGACAAACGGGAGGTTCTTGTGCTTTCTACCAAGCACACTCCTGCCATGCAGGTTGTATCAGTAAGAGCTCCAGGAGGTCGAGTCGAGAAATTAAAGCCTGTTGCAATCCATGACTACAACAAGAACATGGCAGGAGTGGACAAGAGCGACCAGCTCATGCAATATTACAGCTTCAAAAGAAAAACTATAAAATGGTGGAAAAAAGTTTTTTTCCATCTATTCAATTTGGCACTAGTGAATTCTCAAAAATTGTACAATCTTTGGCGAATAAAAAATAAAAAAAAAACAGTGTCACTTTTGGACTATTCAACTGAAATCGCCGAGGCCCTGACCAGTTCGATCACCACCCCGAAGGTGACCCACCATGATTCATCAAGCTCTTTTCCCATCAGCTTTCCTGACCAGCTTTTCAGTCCCGAAAATTATCATCGGCTGGAAAAAATCCCAAAAGAAAACCCCCCCTATCAGCGCGAGTGTTATGTCTGTAAAAAAAAGTACAAATGGGGGAGGGTAGTCCTCCACTGAAACGTCCCAAGCGGACAATTTATTATTGCCCTTTGTGCAATGTATCGCTATGCATTGGAAATTGTAACCTTGAATTTCATACAAAGCGAAAATACTGTCAATGATATTTGTTCGACATTTTGGGAATAATTTTTTTAGTATTTTTCTTTTTTCGAACTTTGCTTTTGGAATGCAACATTCAAATGATTGGTTTAATTCAAGATTGTTTTTTTAAATTTTTAAATTTTTAAAATTTTTAAATTTTTTAAAGTTTTCGTTTGTGTTTTTTTGTTCTTTTTTTTAATTGCTTTTATTGTGTATATCAGGAATGTCCAACATGCGACCCACTGCAAACTCAAACTTTTCAATTATATTTTCATAACTGTATCGCAGCGTTTCTCACTGATGTTCCGCGAACTTATCTTTTTTTACTACGTTTTTGACACGAAAGTTGAGAAATCGAGTCGAACTTAAATTCTTATCGGCGTCATTTACGCCGATAACGCTCAAACATATTAACGGCGTCAGCGTCAAGATTAGCGTCAATCCCACAAATTAAAGTACTGTCACGAAAAAATCATTGATTATGTAGTAGGGCAGAAAAATTAGGAATTTCTGAATTGTCATAAAATGCTTTAATTTCAAAACAAACGCGTCACAAAATGATTGTTACACTTGTTTTATTCATTTATTTACTTCAAATTTAGAGCCCATACGAACAATGGCACACAAAACATTAGCAACAACTAAGCACAACAATAAAAGAAAAAAATTTGCATTGAAATAAATACTACTTCACGGATCTGCAGCACAATATGGGCTAAATAATTTAGATACACAGCAAATTTTTATAAAAGCCATAAAAATGGGATTTAAAAAGAACATCAAAGTTTACAAGACTATCAATAAAATTAATATTTGACTGAAAACTACAATTTATAAAAGTGGACGTATACTTTTTCTTAAAATAGTATCAAAAAGTAGTAATATTATGATAGACCTGAGATTCTCGTGCACTGATAAAGCATGGGGTATTATGTAATAATCTTAGAGACGATCGGTGGTCAAATTTTTGGTTAATCAAACCAAAGGCCAGATTAACAAACAGCAATGCAATAATCCGTGGAATATCAGACCTATTTATTTTTTCGTAAAAACAATAGCATTTCAAAATGCTTGTCGGTCAAGCGGCTTCTCTTTGGTTTTAAAATATCTTTTCCAGTTGAAAAAAGACGCTCAACAGCTGCACTAGAAGGAATTGGGGTGTTAAATTCTATAAATAAGTCTTTAATTGTATCGTTTGAGAAAACGCTTAAATCAAAGTGCTTTAATGGTGAGCTTTCACGTAGAAATTGTTCTGTTTGATTCACTCCTGATTTTTTATCAGGGAATTCTAATAAAGTGCTCATAAATTCGTCCTCTAAATCTTTGGTTTCAATCTGGTGTCCTGCTTTGTTGTTTTTAAATTCTTCTGGTTCACTCTCCTTTATTATGTTAATTAAGTATTCCTTTGTTCGGTAGCGAAGTCTTTCCGCATGAACACCAGGAAGCCAGTCGACTGATGGTGCAAGTTTATACCGAGGATGCGTCACGCTGACAAGGACGCACTCAAAGTCCTCGAAAAGATGATGAAACCCGAAACAGCAAATTACAAAAATATTGCTTTTTCAAGTCAGGAAACTTAAAGCTGTCGAAATAAGATTATTTAAATTTTATAATGTCTAAGTTTTTAACGATCTCGAACATATTAAACTTTGAAAATCCAAAAAATTAAATGCAATTTAGTTACCTTGATTCAACTCCCTTGAATGAAACAATCAAGTAAAGGCAGGCAGTAATTGAGATCATCGTTGCGCTTGGATTTCAATTTTACTAATACGCCAGCCAGCGTAGGTAGTAATCGGCCCATATACACTTTTTTTTCCCCTTGAAGAATATCCAAATTCATGGCTATAGGACTCATTATGCTTTTATATTCTTCAAAAAACTTCATGTCCACTGCAAACAAAATTTTGTTTAGCCTAAAGACTAATTATAATTCAATGTTTGCTTTATTGAACAAGTCAGCGAAAACTATAGCAAAGTATATTTGTTAAGTTTTTTCGTTTAAGAGGTTATAATTGAAGTACGTAAGTCAAATAATTCTATATGATCTTTAAATGCAATCAATGATATTTGTAACAAAAAAATTTCTTTTTAATGTTTAATGATTTACATCATTTTTTTCTGGATTTTATTTATGTGATTCAGATATATAAAGTGTATGCGCAAAGACGTTATGTCTAATCAATAGAATATACTGACTTGCATTGAAAAAACAAAACAAAATAAGCTAGTGTTTCCCGATTGAAACATTCTATTCTATCCTTGTGTTTAAATATAATTAGAAAAAATATACATAATATTCATATAAAAGTTTTTTCTAAAATTCAAAGTTGATAGATGGTTGATTTTAAAAAGCGGGAAAAAACTTAAAAAAATTATTTTTGTATCTTGCTCGTCAAACATCTATGGCTTGACTATTGAGTCAAATAGACCTCAAGAGAAATTTTTCAATTACAAAGCAACAATTTCTTTCAAAGACTTACAAAAACTTAGAATACTTTCAAAGTACTTTTGAATAACTTTAAAATATTTACTCTTTACCCTATTTACCCTTTGTACATGTACCCCTAGGGGTACATTTAGGCTTCTCAAGGGGTACATTATTATGTGACAGAATGTCCTTATTTAAATTTAATTCCGTGTCCGGAAGAAATAATAGACTCAAATGTCTAGAATTTTCGAATCCGGTCGATTGTAACGTTAAACAGGACAATTAAGAGGAAAGACTTTTTTTTACAGATGACCATGATTTTGGGTTTGAATGGGGAAATTTTCTGGCTGCTGTAAAGTGAAGACTTTTCTTTTTTTTTTTAGAGATCACCTTGATTTTCGGCATAAATTGGGAAAATTTGTATCTGATTCAAAGTGAAGACCTTTGTTTTTTTCTGAGATCACCTTGATTTTGGACATGAATAAGGGGAAAATTCTAACTAAAAGCCTTTTTTTTTAGAGAAACGTCACAAAATTTTGGGGTACATGCAATGATGGGATTCAGGGGGTTTGCACGGGTTCGCGCGAACCCGTTCTTGAAATTTCCGCACGTTTAGCAAACCCGTTCTTGGAATTTGAGCACGTTTAGCGAACCCGGTTTTAACTTTACGTAATCTATGTATTTCAATATCTCTGTGTTAAATGTAATAGTTTCAATCCGCTGCAGATGTTTGTTCAGAGTGTAAAGAACAATTCTGAGTGAAGACCTTTTTTTTTTTAGACAACACTCTAATTTTGGGAGAAAAATAAAGAAATTAGATTTGAAATGGAAGTGAAGACCTTTTTTTTTTTTTAGATAACACCCTAGTTTTGGTAGAAAAATAATGAAATTAGATTTGAAATGGTATTGAAGACCTTTTCTTTTTTTTTTTTTTTGGAGAACACCCTAATTTTGAACCTGTTCTTAAAATTTTGAATCCCAATTTTTTAGCGAGTTCGATAGAAAAGAGAATCTCTTCTTAAAATTTTGAATCCCATCACTGGGTACATGCAAACCTGCTACAGTGTCCAAAGGGTACCGATGAACTAAAAGTTTGAGAAACCCTGTTCTGTAAGATAGTTTAGTAGCTTTTTAGACGGGTTTATAATATTTTTTATTAAATTGAATACCAATTTTCAGAAACCCTCTGGAAGCCTAGTCGAAGGCTATAAAATCTTTGGTCAATTTAGTCTCGCCTATCGCTAATTTAAAAAGCATTGAATTAAGAAACTGTTCTGAAATTACCCAAAACACAACGAATTTAGATTTTAATCAACTAAGAAACGTAGTTACCTAAACAGAAATGCACGTTAACAGAGGAACAAGCAACACAACTTAAAGAACAACACACCTAAACAACCACGCGTCGCTCTGACAGCGTTCTGCAGTAACCACGAGAGAGATAAAACGCACAGTACAACAACTCAATCAAGAACGTGCTTCGAGCTTGACCACGCACAATTACAATTACAATTACAATCTTCCCCTCTTAATGAGAAATCGGCTCTCCATATCGAATGGGTGGAACACCCTTAGTTGACCGAGTCGATCTGCGCACTGTTGGTTCGGAAGGGGCAGAGAGGAAAGAGTTTTGGTCGTCTTGTTGCAGGGAATCTTCGTGTTGATGAGGGGGAGCATCACCACTTTGCCTTTGCATGGTAGGTTTCGACGGAGTAGTGCGCAGTAAATCATCTTTTCCTTGTTGCACTGGTGATGTTTGAGGATCCTCTTCGTCGAGTATAGGAAATCGCGATTCTATTTCACGCGAGTTTAACTCTTGTGGGCATGGAGACAGGTCACTCAAGGAAACGCTGCTTTCTCTACCATCCCTGTAACGAATGTTCGCGTATTGGGGGTTAGCGTCCAGAAGTTGCACTTCCTCTACGAGGTCATCGTTTTTGTGATTTCGAAGGAATTTGCGGAGCATCACCGGGCCTGGGGAGGACAGCCATGCTGGCAAAGATCTCCCACTACGAGAACGTCTATTAAAGTTAAAGAATAATTCGTGTGGAGTGGTATTTGTTGTAGTATTTAACAGAGATCGAATAGAATGTAAAGCATTAGGTAAAACAGTTTCCCAACAAGATAAAGGTAAATTATTGGATTTTAGAGAAAGACGTATTGATTTCCAGACAATACCGATATAACGCTCTGCTTGAGAGTTACCAGTGGGATGGTACGGACTTGATTTGCTCGAGGCAATACCACGCTTTAACAAAAATTCTTTTATGCTTCCTGACGAAAATGAAGGAGCGTTATCGGAGTGCACAAATTGTGGCGTCCCACATAAACTAAAAAGTTTTTCTAGACAACTGATTACGGTTGAGGAATACATGTTGGGGCATGGAAAAGCAAACGGAAACCTTGAATATTCGTCGATTATTACTAGCAGATATTTATTACGCGATGAACTTGGTAGAGGTCCCTTGAAATCTATACTGATTCGCTCGAATGGTTTTGATGCTTTAATGGGATGGCTCTCTTCTCGTTTGTAAAAGGATGGCTTGAGTTCGGCAAAAATGCGGCATGAGGAGCAGACTTTACGGACATCGCCTGTAGAAAAGGGTAAGTTTTTAGTGCGTACAAAATGTAAAAGTCTGGTGACTCCAGGGTGGCAAAGGGAGGCATGAATTTCGGCTAGGCTGGAGATCGACGTCGAACTGCAGAATTCTCTTGTGAATCCGCGGCAGCATTTTCTTTTCCAGGTCTATACAAAATATTGTAACTGTAAGAGGCTAATTCTAGTCGCCAGCATTGAATTTTGTTGTTTTTTATCTTCGTGCGTTTCCGGTTATCTAACATAAATGAGACTGACCTCTGATCCGTTACCAGGGTGAAGTGCTGTCGGGAGAGAAAATGAGTCCATTTTCGAACAGCTTCAATAATAGCAGTTGCTTCTTTTTCTACAGCCGGATAATGTAGTTCACTCCCATGCAATGTTCTTGACATAAACGCCACGGGACGACCTCCTTGATTTAACGTTGCCGAAATCGCAACATCTGAAGCGTCACATTCAACCACAAAAGGCATATTTTTGTCAATTGATTGTAAAGCTGCCCCCGCAATTTCCTTTTTTAAGTTTTGAAAATCGTTTATTTGAGAATCATTGAGTGGGAAGGATTTTGCTTCTTTCAAACGTTTAATTTTTTCAGAAAATTCCTTTATCCATTTCGCATAGTAAGCAAAAAGACCTAATACACGTTTCAAAGATTTTGGATTTGTAGGAGGAGGAAGTTGTTCTAGGGGACGTAACCTTTCGGGGTCTGGTTTGATTATTCCGTTGCCAACCAAATAGCCTAGGATATTTATTGAAGAAACAGAATTAATTGTTTTACTATTGTTTAAAGTCCACTTTCTACGTTGAAGACACTCTAACAAACGTTTTACGTTCCTGTCATGTTCTTCCTGAGTATGACCTGCAACAGTGATGTTGTCCAAATAAGGAAAGGTATCTTTCAGGCCCTCAACTTGCACTAAATTATCCATCTCTCTTTGAAAGGCAGGAACCCCGTTCGTTACACCAAAAGGTATTCTCGTAAACTCCCAAAGTTTTCCACAAGCTTCAAAGGCGGTAAAGGGACGGTCTTTCTCGGTTATTTGGATTTGATGGTATGCACCGTGTAGGTCAAACGTTGAAAACACATGATACTTTGCAAGATCGTTAATTAAAGTCTCAATTCTAGGTAAAGGATAAGCATCGAGCTCGGTAAATAAGTTTACAGTTTGAGAGTAATCAACGCACATACGACGCTTATTGTTACTTGCATCTTTAACGACAACGATTTGCGCACGCCAGGGAGACATACTAGGTTTAATTATTCATTCAGAATACAAGCGATCGATTTCTTTATTGATAAACATTTAATCATCGCTGTTAAAACGCCTCGATTTTACGGCGATAGGTTTACAAGCTTTCGACAAACTATGAAATAGCGAAGGGTGCTTGGCTAAAGCTGGTGCCAATGCACACGTACTCCGAGAAACAACAAAATCATCTCTTTTCCCTTTGTATCGAAAAATTACTTGTTTATGTAGTGACTGAAAGTCTTGTCCTAGTAGGATATCGGTACACAAGTTTTTTAAAACTCTTAATTTAACATTACTATAGTTACTACCATTAACAGTAATATCGACATAACAGCAACCATAAATATTCTCGGTCAACGAAGTAGTGGCCATTGAAACATTATCAAAACACGGATTAATTTCAATGTTTAAGCGCTTAGCTGTGTCTTTGTTGATAAAACTCATCGAGCTACCAGAGTCAATTAATGCTGACACTTCAGTATCTGCTATTTTTGCGGTTAGGCTCGCTTGGGTCAAGCAGTTAGGGGTTTCATGAATAACACACAAGGTAGAACTCGAAACCCGAGCATTAATATTTTTAAATACTTTTGATTTGCATACATTTGCAAAGTGTCCTCTTCTTTGGCACTTATAACATACTGCATTTTTAGCGGGGCACATGCTTCTTGCGTGGATAGATCGCCCACAAAAGGTACACAATTTACTCACGCTTGATGTAGCTTCTGATACGTTGTCCGTAGTTGAAGGCGTTGATGATTTATCAGCGACAGTAGCTGTTAAATTAGATCGATATTCTTGATTGAGCGAGTAGAATTCAAAATTTTTTTGGGCAAGTTCCATTGACCGAGCTTTTTCAACTGCATTTTCGAGGTTAAGGTCGCGATTTTCTAACAGTCTCTGACGTATTCCATGGGAAGAAAGACCATTTATAAGGGCGTCACGAACCATTTCTTGCCTGTACTGCTCGCTTGTAACTTGACGGAAATTGCAGTCTCTTGCAAGCTTTTGTAGCTTGAGATAAAATTCATCCAAAGTTTCTTCTGGTTGTTGTTTGGCGGTGGCCAAAAGATGGCGAGCGAAGACTTCGTTAGGCGCCTTTTTATAAAGGTTTCGCAAAACTGTTATTGCTTCATCATACGAATCACAATCAGCGATATATTCGAACACACGGTGCGAGACGCAATTTACCAATGCTTTTAGCTTGTTTGTCCGTCGTTCTCCCGCCAGTGATGCATCTAATACTTCAATATAATTTTCGAACGTTACAAACCAATGACATCATTCCTTCGATGCAGAGGACGAGTTAGCGTCTAAATCGAGGCGAGAAGGCTGCATAAATCTGTCCATACTGGATAAATCTTAGTTGATTAAATTGTTCTGAAATTACCCAAAACACAACGAATTTAGGTTTTAATCAACTAAGAAACGTAGTTACCTAAACAGAAATGCACGTTAACAGAGGAACAAGCAACACAACTTAAAGAACAACACACCTAAACAACCACGCGTCGCTCTGACAGCGTTCTGCAGTAACCACGAGAGAGATAAAACGCACAGTACAACAACTCAATCAAGAACGTGCTTCGAGCTTGACCACGCACAATTACAATTACAATTACAGAAACACATTTTTATAAAGAGGCTGGGGTTACAAATAAGGAGACAATTTTTTGATTATGATCAGAAAAAAATTAAATTAACAAGCTATCAAATTTTGACAACAGCCAACTTCACGTTTCTGCTATTTTTGTCCAAGTCAAAAAAAAAGTTATAACTAAACACAGATTACGATACAATGTGTGAGAAATAACCCGTTTAAACATAATTATAAAAGTAAGAAGTATTGCAGCCAAAAGAGCAAACATTCTAAATATCTATTATTGCATTTTTACGAGACAAACATGTTTTAGGGTAACGTTTTTCTTGTTTCTAATTGCGATTTATTAATTTACAAAATGCAGTACAAAGGCTGATTATATAAACGGCAAAATACGACCTCAATAAAGGTGAAATAATCAACAGATGAAATGACTTCAATATCTTTGACCGAGAAAAACGAGATTACTAGAAACCAAGCCACTTAAAATACGAAAAGCACGAGACTTGAGTTTCGCTTTTGTTGAAGTTTGTCAGTTTTGCTCTTGTTATTATTATATAAATAACGAGATTTTTTTAATGATGCCATTAAAAAATTTGCGTTTTTATTAAAAATCTATAATATTTGAAACTAAAATATGAAGGGATGTTTAATATTTTACTGAACCGTATAAGCGATATTTTTTGTAATTCAAACAGACTTGTAACTGCAATGTAATGAATTTATGATTAACTAATTTGTTTCTCTTCCAGAATAAAAACAAAACGCCGTACAACAAAACATCGAAATGTAAAAGTCCAAAAAAACTGATAAAATTTTTGCACAGAATATTATAAGTTTGGGTTACACGTTTTACAAAAAAACTGAATAGGTGGAATTCCGGACAGACATAGGCGACCCAGCCAAAAAAATTTTTGAAGGAGCGAGAAACTAAAATTGTTTGGTATTCTAGGAACACCAAAAACAAAGTCTTCACTTAGAATCTGTCTCCGATTTTTCGATTTTCATGCCAAATTCATGGTATTCTCTAAAAAAATAAGATCGTCAACGAACCGAAGGCATCAAACATATGAGTTTCATGTCCTTTTTATGTCAATTTAAAATCTTATTCTAAAACTCCAAAATTCCGGACAATCTACTAAAAATTCCGGACATTGAAGAATTTTGTTCGGAATTTTGGAAATTCCGAAACTGATATAAGTATTGTGTTTTTATTTTTTTAGATACTTTGCATGATTTCCCGATAATTATCAAGCCTAAAACTGATGTAAAGAATCAAGCTAAAGTAATTCTAGGCTGTTTTAACCTTAATTTTTTGCTTTGAACACCTTCGACACAAAATATTTTCTTCTCTTAATTTTCAAATTTTACGAAGTGTTGCATAACTTTTAGCATGGTATATTTTTTTCTAAATTGGTCCAAGACGTTTTTCTTGTGCAGCGTATTTACAAGAGAGACAGGTCCTTTTTAACCTTGAGAAAACACAGGTAAATCTTTGGACCCCGATTTTATCTGCCCAGATCTTACAATCAATACTAGGGATGTTTTAAAGTCCTGGTTATACGTGATTTCCTCTCTTCCTTCTTGGGTCAAAGCGATTTTCAAGATTTGAAGAAGAGCGTTGTTGTCGCAACCCCTAGACCAGTGGGTTTCAACCTGTGGTACGCGTACAGCGGGATTCCTACTGGCGTCGTTTTCGCGTCAAATCATACGTTTGACGTTACTTTGACACGATCAAAAAACTACCCATTCCCACTGGACTTTTTTACTCGATAGCGAATGCTCTGACGCGATTTTACGTAGAGAATTAAGTGGTTATTAGGTATGCACGATGAAGTAGAATTGAGTTCTACTTTTTCGTTCGTCGTTTGCAAGTCGTTTCAAAAGTGATTAACAACAAGCAGTTAAGTTGGCTGGTCAAAGTTAAAATATCCATAGATATTTTGTTTTAGGCTTTGATTTCTAATAATAGAACAGAATTTACTATAATATAATTATTAAAATTGGTAATTGGTATTTTTTTAGCAATTAGCGAAGTAAGGTTGTTTTGATTTATTTTTGAATTACTTATTAACAAAAAAGCTAAAATCTGTGACACTTAATTATAGTTTTTTTTTTGAAGATTAGATTTTTTTCAAAGGTTAAATGTTTAATAATAAATCTGGAATTTTTAAGCACTGCTTAGCTATAGTTTACTTAATTCTTTGATAAGGTTTTAAAATACATACAGAATGTTCATAAAAAGATTTTTAATTTTGTATTCGTGCCATAAAGAATCTCTACAATCAACACAGAGAAAAATCTCAGAAGTATTTTTATAAGGTTTTTAAAATTTTTTTACAAAAAATTCATTTTCCTTAAATCTCGAAAAAATTGCAAATGTTAGTGTACACCTACTTATTTTTAAATTAAATATATTGCTTAGCGTTTTTCAATACCATATTTTAAACAATATTTTTCAAAATTTTTCATATAAGTTCTCAACTAAAAAGTCATATTATTCTTTGTAATGATGGTGAGTGTGTCTAAGTCTAACTAAAATTAAAACCAAATCACAAAAAATATAGCTTTTTTTCCAGTTTCATTGTTTTTAAAAGTTTTTTTCAATCACTAGTACAAAATTTTTTTATAGTATGTGGAATTTATAAACACCCTGTATTCAATCACTGGATCATGGGATACACATATGCCACTTGCAAAAGTTTAAAAATAGCAAGATATTATGTATGCTCTATATTATTTAATGCTTATAGATCATTTTTTTAATTGTATAATTTAAATTTGCATGGTAGCATTTAGCATTTAAAATTTTTTTTTCAATTCAAAAAAATTTTTCTTCGTGTAAAAATTTTGAACTATTTTTAATAGATCAAAAATTCTATACTTTTTTAACAACTGTGAGTTAACTAGATTCAGCTTAATCTTTGAATACATTTTAAGTGTATTTGAATTCATTATACTTAATTTTTTGAAATAAGACATAGATATTCTCTTTTTGAAAAATTTCTAGTTGAATCATTCAAGTTTCTTTTTTTTTGGTTATTTACTCAAAATATCTAGCAATACATGAACCCAGCCATCAGAGGCACATTTCTGTGTCTCTTGATGCCGGTCCCAAGCCCGGATAAATGGGGAGGGTTGCGGCAGGAAGGGCATCCGGCGTAAAACTTTTTTGCCAGATTTATACAGTACAAATGCGTAATCATTGTCAATCCATACCGGATCGGTCGCGGCCCGGGTTACCAACGACCGCCTCAGGTGTCGCACAGCAGGGCACCTGCGGAAATTATGCTACTGCTAAACAAAATGAAAATAAGAGCAGAAAGAGAGAAGGAAGGCAAGTGAAGAAGCAGCGAGAAGCATGGAAAGGAAGATGCTCACTCATAAGGGTGGGTGTCTTAAATATTGGTACGATGACTGGAAGAGGAAGAGAGCTGGCAGATATGATGGAGCGAAGGAATGTAGACATATTGTGCCTACAAGAAACTAAGTGGAAAGGGAGTAAAGCAAGGAACATTGGAGGTGGATGTAAAATATTTTACTACGGAGCTGATGGAAGAAAAAATGGGATAGGGATAGTGCTGAGGGAGAAGCTAGCTGAAAGTGTCCTGGAGGTAAAGAGGGTGTCGGACAAACTGATGGCCATGAAGCTGGAGGTAAATGGGTTCATCCTAAATATAGTAAGCGCATATGCTCCACATGTTAACAACAGCATGGAGGAGAAAAATGATTTTTGGGAAGACCTGGATGGATTGATAGAAAGTATATCAACAGAAGAGAGGATAGTTCTTGGTGCAGACCGTAATGGACATGTGGGCGAAGGAAACATAGGGGATGAGGAAATAATGGGGAGGTATGGTGCTGGAACAAGAAATAAGGAAGGATCAATGGTTGTGGATTTTGGGAAAAGGATGGATTTGGCGATTGTCAATACTTATTTCAAGAAGAAAGATGAACACAGGGTGACGTATAAGAGTGGAGGAAAAAGTACCCAAGTAGATTATGTGATGTGCAGAAGGAGGAACCTGAAGGAAATGTGCGATTGTAAGGTAATATTGAATGAGTGTGTCGCAAAGCAGCGCCGTATGGTGGTATGCAAAATGGCTCTTATGAAGAAAAAGAAAAAAGCAGAGAAAGTAAAGCCAAAGATACGATGGTGGAAACTGAAAGAGACAAGCTATCAAGAAGCGTTTAGACAAGAGGTGACAAGGATTTTGGGAGGCGAGGATGGGTTATCTGATGAGTGGGACAAAACGGCAGAAATGCTAAGAAAAACAGCTGAAACTGTACTGGGAGTGACATTTGGGAAACGAAAAAGAGACAGGGAGACATGGTAATGGAATGAGGAAGTTCAAAAGAGCATAAAAGAAAAGAAAGAGGCAAAGAAAGCATGGGACAAAATAACAAATGAAAATACTAAAAAGGTATACAAAGAAAAGAAGAATAAGGCAAAGAAGGCAGTTGTAATGGCAAAGGGACGTGTGTATGATGATTTGTATGCTAGATTGGAAAAAAAAGAAGGTGAAAAAGAGCTGTACAGATTGGCTAGGCAGAGAAACAGAGCAGGGAAAGATGTACAGCATGTAAGGGTTATAAAGGATGAAAATGGTAATGTTATGGTAAATTCAGAGGCAGTGTTAAAGAGATGGAAAGAGTACTTTGAGAAACTGATGAACGAGGAAAATAACAGAGAACCTAGGACAGAGGAAGCAGAAGTGGTTAACGAAGAGGTAAATTGTGTCAGTAGAGAAGTAAAGAACGCACTAAAAAGGATGAAAAAATGTAAAGCGGCTGGCCCAGATGAGTTGCCAATAGAAGTTTGGAAGTGCATGGGAGAGATGGGGATAAAGTTTTTGACCAGACTATACAACAGACTATTAATGGGTGAACGGATGCCAGAAGAATGGAGAAGGAGTGTGCTTATCCCAATCTATAAAAACAAAGGGGACGCACAATGCTATGGAAACTACAGAGGAATAAAGCTAATGAGCCACACAATGAAAGTATGGGAAAGAATTATTGAAACCAGGTTAAGGGATAGAGTGGAGATCAGAAAACAGCAATATGGATTTATGCCAGGAAAGGGAACCACCGATGCCATGTTTGCTCTAAGAATGTTAATGGAAAAATACAGGGAAGGTCAAAGAGAACTACATTTGTATTCGTGGACCTAGAAAAAGCTTACGACAGGGTTCCACGGGAAGAGCTGTGGTACTGCATGAGAAAATCCGGAATAGTGGAAAAGTATGTGCGACTAATACAGGATATGTATAAGGGAAGCGAAACAGTGGTGAGGTGTGCAATAAGAACTACAGAAAGGTTCAGAGTTAAGGTTGGACTACACCAGGGATCAGCGTTAAGTCCATTCCTGTTTGCAGTGATAATGGACAGGCTAACGGATGAAGTAAGGAGAGAACCACCATGGACGATGCTGTTTGCTGATGATATTGTGATTTGCGAAGAGACCAGGGAAGAAGTGGAGCGGAGATTAGAATCCTGGAAGTATGCATTGGAAAGAAGAGGGATGAAAGTAAGTAGGTCAAAGACCGAATATCTTTGCATAAATGGAGGAAATGACAACGAAACAGTAAAGATGGAGGATACAAAAGTGCCAAGAGTAAAGGAGTTTAAGTATTTGGGATCAACGGTGCAAGAAAGTGGTGGTTGTGAGAGGGAGGTAAAGAAGAGAGTACAGGCAGGATGGAACGGATGGAGAAAAGTATCAGGAATAATCTGTGACAAGAGGTTGCCAGCTAGAGTAAAAGGAAAAGTGTACAGCTTAGTGGTAAGACCAGCAATGGTGTATGGACTTGAGACAATAGCAGTCACAAAGAAACAAGTGGAAGAGATGGAAGTCGCAGAGATGAAAATGTTGAGGTTTGCTATGGGAGTGACGAGAAAAGACAAGATTAGAAACGAGCACATCAGGAGTACTGTTAAGGTAGAATGGTTAGTAATGAAGATGAGGGAGGGCAGGCTGAGGTGGTATGGACATGTCATGAGGAGAGACCAAGAGTATGTAGGAAGAAAGATGATGGAAATGGAGTTACCAGGAAAGAGGAAAAGAGGGAGACCAAAGAGAAGATTTTTAGATCTGGTAAAAGAAGATATGGAGGAAGTTGGTGCGAAGGAGATGGACATTGAAGACAGAAAGATGTGGAGAATGATGATACGTTGTGGCCACCCCTGACTAACGGGAAAGGCCGAAAGGAGAAGAAGAAGAAGAAGATCTAGCAATACATGAAATCAATAGCAGCAAATTAAAAAAGTTTTTAAAATTAATTTATTTTAAATATTTTTAATCAATTTATTTAAATTTAGAAGTTGTATATCACTAATTTTAAAAATGAAACCATATTTGTGAAAGATAGCCATACAAAGATAAACTTATAGATACTGACGATATTCCCTTTTTTGAAGAAATTGTCAAAGGCTTATCAAAATAGCTTGAAATATTAATGTTTGTTATTTTTATACCTTTTGCGTTTTTATATACACTTTTATTTTATTGCGTTATATACCTTTTGTGTTTTCATATACACTTTTATTTTTTTTTATTTTTTTAAAAAAAATTTAAGTGAATTGTTTTTTTTCTCTCTTTTTTTAAAAAAAATTAACGTACAGTAGCTACTTCGTTTTAAAGGTACGGCGACCACGCACAATTGACGTTGTGCGTGTAATAACGTATATCGTTTAGCCGCTGTTTCCTATTTCGCAATCACTTTTTCAAAAAGAACTTCAAAACGTAATACCTTGATTGCAAATAAAATTGAATTGAATTGAATTTTGATCTGTCAGTTGAAAACCAAATACTGCTATACCAAATAAAATATATCCATTTCATCAGCCAATAATTGGAGTCTATTCATTCCTTTAATAATTAATAATAAAGATTCAAACAAAAAATATTAAAAAAAATTAAAAACTTTAAAAATGAATTATCTAATGCAAGTTCAAGGTCTAATTTTGTAGAAGTCCTTTTAAGTCTTTGTAATGAACTGACACATTTTGAAGTTTTTCATGGTAATTCTCATTTTTAGAAACATTCTGTTGACTTTTTTTTCTTGGAAACTTTAAGATAAAACCAGGAAAGAAGAAAAATGTTACAAATGAAAAAAGTTGAGCTTCATGCATTCTTTGATATGATTATTGTCATAGCTACTATGTTCTTCATTCTTATAAAAACTAACTGCAAAGTGATCCAAATCTTGGGTGTCATATGTCGCAAAAGATTTGAACAGATTTCTTCTTCTTGTATTTCAATGACAATATTTACATAATATTACCAACTGTCTCTGTACATGTGTAAATATATAAAGTTGTTTTACATCATTTAAATACTGCTTTTTGTATTTCCACTTTCTTCCACAATATCCAGTTTTTATCAGGGCATGATAAAAACTCACAAGAGCAAAATCAGTATCAGTATCTTTTATTTCTGCTCCGCCACAATAAAAACAGAAAGAAATAAACAAACATATAGGACTATAGCAGAAGAAGAAAAAGGAAGAAGCAACAAAACGTTAAACGTTATAGCATGCACACAGTAATATTTGATATAGTAGTTAGAAGAATGATGCATGGTTGCAGCACCTTACATAGAAAAGCAATTACATAGAAAATACACAAAAAAGCAATAAGTTCAAAGAAACCCATATGAACAGGTTTCAAAATCTGGTACTGATTATTTGTTTCAATTTCATTTGTATCAGGAACAAAATAATGAATGTGAACTTAGATTACAAGAGGGTGTAATATTTCAAGAAATGAAAAAATTTCAAAACCCCCCTATCGTATATTGAAATCTTTTAAAACTTTTCTTATAAATTTTTATCACTATAGTCAGATCAAAATACAAGTATTACTCCAACAATGCGTTAATCATAAACATTTATTGCATAGCAGCTGTTTGGAAAATTTATAAATAATAAAAGACTTTTGCTTCAAAGTTGATTGTTTAGAATCCAAAAAATTAAAAGTCTTTAGGCAAAGTTGACTTCTATACATACATTTAATGAAAGGAAAATCTGCAAGTTTTGTATAATACTAGTAAAAAAACCGAAAATTTCCCAAATAACAAGTGTATTAAATGTCTACTTGATTTTTTGAAAAAGTTTTGTAATTTGTTTTCAAATCTACTTTATTGCTATTTTTATTATACTGTATTTATATTGTTTACTTATTTCAAGAATTTTTTAGATTATTTATCTTCTATTTTTTAACATGCACCTATACTGATTTTTCCAAACTGAGGTCTATGGACCCCTGAGGGTCCATGATGACTGCACAAGGGGTCCGCAATAATATGACGAAATTTGTCAAACATATATACTTGGTAAAATAATCCATACCATGAAATCCAATTCGAAGTAAAGTGAAGACTTTTTTTTTGTAGAGAACACTACGTTTTAAGGACAAAAATTATGATATTCAAGACTAAACTGAAGTGAAGATCTTTTTTTTAAAGAACACTTCTTTGAAGAAACAAATTTTTTTTCTATTTATGGTCGGTTTGCCCCTTAAAAAATATGGTATGCCTGTTCAGACCTATAACAATTTTTTAACAGATTTTGTGTTATTTATTTTTGGGTTGTATTTTCTTTCCTTGTTGGTTGGGCAGAAAAATAATGTGATGTAAGATTGGGATCCGTGAAAAAAAAGATTTGCAAATAGGGGTCTTTGGCCCAAAAAGTTGGGAAACACTGCACCAATATGAATTATTTCATCAATAATAAATTTTCATAAACGCTAAAAATTTATTTTACAAAATAGCCAATGGGACTTAATGTATCTTATGTCTCAGTTTAATAAATAAACAAAAAAGTTGTACAGAGTGTTTCAAAAAATTTGACATTATTTTGTAATCTAAAACTTTGGCAGTTCCTGTTTATATAAATTTAAACTTACACAGCATGTGTAGAAACAGGCCAAAATTTTGTGATTAATATTTGATATGTTTATCTTTTCAGGTGTAAAAATTTTTAATTGATAAATTATTTGTATTGCGTTCAAACCTGTATGTTTAAACGTATTCACTAGCAGAAAAAAGGCGTTTGTGTGTTGGAGCATGCTCGAACAAACTCAAACAAGACTGTGCAGCGTGCGTTTGGAAAAAGTTCTCTAAAAAGATGGATTGTTTCTATAACTTTGGAAAAAGATTTTGGTCAACATTAAACGTGTTGAATTTCATTTGATTCGACTATGTAGTTTCTGTAATATTTATATGTCAAATAATGTCAAATTTTTTGAAACATCCTGTATTTCAAAAACCGTTAATAAAAATAAATAATTCAATCAAAAATCCTTGCCAATTTTTGTTTAAAAAAATGGTATTTTTCTAAGGAATTAAAACGTTCACTTTCTCAACTTTTTTTAACTAGGATCTTGTTTGTTTCATTAAAATTAGATACGTTTCATGCTAATTTTGTTGCAAATTTTTGACTAATATTTGATTGATATATTTTAAAAAGACTATTTTGCTTACCATATTTCTTCGAGTAGAATGCGTATATTCTATTTTTTTAACGCCAACTTGTGCGCATTCTAAGCAAGGTCGCATTTTATTTTGATAACAACTTTCGGTTAATTTTTAACCTACCGTACTCAATCTAAAAGTAGCTTCGACCACCTTAAAACCAAAATAATGCCTGTTTTATACAGAATAAGTTATAGAAGTACTCATGTAGCAAACACGCAGCACTGTTTTCTATTGTCTGCTAAGTGACTTTATTTATGCGTATTGTATTCAAGGGAGCACTCTAATTTTCTTTTGTGAATTTGTGCGCATTCTGAACTGAAGCGCATTTTCAAAGAAACACGGTATTTTGCATCGAATTAGATTGTTCGACAACCTGTTTTTGAAAACACAATAGTGTGACTTTTCCATCCAGATTCGTGTGTATTTTACTTCTAAGTTGTATATTTTTTTATCACACATTTTCACGTTTACTTCTAAAAAGTTTCAAAAAAAGCAAAAATTGCCCAACAAATTTTTATTTACACAAACGATGTCAGGCGACTACCTAATAAGTTACGACAAGCGCCTGTTTCGTCTTTATGGGACTCATCAGGTAACTGCCGCAGCGCACAGACAAAAACAGTCAAACAGGGTGGGTAAAAACATAGCGAACTGATTAGTAACCACTAATTAATAGGAATTAAACACAAGCAACAGCACTTCTTGGCTGTCTGGAGCAAAACAAAAATGTTCAAGCTTATGTACACAGTTTAACGGGGAATTTATGAACGATCTGAACAAAAACGTGACAGTAAAAATTTCGCGTTGGAAAAATTATAGGCGAACGTCCCGTGTTATAGACGAACATTGGAAAAAGTATAGGCGAGCATTAAAGGTGAACTCTATATAGGCGAGCGTCTTGATATATGTGGTGAAATTCCACACATCTCCGAAAAATGCTTTTCAGATTTACATGTAATGTAGTTACTTTACTACACCACTCTGCTGATTTTGCCGCGCTAATCTTTCCAGTGCGAGATTTTTGCTGTCACGTTTTTTTCAGATCGTTTATAAATTCGCCGTTAAATAGTGTACATAAGCTTGAACATTTTTGTTTTGCTCCAGACAGCCAAGAAGTGCTTTTGCTTGTGTTTAAGTCCTGTTAATTAGCGGTTACTAATCAGTTCGCTATGTTTTTATCCACCCTGCTTGACTGTTTTTGTCTGTGCGCTGCGGCAGTTACCTTATGAGTTCCATATGAATTGAATTGACTTGAATTGACTTCGTTTATTCCATTTCTTTTATAAGGACGAAACAGGCGCTTGTCGTAACTTCTTACGTAGTCGCCTGACATCATTTGTGTAAATAAAAAAATTTATTCGCCAATTTTTGCTTTTCGTAATTTGTAATTGTGCTTGACGTTTTAGAGAAAATCAATTCTCATTTAAACGCCCCATATAGGCAAGCGTCTTGATACATGTGGTGAAATTCCACACAACTTCGAAAATTCCTCTCCTAAAAAGTTTGTAAATATTTTCTATTCTATTTTTTTGTCTTTAGGTTGAAATGTGACGTGATTTTGCCAGTTATTTTGAATTTTTTATTTCATTTTTTAAAGTTAATTCTTTTTTCAATCAATTTTTATTTGCAATCAAGTTATTATTACGTTTCCAAATTGTTATTGATAAACTGATTGCGAATAAGACAACAGCGGCTAAACTATATACGTTATTACACTCGCGGCGTTAATTGTGCGTGGTCGCTAAAAAAAGTAAACATAACTTAATAATTAATTAAACAATCCTCGTATAGTTTACGTTTGACCTGAATCATATGGCACCAATTTTTTCACGCATTTTTTGGCTTGGATTTCATTGTTGTGGGTTGTTTTATTTTTATCAAATCAATTTTACTTCAAAATTTAAAAAATATTTTGTTTAGTCGTCAATTTGCAAAATGATATTTGCTTTCTCCGTGATGTTTCATAGTTTCTTTTATTCCCGCCAACGGCAAGCATCTTTTTATTCGGAATGACGTACACTTACGCGTTTGCGTAAAACTCAAAAAAGAGAAAAATGTCTTCTCTCAGTGAGCTGCAGTGACAGGCAGTTTTTGATGTTTTAGCATCTACCGTCGGAGCGCACGCATTTCCTGGAATCAGAGCAACATTTGAAAATCTTTGAGCAAGTGGGGATTCCCTGTCGCTGTCGTATCGGTTTTCAGTGGGAATCCCGCTTTATGTGTAAATATTTCCAGCGTTGTTTTGAGGCCAACTTAAAGTTAAAACTAACAAAAGAAAATTTTATGGGTAAAATGTAAGAGTAAATATTCACTTTATATTTTTTTCGTGTTCCGCCTTTCATTGCTCCCTTTAACAAATTTTGGTTTGGTGTGGCATAAATAATTTTTGCTTTTAATTATCATTCATAAATTGTACTTTTATGAAATAATTTTAAATACCTACATCACAAAGATAAAAACAATTGAATTTTTTTTCTTTTTGCCCTCTATATTTTAAGAGATAATTAAAAAAAACTAATTTTCAAGTTATTTACTTAATCACAAAAAAATATTTTGGTCACCTTTTGAAAGGGAAGATAAAAAAGTCATACACCTATTTTTTCTCTTACAAAAGAATAATTTCATAAATACATGTATAACGAATAAAGACTAAAAACATATGAATAAGTGCAGTTCATCTTTTTTGACCTAAATAAAATTTTTCTATCTGTAATCATATTTTGGTGAATGTAGCAATTTACAATATCAAAATTTGGTTTCTCATCACGATAACTAGCCCTATTGGCTACAGTTTCTTTAAGGATTTATGTGGGATCAGTTTTTGAAAATTCATCAATTTTACTATTTTTTTATGAAAAAATGAGGGAAAAAACTTTACACGGGTGGGCTACTATTTTTATCACTATCTTGTTGAAACACTTTTTGTATATTTTTGATAAAAATAATTCAAGGTTTGAGAATAATGATTAAATGTAACTAGTGAAAGGAAAAACTGAAAAGTTTATTTCGTCAGAAGTGTGCTGGCTTCAATCAAAAAGACTTTACTTTTTAAAACAAACAAATGTTTACTGTAAACCTTTCATGCAAAATAACAAAACTTTAACGACCATTTGAAAAGTGTTATCGTTTTCTAAATGTTGCGAAATTTTTTACTTAACATGTTAAGCGATTAACTAAAGACTCTATTAAAAGCTGTTGTTGCATTCAACTTCTATAATCGCCTATCTCCAGAAACAACTTTTTGCAGCGTTGTGAATCCCTTTTTTTTCATTGTGACGTCATGCAGGAGTTTTATCGTTTCGGTAATAGAATTTCAAAAATTATAGACTGAGCCTATTAAGAATAAAAACAAAGCCAATATACTTGAAAACTTAATTTGTTGAGGACGTTTCGGAATTGTAACTCATTTCATCATCAACTGCATTAAACTTTTAATTGAAGTTAATGATGGAATGAGTTACAATTCCGAAATGTCCTTAACCTTGGCTTTGTTTTTTTATTCTGAAATTAGTTAAGCGTTTCAAATTTTATGCTCTGAACCTTTTAACTTTTGAATGCGTTGACGTAAATGCGTCAAGATTGATAAATGGATGTTTTGAATTAAATTAATTAAATTTGAATGCAGTAAAATTTCTACATTAGCTAAAATTCTAAGCTACCTATAACTTTTGTCATTCGGTGATGTCCTTGGGAAAGGCTACTTGTACGATCCTTTTTTTCTCAGCGGTCTTAATAAACAGCTTATAAATTTTAGTCATATCTCTAGATAAAAATAAAAAAACAAAGAAAAAAGTTTCAGCCTATAGCAATGTCACGTGATCTCAGAAAGTAGGCCAGGTTGATTGCTTTATGATTGCGCAAATACTATCCTCTGCCTCATTGTTCCACGACTCGAAATGCTAGAATTTTCTATAATGAGGACGATGATGCAATTTAAACAAAGCAGTGGTTCAAATAAACCAGCACTTCTTAACCAATCGTCCGCGGCTCACTAGAGGGCCGCGGAGTTCTTTTAGGTGGGCCATAGACTTTTCACTGAGACATTTCGTTTTGGTAGGTGCAGATAGCAACTACTTATTTTTACTTAATTTTTATCATGAATTAAAACTGACGCAAGATTTGTGAGGCAGCCCATTTTTTTAATTAAAATAAAAACCTTTTTTCATACCAGTTTTTTCATACGAAAATGTGTGACATTATGTCATCTCAATGAATTTTTTCGGCTGGTACGGCCATGCGTATCGCAGAGTGGTAACAGCTGTTTTTCGAATTTTTTGGTTAGCGATGTTTAAAAGGTTGAGAAGCGCTGGGATAGACAAGTTTTGGTTTTGAAAAACACAAGAGTTATTGAAATTTCTTGTTATAAATTTCAACAAAACGACAGAGGACGTCAAAAAGTCCGTCACCAAAATATATCAATAACAAAGTAGCAGCCGCGATACACAGTGACATGGAACGACGTCATTATCTGCTGCTGCTTTTATCTGCTAGTGGCGGCCATTCACTAAACCGCAATGCACACAGTGACCAACACCTTGTCCATTTGTCTTCCATTAGTAGATTTAAAAAATATAAACTCTACGCACTTTTACAAAGCTTTATGTTTATTCTTCAATTGACCTCACAATCAAGAGGCAAACACTGTCAAATTTATCTTTTGGCGTCCAATTTCGCTGTCGCCAGTAGGCTTTCGTAGAGAACATGTCATTCGGAAGTATTCCGCTGGCTGCGATTAAGTTTTTTTCCTATTTCTAACAATTTTCCGACTTATCATTACATTTTTAACCTTATCGATGTTGCGTTCACGCCATGAAAGATATGTTCATTCCACTAATGCATATGATAATTGCATTCAGAAAAGTAGTAGCATTCGTTGCTGAAAAAATGAATTAACTCAACACGAATTTTTTTGGCCTTTTGTGAGCCTCTTCAAAGAAAGTTAAATAAAATAATTACATTTTTAAACACAGATCTACGACTTTTCATACATGACTTTTATCAAAATTTTTGTTTATCTCTAGGAGTTCTATTAGTCTCATCACAGCTGCGTCCACCCGATTGTGATAGAGGGGGCAATTTTCCCTAAAGTATCAAATATTTAAGCAAAATTACAATTTTTCTGGTAGAGACAAGAAAATATTTGAACAAAATCAAAATTGTTTTGGCAGCGATAGGTAAAATTTGGGCAAACTCAAAATTTTAGAGTAGCGACCAGGAATTAAGTGGAGAAATTAAAGTTTTTAAAATCAACACCGAATGTAGAAAAAGGTTTAAGATTGAAGGTGAAGACTTTTTTCTTTTTCTTTTTTGTGGTCTTCAACTTAAATTTCAGACGAAATTTTTTTCGTATCCGTAAAGTACTAAAAAATTATAATTCGGGCGAACGTCACAAAATTGGGGCAAAACTGTGTTGCCCTTCTGGTATGCCCGTGAATCTTACTGTTTTATGGATAAAAAAATTATATTCTTTTCGTATAAGGTAAGAGAAAAATTGAAGACGCAATGATGTTTGCTTATGAATAAACTTCTTCATAACCTTTATTTCATTTTTAAATATTTAAAAAATTGAGAATCTTCGTAAATTTGGAATTGCTATATTCAGGTAGAAACTAAAAAGTGTGCCTAATTTTAATTCTTTGCGTAATTTAAAACCAATAAACCACATTCACAAGTACAATACCAGGCTTTTAAAAAACAATTACTTTTTACTAAGAAAAAAAGCTGAAACTGCATGGTAAAAAATCACTGAAATATATTGGTTCCAGCACTTAGTTTAATGTGCCAAGTGATAAAAAATTGTGTTTTTTTTCAAAATTTAAACATTTAAAACTTTAATTTGAGTCTAAATATTTGTCAACTTGATTTATTTTTAATGATTTAATTTACTTGTAGGCTGTAGTGTATATAATTTTAATAAGTAATAGTGTGATTTTTTGTTTTGTTTGTTTGTTATTGTTATTATTTCCGTGTGTTACTATTATTATATTTTGTTTTTATTGTTCTGTGAAATTTATTCGGTTAATTTAAAATAAATCTGGTACAAAACCTACAAACCGCATGGCCATTTACACTATGTCCTAGTGCAACAATATTGATATCTGTTTTCTTCGATTGTGGATATTTTATATCATGATTTAACCTGGACTCGAACCACCCTAACACTTGCTTTATTCATAAATTTATTTATTTTTCTCGTTGTCATCTTCCTATGTAACTTACTGCCTTGCGCAAACTTTTTAAACTTTAAATAGCACTCTGGTTTTGTTTAACGGATTTTAGCTAATTTTTTTTTCAAACGCTTAATTCTATTTAGATTGTTATTATTATTGCTTTCTTTTCAGATATTAGTCATGATTTTGTGAATAAAAGCCTAGTTTACGGTTTACTTTATGACATTTTATGCACTGATTAAATAAACTTGATTGTTTGATTGAAAACGAAAACGCCGTCCATTATGTTTATGATTGACACAAAGTTTTGTTTTGGATTAAATTTTTAGTTCTGAACAATTCATTGGAAAAAAGGTAGGCAATTTCTGTCTTAAAGATATCAAAAAATTTCTTGTTGATCAATCAAAGTGCTTAAAAACAAGCCAACAAAATAATGTTGAATTAAAGATTTTCTTGGTTTGCCGTTGTTTTTTTAGTTTATAGTAGGCCTACTAGCTTCATCTTTTCTTTCGTAAGGACGTATTGACTTCATCTTTTCTTTCGTAAGGACGACTATATGCTGCTTTCTGTTTTAAGGTGTTTGCACTACGAGCGTGCAATAAAGTATTTTTTATTTTTATTGTTAATTTTTTTGTTTCACTTAGCGCTTAAGCCCGGAAAAAAGTAAAAAAATCAAAAAAAACCAAAGAATACTCGATTTCACGCTCGTAGTTGAAAAAAGTTACCGTTGCAGGTAAGCATCGGGACCCCATCGAGGAATTGTCGTAAAAATTTTTTAACGCCTCATCGAGAAACTTTTTTAAGGGCACAACTGTAATTACTCAAGTTGACTAAGAATTGGACCTTCTTGCTTATGATGACAAACAGCTATTTCGCCAACACTAACTTTATGAGCTTTCACGAAAAGCAAAAGGAAACTGAGAATAGTTGCTAAAAAGATTGATTTCAGTAAAAAGCAGAAGTTTGTTTTAATCGAGTTTGATTAAATTGAATTAATTTTTACACGTTCATTTGTACTTTAATTTATTATTGCAATAAACAATAATACTTTATTACGCTTTTTAGTCAAAAATTGGGTTGGTTCTGTTTTTTTAAAAAAACGCTAAAAATATCCATTACCCTATTCACTAACATAATGATAATGGATTGCAAATCAATAAATTCTTTTGAGGAACGATTTTAAACAATTTGGTTTTTCACCTTGCTGTTTGGGGTGACACGAAGATTCCGCGCTGCTAAATAACGAGATGTGAGAAATCAAATCTAAAAATATCCTACAAAGGCTTTGATATTCTTTGTCAGCAGCGTTGTCAAGTGGTTAGAGCGCCGGGATTGTGATCGACATGGTTTTGGTTCAAAACCTTCTTGCGCCATTCTGTTGTGTCCTTGGGATAGACACTTTACGGCACATTCCCCTGCTGGTGGTCTTGGCAAGCAATCCAAATTTCGATCATACCTCTATTAAATTTCAAGCGGATAGCTATATTTTGGCATCTCCGGAAGCAGATAGGAGTAATTGCTTGCCCTATGAATGAGCGACACCGTCGCTTTCCTGCGAGTCAGGAGGATAAATGTAGAGATAAAAATATAATATATTTGGTTTAGTAGCAAATAGTTTTGCTTTATAAAAGGATTTTGTGCTAATAGTCTTTCAAGCAAAAAAAAAACATTCCTAAATTTTCTGTAAAATCATCTCTTGATCAATGCCAAACAATAAAAATTATAAAATATCCCAAGGAATAGACGGAACCATAACTCTTCTAATTTTTCGGTAATCTTTAAAAAGATTGTTTATTTGAGAATTCTTTCGGCCAGCTCTTGTCAGAAAGAGTTCCCAAATAAACAGTCTTTTTAAAGACTACCGAAAAATTAAAAGAGTTATGCAAGTTCCGTCCACTCCTTCGGTTATTTAAAAGTTCTGCGGTAACCAAGAATTTATTCTAATAAAAATTATTGTAAAGTTACCAGGCTTGCCTATGGGAATGGGATTCCCATGGGAATCATCCCATGGGTTGGGATGGGATGGGACAGCACACATTTGTATTTCCCATGGGAGTGCAGAGTGACTCAGAAATAGAATTATAGTGCCAGAATGATACTGAATTGTCATTTGAATTTTAAAGTTAACAAAGTCAATAAATTTTGTCGTTTTGCATGTTTCTTTGTACATGTAGTCCTATTTCGTAGACAATAAACCTAAATTTTCATAAATTTAATTATTTTTATTAAATTGTATTCCAATGGAAATCCCGTGGGATGGGGTGGGATGATTGGGATGGGACAGAAAAATATGTCCCATGGACAAGCCTGGAGAATTCTAAAGAAGCAATTCTTCGAATCCTTCTTTGGTTTTGATGCAGCATTGCATCAGCGCTTTTGCCTTCACTAAATGCTGAAATGCTTGAAATGCTGTTTCATTTAAAGGGATTGTTTCTTTGATTATAACTTTCGTGTACAATTACGTATTATGACGAACCACTCATGAAAATTTTACAAAGACTTTCTCTTTCGGGGGCATGATTCCAAATCCGAGGTGGGTGAGATCATATTCCGGTCTTTTGTCATTGAGCAATGATATATCGAAGAACTTTAGCAAAGACAAAGTCAGCAACTTGATTTCTATCGACGCTAGACGGCGCCCTGGACAACGTTGTGGCCCGACACCGAACGTCAGGATGGTATTGGATGGATTGAGTCTTCGACCGCTCTTGTAGAACTTTGTTTTGGGTTTGTAATTCTCAAAACCAACCTTTTCAGCTGGCGATTTAGGAGTAATTTCGAGATACCGATCGAATTTAAATTGCTGTGAAAAATAAACAATAGATTATGTTAGGTATGAAACAAGGTTTTATTTTAGTTCTAGCGCTTATATATAGAACAGTGTTTTTCTATTGAGGGCGGAACTATAGTCGCCTCTTGCTAAGGTAGTCGTTTTTAACTTTCGAAAACAAATTGTTATTTCAACCTTTAATTCCAAGTGAATATGTATTTTGAAATACCGCCTCCTCTAGCTGTTCTAGTAACTTTCTATTTCGCTTCTTCGTTAAAAAATATTATTTTTATAGATTTGGTTTCTTTTTTCTATGGTATCTATATGTAATTAAATAAAAATTGTTTCAAGGGTCTACCCTCACTATCGTTGTTTTGACCAATTAATCAATCAGTATCATAAAAACTCACTAATTATGATTATAGCTTGTCTAAAAATTACAGAATAAAAGAAAGAAGTTCTGCTTTATTGCATTAACAGCTTGAGGTGAAACCTGTTTCGATAGCGACCTTCTGCAGCTTCATTTGAAAGTATTTGAAAAAAAATAACAAAAAGTTTTTGTATTTACCAAAGAGTTTTTGTAAACTTCGGAATCGTGATGGAGGACGGGGGAGTAGAATAAAGTATAATCGCCCTTTCTTATTTTATAGCACCCTTGCGCGGTCGTTACGGAAGTATCCTCGACGGCCTTTCTTATGACCATACTGGAACCCGAAAGTCTGGTCATTTCTTTAAAAGACGAGTCTGTAAAAAGCTTAATATTCTGTTGTTTCAAATATTTACTTTAGAACTAAATTGATAACCCACAATTTCTTGGGCAAAAGTGAAGACTATTCAGTATGTTCTTGAAATTATTCCAACCAGACAAAATAGAAATTGGGTAAAATAAACATATTTAAATTTAAAACGACAATTATATGAAAGTAAAAAAAATAGTTCAAAGGTTTCCTAGAAATACCTGACGGCATTTGATTTTTTTGATAATATGGATAATATAAAGAGATATTTGTTAATAAACTTGGCACCAAACTTTAAAATAATTTATCAACAAGATTATTTACCCAAAACGTATAGCTTGTCCAAATCAGTCTTTGTCAAAGCTAAACTTTCGTTCTGGTTTGTTTCGCTTTGGTTGTTGTTTTGATCTGATTCTCTTGTTAGATTTTGTTTGTTTACAAAACAATCAAATTCTTGGATAATGTTTGATTTTGCATTTGGATGTTTCAAAATGTAAAAAAGCATCCAGAATAACCCAGGAGCTGTGTTGGCTTGGGCTGACCATAAAGTAATGAGAAGGTGACGTATTTGACGTTCTATCAACAAAACAAACTCAGTTAAATTCGACTTTCCAGCAGCGTACAAATTTAGCTTTGTCTGTACCAAATATAGGTAGTTCAAATGGTAATTTTTTAGGCTATTTATATAACCTTAAACAAGTAGTGATCAACGCGGTACTAACATAACCTAACAAGACAAATTAGTGACAATATCTTCTGTAATTGACGTGTCCAAGCGTTATAATCATAATGCCGTAAAACTCAGTTACATTTTACGTGAAATTGAGAATGAACGAGAATGAAATCAGCTGCCCATAGTTATTATCAACAAAATAAGCAGCCTTATTCATAATAAAATAAATACTTTTAAACGTCAAAATCATGAATTTATAAAAATTACAATGTTTAATTAAAAATATTGGAGAACCTGGGTCGCTGTCTACACGCCGGACATGAGTAATAAGGCTTGAAGTGTTAATTCTTTTCGACCAGTCCATTGCTTTTAACAATTCAAATATTTCTTTTCTTGCTTTTTTCACTTTCGGCAGCATGTATATTGGAATTCGATCGACCAGCAAAGCTGATTGGCGGTTGTATTCCGAGAAGACTTGATAAAAAGTGTTGATTTCTTTTAAACTTTCCTCTTCGTCAGGAAGAGTTCCAAACAGGATGGAGAAGGTCATATGAAAGATGGTACGATAACAAAAGTCAATCAGGTTCACCTAAACAAGTTTGTTTGGAATTAAACTTTTGCAACAAAATTTAATCGTAACCTTATATCAGCTCATGTTTATGGATGATTAATTGTATTTTTTTTATCCTTGTTGGTAGGGGTGCCCGAAGCGGGGGAAGAATAGCAATTTCTCTTCTACCCTTTTGACCCGTTCAAGTTCCCCCCTTTGTTATTTGTCTGCACCTTAAATTTAGGATGAAAGTAAGGATTATGGACTGAATTAAAAACAATGAATTTTTTTAGAGATTACAACATTGTTTGGACAAAAATAGAGATTTTGGACACTGATTAAAAGTAGTTAATTTAAAGTGCCTTTTTTGAACTCCCCCTCATGCAAAAAAGCTTTGGTGCCCGTGTTTATTGGCCACAAAAGTTTTTATTTGAGAAAAAAAGTTCAGGTATTTTTATATCATAGATTTTATTACAATTTTTAATATATTTTTGGGTCCATTGTCGAAAAGTTTTGTAATCGATAATTTGTAAAAAATTTTTTTTCTTGCTTTTGAAAAACTAGGTTTTATATTTGGAGCTTACACATAATTTAAATTAAACCGATTTTCTTAATGAATAGCTGCTTAGACCAGTGGTTTTCAACCTTTTTGGTGGAGCGGAACCCCAATGAAACATTCCAAAGGCTTGAGGAGCCCCTGTGCGATAATTTGATTGTCTTATGCCAGGGTGGTCCAACTTCTGCAATCTTGTGGGCCACTTTTCAAAATTATTCGAGTTTCCGGACCATAACCGGCTAAAAACAGGTATTTTCGTCCCAAAATCAGACTGTTCTCTAAAAAAAAAAGGTCTTCACTTGGAATCGGTCTCCAAAATTATTAATACAAACTGTAAAAAATTACATTTATTCTCGTAAAAAATTCAATGAAAAACTTGATCCTAATGTTTCTTGCAAAACTCCTTAAAATTGGGTCGTCTTTTTGATAGACACACACGAAGTTCATCTCGCGAAACCCCTGAACTGTTCTGACGGAACCCTAGGGTTCCGCGGAACCTCGGTTGAAAACCACTGGCTTAGACCTTTCAGCAATGGCGCAAACATTAATAACTGAATACTTTTTGGTTTCTTCCAGATGTTCATTATAGCAGTTTAGTGTATTTACCGTTCCATCAGAATTGTGCATTGAGATCTTGCCTTGCTTGAGCAACTTGATAAAAATATTAGTATTTTCCAAACTTGATTTAAACAAAGCCTGCAATTCATTCGTTTCTCGGAGGTTTTTAACCAATGTCCGTTCCATTGTGTCTTTGTCTTTGATTTGATCTTTTTCTTTTTTATCTGCTCCATGAACTAAGCGCAATATTTTTTGGATCCCTGATTTTAGAATCGACTTGGAGACATTTGATTGTTCTTGGTGAATTGAATGCTGGTTACCAACCATTCTAGTTGTAAAATCTTTAATAATTGGACCTTGTTGTAAGGCTTTGTTTTTTTCAATTGGAACAATATCATAAGGATTCATAAAAACGTGGTAGTTCCTAAAAAAGAAATTAATGTATTATTTTCTGAACAATAGGAAAACAGTAGTTATTCTTTTAAAAGATTGTGTTTTATCCAGGGTGTCGAACCGGACCCGAACCGGATCCGTAAACCCGTATTAACCGTTATTATTTCTTGAACCCGAACCGGAACTGAACCCGAAAAAATAAAATTTGCTGAACCTGAACTGGAACTGAACCCCTAAAAATAAAATTTGATGAACCTGAACCGGAGCTGAACCCGTAGAAAAAAAAATTGCTGAACCCGAACCTGAACCAGGACTTTATTTTAAATGAATCCGGTTCGACCGTTTGATGCTCAAATTTTAATTTTAAAGTCATTTGTAGAAGAATCAGAATCACAATTTTGTCTTTGAAGTTGCCGCAATTTTTTGGTCACAATACTTGTTGCGTGGCAATACAGAAACGTTATAAACGACTTTTTCAAGCGAGAAGTTAAAGCAAAAACATGTCACTTGCTAGATAAAGAAAGCGAAATTTTAAATATATGCTAAAGCAGTTGTTCTTAAACTTTTTACAGTGCCATACCTTTAAAAAAATACATATTAATATAGAGACGTAGCAAACATAGTGAAACCATCGTTGGTGAAGCAAAATTATTTGCGCCATTGAAAAATCGAAGCTGCACAGTGCATGCTGTTGGGGAGCCACTCGACTGAAATTTAGTTACGTGGAGAAGTGTAATAAAAAAGCAGTGTAAACTTATCGAATGATTCGAATTCAGTGTAGCTTATAGTTGCCTCAAATGGTTTTCACTAGCATGATGGTATCCCTAATAGTCGAGATTGAGTAAAAAATAATGTTGAACAAGCAATGCAATAAAGTTAATTAATTTTTGATTTTTCAAAAAAACAAAATTTAAAAAAAAAAATTTGTTGAGATTAGGAAGAGAAGCTATTAACCTTCGCCTTGTAGCGTGAAGTTTAAGTAAAATTTTGTAAGCTAACTGCTTTTCTCTTATTTCTCAGCTTCTTATTAGGCTCAAATTTGCATGTTGGAATCTAAAAAGGCCTTCACTTTTGCAGTAAGGTTGATTCGGGATGAGCTGTTCATAGTTTTTAAGGCCGGTTTCCACTACGAGCGTGAAAAAGAGCATTCTTTGTCTCTTTTATTGATCTTCGATTGAAGCGAGCGCAGAAAAAAAGCAATAAAACAAACAAAGAATGCTCTTTCCACGCTCGTAGTGGAAACGGGCCTTTATTTAAAGATATTATAGCAGTGAAAATTGGATTACTTAAATTTTTCATTTGCATCAATGTTTGCTTCAACTTTACGTCAAAGATTTGTCTCTTAAGAAAAAAAATCTTATACAACAAACTGATTTAATTTTTAATTTATTTCTAGTTGTAATTATCAAATCAAATGTTAGGGCCCGTTTCCACTACGAGCGTGGAAAAAAGCATTCTTTGTTAGTTTTGTTGATTTTTTTGCGCTCGCTTCAATTTTAACCGCTCGCTTCAATCGAAGATCAATAAAAGAGACAAAAAATGCTCTTTTCCACGCTCGTAGTGGAAACGGGCCTTTACCGTTTGAAGTTGCCACAATTTGTTTGAGCACATTTGTGCCAACAAAGAAACTTCATAAACAACTTTATCAGCCGAGAAATGAAGAAAAAATATGTGCACTAGATACATGAACGTGCGCCAGGAGAACCAAAAGGGGGACTGGCTTTTTTAAATTTCAAATTTTACAAAATAATACATAAATATGCTTTAAAAACTTCTAAAGTTAAGGCTCGTTTCCACTACGAGCGTGGAATAGAGCATTCTTTGTTTCTTTTGATCATCTTTCCACGCTTAAAATCTAAGTGAAGCAAATAAAGTCAATAAATCAAGCAAAGAGTACAGTGGCGAACAAAAAAAGTAAGACTTTTTTATTTTTTAAGATTTTTTAAAAATATCATTGTTAAAATTGAATTATATTAATATATATCAAGTAATATATTATTAAAAGAGCACAAAAAATTATATTAAATCCAATATTAATTTATTTCTTTTTTAGAAATATAATTCAATTGCAACTAACTTATTTTTAAAAAATTTGATAAAATAAAAAATCTTACTTTTTTGCTCGCCACTGTACTCCATTCCACGCTCATAGTGGGAAAAGAGCCTTTATGCGTCAATTTTTTATTATTATAAATTTGAATGACTAAATGTTTAATTTGTTTAAAACTTTAAAAGTTTAGATTACGTAAAGTAAAGGCCCGTTTCCACTACCGGCGTAAACGAAGTATTTTTTGTTTTATTAATTTTTTTACTTCTTTCGGCGCTTAAAGGCAAAGCGAAGAAAAAAATCATTAAAAGAAACAAAGAATACTCCAATCTACGCTCGTAGTAGAAATGAACCTTAATGACGTTTCATACCTAATAAACCTCCTGCGTGAGGGCCGCCACTAAAAAATTATCAAAAAATTCTTAGACAAGTGTATCAGTGACTAGTCCAAGAAAGATCTATATAAACTCATAAAAACGCAATCTATAAGAAAGTTTTGAGATCACAAAACAACAAAAAACTTCCGTTTCCGCTTTTGGCGCTCGCAAGATCATTACTATAAATTTATTAGTAAGACTTGATTTTTACAACCAAGACCCATGCCGGTGAATTAGTTTAATTTAATTTTTTTAAAAAATCCTTTTTAAAAATATTTTTTGTGTTTCCGACTGTTTGCCATCACTCCTCCAGGAAGCGCGTCTACGGGCGCCCATGATAACATGAGGTAAGAAATTGTGTTTACAGTCCTAACGCTTGTAAGAAATAGATAAAAAATATATATTCCGAACCCGAACCGGAGCTGAACTGGAACTGAACCCCTAAAAAAAAATTGTTGAACCTAAACCGGAACTAAACCCGAAAAAAATTTTTTTGTTGACCCTAACCGGAACTGAACCCGAAAATAAATTTTTTGCTGAACCTGAACCGGAACTGAACCTTTAAAAATAAAATTTGCCGAACCTAAACCTGAACCGGAACGTTATTTTAAACGGTTCGATTCCCTGGTTTTATCTAACTTTTACGTTTAAAACAGAGTTATTTATGTCAATTAACTTTTTCTTAGAAAATAAAGCCAAAACGTTCCCTCAAGGTTATCTTACCATCCAGCTATGTGCATAGAAAAGACATCTCCGTGTTTCAACTGCAACTGTTTCAAACAACCTTCCGGGTCTTTACCGAACTCCAACGCATGCCCGACAAACGGTATGGGGTGGTGCTCAATTGGAGGTTCCCCAGTTTTCCTGTAATTTATTAATAAAAGATAATTCATAATTTTTACTAATGGCAACCTTGATTAGAATTATGGACAAAACTGAAAAAGAGTCGAACGACAAAACGTTTGCGAAAAAACATATAAAGATTAAAAATTGAAACTTATTTATTTCGGCGCGTTTCAAAACTCGCACATTAACCTTCGATTCTAAATAAAAACTCGTAAACAGTATAAACAATCAATTTTAAAATTACAGGAAATAACCGTCGTAATAATTTAAATAGAAGTTTCCAAAATTTGTAATAATAATAGAAAAATTTTTTACAACTTAAATCGGTTATTTTAATTTTGTACGAAAAACTTTTTTTTGTTTAAAGTCTTTATTTTACTTTCCTAAAATCTAACGGACATGCCGGTTCAATTGTTTATGTTAAACAAGCAATGGTATTCCCTATTCTACATCAGTTTTTGCTTTAAAATATACCAAAAAAATACTTCCCGATTTATTACATTTTCACTCACTAAATATGAATATTGAAAACATTTTTCATTAATTTTAATAAAGATTAAAATATTCAGTGTAAATATTTAATAAAAATATTTTGTGTAAATATTTTTGCTGTCATAAATATAATTTTTACCTTATTCGACGAAAAAAAAATCTTAAACTGATCAAGCAAGCGAATGATAAAACAATTGTAATGTAATCTATCATTTCGAGATTGAAATAGATATTTTTTTAAGATATTAGTATTACTTTTGCACAAGCAATAGCCCAACTGCTAATTTTAAAACTAAGTTTGCCTATTTATAATCCTCATATGATACGTCATATCCTCACCTGACACGTTTGTTCCGATAAGAGTTAACACAATTATTTGCTTTTTTATAAGGTTTTTGTCTTTCAAGATCGCATTTTTAGCCTATTTGAATATTTTTTAAAAAGAAATTTTACAATTAAATAAACGCAATTTTTGTAAAATTATAAAATCTTTTCGAACCAAAAGTATATCCCCCAAAAAACAAATTCATATCTTTAAAAAATAATCTGAAGAGCACTGTTAAGATTCCTTGAAGAACAGACTAAACCCGTTTGTGTGTGTTATTCTATTATGAAATATGTTTGACAAAACAATTGGATGGTAAACCAGCCTTCACAGAATTTATTTAGTTTTATAAGTCCCTTTGTGAGAAGTATTTCGTGAAGGTCACCGAAGCGACGACGTCATTGTTTCACGTTTTTCATAAAGCCACAAAACAAGTAAACTAAAATGCGAAATGAAACCAAACCGCAAGCGAATGCTGCTGTGGCACGTTTTGCACAACTACCGAATATCATAGATGAGCAATAGTTTAAGATCATATTCTTCTGACTTGGTTTGGTGGTTGTAGCTAAAAAAATTGATTTGAAAAACTTTTACTGCAGTGAAATTCAGTTTGAATGGTAAAGAGTTCGGTTTTGCAAATTTTAATCGATCTTATATATTTAAGCCACACAGCTTACATTCATTGCTTTGCGTTTCTTTTCGATTTACAAATATTTTGCTAAAACCTGTTAAAACCAAGCCAAAGGTTTTTGTTTCGATTAAGGGCTATTCATGTTTGAGCCAACCACATTGGTGGCAATCGCTAAGAAAGTAACTTGTAAATGACCTACTGTTTCCGACAGAGCGTTAAAGAATTATCATCAAAGATACGTCACACGTTTTACCTGATTAAACGAATATTAATTTCTTCTAAACGCAAGCGTCTAAATGTTAAATGTCAAGTTGTTTAAATGTTACGTCCAAGAATTAGTTTAATTTTAGTACTTCGGGCGATAATCAAATTAGTAACCAATCTTACACATACAAATCACGACAAACTTTTTGTTCATTAATTGAGCAGAATCAAAAGCAATACTTTCTAGTGGATTTCAAAAAATCCGTGGCACAAATTCCGTTAAGGGTAGTCATTCGAGTGATTTCAAAAATAGGCTCTCATTATAACAAGCTTATTCAGTTTGTCTTTCGGCATTGCACAAATTTGATTGGTTAACAAGACTTGAAACAAATCATTAAAACACAACTATAAAAGAAAAAAACAATTTTTATTATTTTTTAAATCAATAAACACAGTTGCTTAGAATACGTTAAAAGTAGTTGCTGGTGACATGTGTTAAAAAAAGTTTTAAGTATAAAAATTTAAGTTTTTTGGTTAACTTGAATCTCAGAAGAGCTGTCGAAATCATTGCGTCATAGTGCTAAATAACCTCTATGGATGAGGCTACTTTCCAAGGTGTAGCGGGGAATCTGAATGATTGCTAAGTTTTTTATCAATTTTTTATGAAGACAATTTACTCATAAAAAACAAACTTATGATTTTTAATGCAATGTTTTTAACGAGAGTTTAAAAGTTGAAATGCTAAAATTAGTATATTGTAAAAAAATTTTTTGTGAGTTTCTGGAAGATGCACCAAATAAATTAAAAAAAATAAATTGTTGGTAAAAGTAAATTCACATAAAAAATATTTGACTTTACATCTAATTATAATAAGCCCAAAATAATGCCATAACAGATATTTTTGCAATAGCAAAATTGTGTTTTGTATTTCTGATTAAAATCAAATATGTTTTCCTATTTTTCATATTTTACATAATTCGACGAAAGCATAATTAAAAGACATTTAATAACTGTTTATTGTTTAATTTAACAATTAAGTGTTTTTTATTTTTTTGCTAAGATTTTGTTTTTATTTGTTGATTTGTTTTAAAAACCTTCGCGACGCTCAACTGAAAAATTTAATTTATTTCTAAGCATTACAATTTGTTTCAACTATATACAAACAAGTTTTTTAATCATTTACTTTTTGCATTAACCAAAAATATTTTGTATGATCAACGACATAAATTTGTAAAAATTGTGCAAATCAAAGAAATAAATGTTAATTTTTTCAGCATATTCAATACCTCAATTATTTTGTAAATTAAATGAAAAACTATTAAATGAATCAGTGAGAAACAAGGATTTGGGCTAAATCATAAGCAATCGCAATATATACATCGTGAGTGTAAATTACATTTTTATTGCACGACAAGGCCCTGTTTCGCCCTATGGGGCTCATCAGGTGCAAGCAAAGATGCAAATCACAATACGTCAACAATTGTTGTTGACGTATTGTGATTTGCATCTTTGCTTGCACCTGATGAGCCCCATAGGGCGAAACAGGGCCTTGTCGTGCAATAAAAATGTAATTTACACTCACGATGTATATATTGCGATTGCTTATGATTTATTAAATGAATCTAGCAATTGCATGTTGTTGAGTTTTCCGGCTTTATTTTTGAACCAAGGACATATCACATCCTTGAGTAGTTATTTTTAGAAAAAAGTATAGCAGACCTCAGTTAATCCGAATTCGATTTCACAGACAAAATCATACGAATTAGGCGAGGATCCAAATAATCCAAAGCTTTTTATTAAGAATATACAATATATAGGAAATCATTTGTATTTTCAATTTTATCTGAGTTAAGCGAAAATCCGCATTAACCGAATCCAGATTGACCGAGGTCTACTGCATTTCAATTTTTCGGGATTCACAATATTATCATACACTCCAGATTTTTCCAAGTAAGTGGGGCTGTGACAAAAAAAACGTATCATTTTTCGCAGATTGTATTGGCCCATTTACATTATAAAATTCTGTACCAAAAATCCATTAGATAGAATCGAAAGTCTACACTGAAAGTTTCATTAAGTACTTGACTCCTAATCTGTGCCACGAAATCGTGTCTATCCAAGCCTTTATCCGCCAGATAAAAACTTTTCGTGATATTTGATTGTTGCGCAACTCGAAATTAAGCAAGTAAAAATGCAAGAAAAAACGTTGGCATAAAACGTTAATACTTTCACAAGCAACGAAACTGTGCACCAAAAAATCAATCATCTTATGAATTGCTTAAAAATAAGGACAAAAAAAAAATTTTTAATTCTGTAGCACACTGCCATTTGATTCAGGCAGTGTGCTACAGAATTAAAAATTTTTTTTTTTTTTTCTTTAAGCAATTCATAAGATGATTGATTTTTTGGTGCACATTTTCGTTGCTTGTGAAAGTACTAGGCTTAACTCAAAAAACTAAAAAATATCGGGCTCATTAATTTATTCTAAGGTTTTTTGTAAAGGAATTGATCTGTTTTTTCCAACCATACGCGGACCGCATTAAAATATTCTGTAGTTGGAAGGTTTGATCCGCAGCTTCAACCTCAACTAGAAGGTGATAATTTATATTTTGCAATAGCCACGAAAATATTAGGTGAAAACTTCAATGAATGACTATAAATTAAGTAAAAAAGCTGAAAGATTTAAACATTAAAAAAACCCAAAACCCCAACTATAAAATCGGGTTACAAACTTTTAGAGATTTATGCGACGCTAGTAAATAGAAAAAAGTCGTAATAGATTCATCTTATCATAAAAACTTCACACTAAATTTGTATCTTCAATGTACGCCAGATCTAGTTGTACTTTTGTATTTTGCAAACGAAAGGGCTAAAGTTTAATGATAGATTTATAAACTTTATTGCATCTTGTGATAATCTCAAACACCAAAGATTGACGTTGATGGACTAGTTAAAACAGGCAAGGAAAATCATTGAATTAATTCAATTTTTTCCATTCTGACACAAACACGTTATAATCAAAAACCGTATAAAGTATTTTTCAAATCTAAATTTAATATATCCTTACCAATATATTTGAAATGGAGAATCGGGATACTTGTAAAAAGTAAAAAAATTGTCAGAAATTTGTGTTGAAGAAAAGTCATGAAAAGATTAGATTAGAGCATATAGAGCTCTGTTCACCAGTAAAAACCCGGGAACATATTTGGCAGTGAGTGTGTCTTACGGAAATGACGTTTAATGGTGAGAGTGACCAAAATGATTTTGGTTTCACTGCTGTTGTCGTCTTGTTGCTATGGTCTAGAGCAGTAGTTCTCAACCTTTTTAAGCCTGCGGACCGATAATATTTCAAAACAAATCATTTAATAACTGTTTGTTGTTTAATTTAGCAATTAAGTGTTTTTTATTTTTTTTGCAAAGATTTTGTTTTCATTTGTTGATTTGTTTTAAAAACCTTCGCGACGCTCAACTGAAAAATTTAATTTATTTCTAAGCATTACAATTTGTTTCAACTATATACAAACAAGTTTTTTAATCATTTACTTTTTGCATTAACCAAAAACATTTTGTATAATCAACGACATAAATTTGTAAAAATTGTGCAAATCAAAGAAATAAATGTTAATTTTTTCAGCATATTTAATACCTCAATTATTTTGTAAATTAAATGAAAAACTATTAAATGAATCTAGCAATTGCATGTTGTTGAGTTTTCCGGCTTTATTTTTGAACCAAGGACATATCACATCCTTGAGTAGTTATTTTTAGAAAAAAGTATAGCAGACCTCAGTTAATCCGAATTCGATTTCACAGACAAAATCATACGAATTAGGCGAGGATCCAAATAATCCAAAGCTTTTTATTAAGAATATACAATATATAGGAAATCATTTGTATTTTCAATTTTATCCGAGTTAAGCGAAAATCCGCATTAACCGAATCCAGATTGACCGAGGTCTACTGCATTTCAATTTTTCGGGATTCACAATATTATCATACACTCCAGATTTTTCCAAGTAAGTGGGGCTGTGACGAAAAAAAACGTATCAGTTTTAGCAGATTGTATTGGCCCATTTACAATACATATAAAAATCTGTACAAGAAACCATTAGATAGAATCGAAAGTTCACACTGAAGGTTTCATTAAGTACTTGACTCCTAATCCGTGCCACGAAATCGTGTGCATCTAAGCCTTTGTCGGCCTGATAAAAAATTTTCAAGAACATTGAATTGTTGCGCAACTCGAAATTAAGCCAGTAAAAATGCAAGAAAAAACGTTTGCATAAAAGGTCAATACTTTCACAAGCAACGAAAATGTGGCTCCGGAAAATCAATCATCTTATGAATTGCTTAAATATAAGGACAAAAAAAAAACAATTTTTAATTCTGTAGCACGATAGTCACATACTTTTTATTTCAAATCAACAAAACTTTCGTGAAGATTTTTTTATATTATTTTTCCCAAACATAAAATGAAATGATTTTCGCACAAACGTCAAAAGGAAACTTAATTATCGTTTGAAATCTTATTAGACTTTGCACACATGATTCCATCAATTCTTAATCATCTAAATCAGGGATGGTGAACCTGATTGTACTTTCGGGAAGCATAAAATTTTGGGGACAATACAATTTTGCCCAAATTTTATTGACGGTTGCCCCAAGTCTGATCATATTGCATTGCTTAAGTGATGGCATAATGCGACACATTTTTGTCCCGAAAAAATGGTGATGACAAAAAACAAGGAAAGGTCATCACTTTAAAAGCTTTTCTGAATTCATCGTTTTCCTTGCAAAATACGTACTAGGCTTAATTAAAAAAACTAAAAAATATCGGGCTCATTAATTTATTCTAAGGTTTTTTTGTAAAGGAATTGATCTATTTTTTCCAACCACACGAGGACCGCATTAAAATATCCTGTAGTTGAAATGTTCGGTCCGCAGCTTCAACCTCAACTAGAAGGTGATAATTTATATTTTGCAATAGCCACGAAAATATTAGGTGAAAACTTCAATGAATGACTATAAATAAAGAAGAAAAAGCTGAAAGATTTAAACATTAAAAAAAACCCAAAACCCCAACTATAAAATCGGGTTACAAACTTTTAGGGATTTAGGCGACGCTAGTAAATAGAAAAAAGTCGTAATAGATTCATCTTATCATAAAAACTTCACACTAAATTTGTATCTTCAATGTACGCCAGATCTAGTTGTACTTTTGTATTTTGCAAACGAAAGGGCTAAAGTTTAATGATAGATTTATAAACTTTATTGCATCTTGTGATAATCTCAAACACCAAAGATTGACGTTGATGGACTGGTTAAAACAGGCAAGGAAAATCATTGAATTAATTCAATTTTTTCCATTCTGACACAAACACGTTATAATCAAAAACCTTATAAAGTATTTTTCAAATCTAAATTTAATATATCCTTACCAATATATTTGAAATGGAGAATCGGGATACTTGTAAAAAGTAAAAAAATTGTCAGAAATTTGTGTTGAAGAAAAGTCATGAAAAGATTAGATTAGAGCATATAGAGCTCTGTTCACCAGTAAAAACCCGGGAACATATTTGGCAGTGAGTGTGTCTCACGGAAATGACGTTTAATGGTGAGAGTGACCAAAATGATTTTGGTTTCACTGCTGTTGTCGTCTTGTTGCTATGGTCTAGAGCAGTAGTTCTCAACCTTTTTAAGCCTGCGGACCGATAATATTTCAAAACAAATCATTTAATAACTGTTTGTTGTTTAATTTAACAATTAAGTGTTTTTTATTTTTTTTGCAAAGATTTTGTTTTCATTTGTTGATTTGTTTTAAAAACCTTCGCGACGCTCAACTGAAAAATTTAATTTATTTCTAAGCATTACAATTTGTTTCAACTATATACAAACAAGTTTTTTAATCATTTACTTTTTGCATTAACCAAAAACATTTTGTATAATCAACGACATAAATTTGTAAAAATTGTGCAAATCAAAGAAATAAATGTTAATTTTTTCAGCATATTTAATACCTCAATTATTTTGTAAATTAAATGAAAAACTATTAAATGAATCTAGCAATTGCATGTTGTTAAGTTTTCCGGCTTTATTTTTGAACCAAGGACATATCACATCCTTGAGTAGTTATTTTTAGAAAAAAGTATAGCAGACCTCAGTTAATCCGAATTCGATTTCACAGACAAAATCATACGAATTAGGCGAGGATCCAAATAATCCAAAGCTTTTTATTAAGAATATACAATATATAGGAAATCATTTGTATTTTCAATTTTATCCGAGTTAAGCGAAAATCCGCATTAACCGAATCCAGATTGACCGAGGTCTACTGCATTTCAATTTTTCGGGATTCACAATATTATCATGCACTCCAGATTTTTCCAAGTAAGTGGGGCTGTGACGAAAAAAACGTATCAGTTTTCGCAGATTGTATTGGCCCATTTACAATACATATAAAAATCTGTACAAGAAACCATTAGATAGAATCGAAAGTTCACACTGAAGGTTTCATTAAGTACTTGACTCCTAATCCGTGCCACGAATCGTGTGCATCTAAGCCTTTGTCGGCCTGATAAAAAATTTTCAAGAACATTGAATTGTTGCGCAACTCGAAATTAAGCCAGTAAAAATGCAAGAAAAAACGTTTGCATAAAACGTCAATACTTTCACAAGCAACAAAAATGTGCACCAGAAAATCAATCATCTTATGAATTGCTTAAATATAAGGACAAAAAAAAACAATTTTTAATTCTGTAGCACACTGCCTGAATCAGATGGCAGTGTGGTACAGAATTAAACTTATTTTTTGTCCTTATTTTTTTTTGTTTATTTTATATTTAAAAATTTTTTTTTGCCCCAATCCTGTTTGTGTCTGACCTGGAGTGGATGCTCTTCAAATGATGACGACGACGAATTCTGTAGCACGATAGTCACATTCTTTTTATTTCAAATCAACAAAAGGGAACTGAAATATTTTTTGTCCAAAATATGGGTTTATACAGGTTCTCCATCGATTTCACAGATTCTCTTGTTTCTAGAAGTTAAAATTCGTTTTAATCTTGCCTCTTTTATGATTTCATAAAAACAATTTGTTGTGTTTTCCCATTTTAAAAGAGAAAAGAAATAAGTATCAATGTCACAATTTTACCCGAGAATCCGAAAGGAACAATTGAACTAGGTAACCCAAGTACCTGCGTTGAAAGAATGCTGTGTTTATTTCTATTTGTGCGGGCTCTATATATACGTAGTTAGCTGCAAGACTAAAATTCTTAAACTTTAGTTCTGGCTAAGTGAGAATGGATTCGTTATAAAATTCTTTCTACAAATATAGAATAAAGTGTATTATTTAAATATAAACTGTATATAGAATAAACTGTATTATTTAAAAAACTAAACGAATTTTTCAAATTCACGTAAAAATTGACTCTCCAGCTTAACGAAACTTCAAAGCCCTTTATAGCGCCAACAATTGCGAATGATCACTCGACAATTTTGTATTGACTAACTTTAAGGGTAAATTAACATCTCGATGGCTAATATTAAACTTAATAGTTTGTCTTCCATTTAGGCTAAAACAATTATATCTTATTATAAAACTAAAATGGGAAAACTAGGCCCGCAGGCCAAACCTGGCCCGCTAGGCATTCAATATAAACGGTGTAAAAAGGTAGAACAAAGAAGTTTTTTTGGTTTTCACCTCCATAAATGGTGAAACCATAGGGGTACTAGCCAAAAAAATATTGGGAGGGGCAATATAGTTTTGCCCAAATTTTATGACGTTTGCCTGAATCGGGATCTTCTGGTACTTTGCGGAAATAAGAAAAAAATTTGTCTCAAATTTAGGGTGAAGGCCAAGAAAAAGGTCTTAACTTTGAATCTGTCTTGAATTTCTTAATTTTTGACTTAAAAAAGTACTGATCTTTAAAAAAAGGTCTCCACTTTAATCGGCTATGGGTAAAATAAATCAATTAAAACAAAGTAAAGACCTGTTTTTTTATCTTCACCATTAAGTATCGTGCTATGAACCAAAGTAAAGATCTTTCTTTTTTTGATCTTTGTGTAAGCTTGAGACACGGGTTTATGTTGTAAAAATTAGTGCGGCCCACGATCAAAATCAACTTGTGAACACGGCCCTGGAGCTAATAAGTTTGCCCTCCTCTACAATACAATTGACGTGTCTTTTCAAGAAGTCACCGTAAGCGATTTTTGTTCGCGAAACGAACCCGGGTCCCCTGTGGTTACTATCGCTTCTTGAAGAGATCCTTTTCCTCTTTGTTCTTTTTTGTTTTTTTTTATTCCATCCTGGTGCTGTACGGGGATTTCAAGGTAGTCGAAAAAATTGCATACGGTGACTTCTTGAAAAGATCCGAATCGACTTCCGATGCGACAACACTGACCCTTGACTACTAAAACCATCTCACACAGGCGACAATAACACAAACGATTCTTATTAACTTCTAAACTGCACTTGCTTAACTAGAATGCCTCAAATGGAATGAATGACAAAATTTACGACGCTATATACTCTGTAAAGCATCCAGAGTTACCAAATAAAAATTGAAATTACTAGAACGGACAAAATTTCTCCGATTAATTACTGTATATGCTGGGTTTAACAAACGGACAAAGCAGTTTAGGACTTTACAATAGAATCATACGATAAAGTAGTAAATACGTTATGTAACTTAGAATATCGAACTTGCTAAACAAGAGTAGGTGATACTAATTGTTTCTTGAACACTCTAGTCAAAATTACGTAATAATGTCGCAAAACCTCACAATGCTTAACTTCAGCCGATCAATGCGCTTGAATAAAACGATATAACGAATTTGTATAATCATTTAAAAAAACAACTTGCAAACAAAATAAATTAATTAAAATGTGGTGTACCAATTACGCAATCACTATGTAACAGCAGAAAAAGGTGAGGTCATAACCAAAAGCTGAAAATTACAGTAAAATACTGAAAATTAACTACGGAGTTATAAAGTTATAATTAGAAACATAAATGAAGTGTGACAGTTAAATCTAATTTTTTTGTTAAAAAATGCTTTTTTGCAAACACTATCAAAATACAGCAAACCATATTTAATATATCGGGGTAAAACATGAAATATTTTTTAAAATAGTTTTCGGATATCTTAGATCATTAGATTAGAGGATAAACAATGAAAACTTGCAAGATATAGTAAATTGAAAATAATTTTCGTGGAAAATCGACGTAAATTTTTTTGCAAAAGATTATTCTAAAAATTTATTCTGGTTTTTCAAAAACTGGAAAATTTAAAACACTTTTGTTTACAGATGCTTACGCTTTGCCGCTTACGAAAATTTCGATCCGAAAAAACCTTAACCTAAAATTAAAAATTTTACTTTCGTAACCGAAAAAATTTTCCTTTCTGATTAACAAAAATTTTTACAACGACAAGGAAAAACTATTTTTCTCAGCAACACCTGTTCATCCGTATTTTAATATCTGAATCTGTTATTTAATCTAATCCAATAGTTGCTTTTAGCACTAGAATGTTTAAAAATGATTCATCTTTCTTTGGTCGTACAACAGCACAAGAGATATTTATGAATTTTTTAATAAACCGTGTTTTTTTGCATTCAGTTATTATCAGTATTTTAACATACAAGAACTAGAATTTCAAACTTGCTCTGAGCAGTAAATTTACATTGCATTAAAAAAGAACAATAACTTAATTGTTAAGAAATAAGATAGCTTTAGGATGCATATCAAAAAGACATTTGACTTATTTATTGCCATAGAATATGATATTTTTTAAATATCTACATGCTTACTGCATTCTATTGTTTTTTGTGCGTAGTTTTGTTTAGAATTCTTAGTTATTTCAACAGAAACATGTTTTGATCTATATCAGGTATCCTAGACGACACCTGATGGTGAGTTTTTCCAATCCGTTTGTTGGAGTCATGGGGATTCAACTTAGCGGAGTCCCGGTAATCGGGCATTGTCCAGTAGCTTAACCAAAAGCTTTTAACCTTAATGAATGGGACCACAAAACATTTTGGATTTGGCTATTTTTTTAGATATTAATATTTATTCAAGAATGCACATGCCCAGCCAGAGCCGCGAACTTGTATCCTTATAATGATCCACTTGCTCCACGCAATCCACCACACTAACTTGATTTAACAATTTATATTTTATCTCAGCGTTTCTGAGCTTGGAGGTTGCGATCCCCGAGTGGATCTTCAAGTATTTTTTGGGCGTCGCAACAATACTTTATACCAGGGGTTCTCAACCTTTTTAACGCAGTGGCCCAAAAAACTTATTAGGCAATTGTTGTGACCCAATGGGTCTGATCTTCACTTTCATTCAACACACAATTTCCCGAAATCTTTTTCTAAAAGTAAAGATCAAAAAAAGAAAGTCTTCACTTTGTCACTCGCCGTGGCCAACCTAAAAAGCTCTCTGTGGCCCACCAGTGGGCCGTGGCCTACCGTTTAAGAACCCCTGATTTATACAAAAATTTTCAAATCAATATCTACAATAAACAGAGCGGAAAGAAGTTCGTAGGCTATATAAAAATTGTATAAAGGGGTAAAAATTGTACACTAAATGCAAAGATTGAAAAATACTGTTCTATTTTCATGTTTATTGTCGTCACAAACCAGTACAGCGTCATCTAGCGGAAGAAAGTTTTACGTAAAAACTAGAAGTACTGAATAAAATAATACATGAAAAAGAAATTTTTTAATCCGTCTCCTTTAAGCGGATTAAAACAAGTGAATAATTGAGCGAATTGATAAATTATGCAGCTAGATAGTATTCGGAAACATTTCCAAATAGGAATCGGTTTAAAAATGTTGATTAGTCAATTTTTGTTAGAACCGTTAATTAAGACTGAAATTAAAAAAACTTTTTATTTTAACTTCAGCTTTTTTTTCATCTAACTATTAGGAAATTCTATTTAAATTCTACTATATTTTTTAGAGTTTTTTCAACGAGGAAGTAGCAGCGCTTTACGCTTCGAAGAGAGTCATTATAAATTTGCCGAGCTCCAATCCCCCAAGAAACCAAATTGGGCCCATTTATGATGCAATTACTAAATATCCGTTATACCTTATTCAGAAAATTTATATTAGGAACCTCATGAACAAGTTGGGTCCCTGATTGGAGGTGTTTGATGAATGATTACGCCGGCCTACTTCAAATTGTGTCGCTATTATTAGATGGTGATGATCAATGGCGTACCGAGGATTTTTGAAAAGAAGGGGGTGTGAGGCATACAATCGCAATCATATATTCTGAGTGGAAAATATTTTCAAATGGTAGCTAAAGAAAAAAGTCTTTACTTTGAATGTGTCTCGATTTTGTCTATTTTTGGTCACAAAAACATAGTGTTTTCCAAAAACAAGTCTTCCCGTTAAACCTGCTTCTAATTTCTCGTATTTGTGATCTCCTAGGGGGTGGGGCATGGCACAACGCTCCCCATAAATACGCTACTGATGACGATGGTAATAAACTCGGCGGTGACTTTTTATTCGTGGACGTTTTATGTCCTTAGTTAAACTGACCCCCTCTGTGCTACATTGACAACAAACTGTAAATATTGCTTAAAAATGTGAATTAAATTTACGAATGACGGTATAGACCGAAAAAGGTTTTTGAAATAAACATTATTTCGAAATAAAAAAGAGAAACAAATAACAATTTCTTAAAACTAGGAAATTGGGGAATTCGGCCTCTATAAAATTTACAGGTTCCATTCATCTACCATACAAAGAGCTCTGAAAGTTTGTAATGGGCTCGGTATTTAATAAAGACGTTTTTTTAAACTTGACAATTTAAACCATTGGTTGCTATCCTCCTGCTGAGCACTCCTGTAACAAACGAAAAGTTAGAGTTATGCCTATGAAACAAAATATAAAAATTCTGCTGGGGCTGACAAAATGTGTATTATTGATTGGTATAACGATGACGCACTAGAAAAATTGAGCGCATGCATAAGCTGAAATATAGCCTACTCACTTTCTAATGGAGCCAAAGTAGTGAAATCGTTTTTTGTAAGCACTGCATTTGACCCTGCAATGGTGATATTTCCATTGAGTTTTCCTTCTCAGATTTTTTATGTAATTTCAAACCCGCATCTAAAAAAAAACTTTCAAATTAGTTTAAATAAGTTCAATTGTTTTGTGTACAGCACATTTCATAAAGTGTATACTTAGTTCATCAGAGTTGCCTGTAATGTTCAAAAATAATAAAAAAACTAATAGAAATCAAATGAAACAAGTTGTTCCAAAAGCTATTTTCAGTATCAATCCGGGAATTAAACTTTAAACTAAAGTTCGACAATAGCAGCCTTGTCTAACATTAATCGCTAGAAGCAATGGAAGGCAAAAAATTGCTCCATCTATATTGAAAACAAAAAGAAATTAATATTCAAAAATGGTTGAAAACGGTTCAAAATGCTCCATCATTTGCAGAATACATTTTTTAAATTGAAACTACTCCAATTAAAAAAACCTTATTATTATATTTTCAATGCGCTAATTTTTAACAGAGATGCAGAAAAACAAAAAATTTCACGCATTATATTCGAAACAAAATCATAAAACACCAAATTTTGTAACTCACCATAACATGGATTTGAATAAAGTAAATTGCGAATATTTGCACATTGCTGTAATTTCTGCGTTCAAAAAACAAACTGCGTTACTAATAACAAATACGTTTAATGGTGAACTTTTTCATATTGGTGCTTGTTACGATCTTGGTCATTTGGATTTTTGATTGTCAACATCAACCAATGAACTAGTATCATGTCTAAGAAACTACTTTTAGAAGTTGTATTTTTGATATTGCCACATTTTGATATTGTTCAATTTTCTTTTTTTATCTATTTGTTACTAATATTTTTTTAATTGATCTAGGCTTATTTCAGTTAAATCAATTTTTAGTAAATAAGAATTCAAGAGGTCCTGTTTGCAATTCACTAAATTTAAAGTTTTATAGTTTCGATAAAAAGTATTATTTTTTTGGATTTTGAAATCACTAATTTACACCAATTATGTCAAAACATACTTGAAAGTGATCTGATGGAATGCTTTGGTCAAAAATTCTTATGTTGTTAATATTTACTGGCATATCTTCACTAACAATAATTAAATCTAAAGTTCCACCATGTATATGAGTTCTAGTTGCATGGGGGACTTTTTGACAATATCCATATTCTTTAAGAAGATTAGTAAATTCCATGGTGTAAGAATTGTTTTTTCTTTCAACATGAATGTTAAAATCACCAATTAGACATGAATACCCAGGTTTAGAAACTAAACTATCCATGTAAGAATCAAACTCCTTCAAGAATTGGGTCAAAGTACATCTATGTGTGGATGAATATGAGGGTCTATAAATGTTGCAAAATCTAATTAAACCTATATTGGTTTTTAAACTCATCTCTAATACTTCAAAAGATTTGTATTTTAGAGCTAAACTGTTTAAACAACCTTTATGTGTTTTTAAATTGTAATCAGGACGATATGTAACAGCTAATCCTCCATGTTGTCTGCCATTTTTTCTTGGAAAAGAAAATATTTTAAAGCCAAATTCTGTAATTTCTTTCAATAATGGATTATCATTATCCTTTAAGAAGGTTTTTTGTAAAAAGCAAAGATCTATTTTGTGGTTTACAATACTTTCCATGATTGAATAAACTTTGTTTCTTAAAGATTGACAATTTACTGTACTAATTTTAATATTTTTAATTAAAGGCTGTTTTGGTTGGTTTGCTGTTTCCTCTTTTTCGTTTTTATTATTTTTTGAGCCCAAGGAGGTCCTCGGACTAAAAAAATATAATCTTTTGTTGAAGCTCAATAGTTTTTTGTCGAGCTTCTTCAATTCTTTGTTTAGTTAAATTTCTTTCATTTTCAGTCATGTCATGATTAATTCTGATTTGTTTAAACTTTTCATTATTTTTAAGTTTGTACAGTTTTCTAAATAACCTCTTTTTTGCTTTTTCTGTATTTGCACTGATCCGAATTGGTCGATTTACATTTTCTTTTTTTCTTCCAACTCTTTGTATTTTAGTAATTTCATTTTCATCTTCTAATATGCTTTCATCAACATAATTGCATAATTCTTTAATCAAGTTTTGATCTGAAATTTTCAGTTTTTCGTGGGTAAATGGTTGAAGGTTCAGGAACATTAAATATTATAATATCCTTTTTTCTTTCTTCCAAATTTTTTTGTTCTTTATTATTTTCTGTAAGTGCTTCTTTTATAGTATTTTTAGTCAGAGGCACATTCGGTATGGACTGCTCTTTTACAATGTCAGCAAATGATATTTTCGTGTTTTGTTTTGATAGCATAATTTCATGAAAAAGAGCTTGAGTGATTTCAGGAATAGAGTCAATTATTCCTTTTTTAACTTCTGTTTGGAGTTGATCAAGTGAAAACTGTTGTAGTTCACAATCATCAACCTTAAATTTATTTTGTAGATTATCTATTGTGCACTTAGGACAAATCCATGTACATTTCTTCATGGTTGTAGAAGTTACTTCTTTTAAACCAGCACATTCAGTATGCCACCAAGGACATAAACAAGATTTTTGAGTGCATTTAATCATAAATGACTCATCTTTGGTAGTTTCATTACAAATACAAGAGTTTGTATAAAAGTTAACACCAGGTTTCAATTTTACCATTATTATAAACTTATTCAAATAAAATTGCCTGAGCGGGATAGAAACTTGTTTATTATTATTATAATATTTTTTTATGCATTGTTAATTTGCATTTAAAAAAAAACAAAACTATGAACTGAAATAAACTGAACTTTATTAAAAAGAAGTCAAGAAAAAATCTGACATTTTGCAAAAAAAAGGGACATTTTCATTTTAAAACTACAAGAGAGTTACTAAAATGCCTATTAAAGTCAATTTATAAAGAACAGTCAAAGGTTCGTTAACGCACGGGCTAAATAACTAAATCTTATAAAATGAAGTGTTGAGCTTATTTCAGACGGAAAGTTTTCTCGATTCGCTTTTAATCTGAACAAAGCTAAAAAGCTGAAATATTAATATTTCAACTTCAACCCGTTTCCGCTAAGCGCGAAAAACTTTGCGTCTTGGCGATTTTTTTACGCTTTCTGCTTTTGGGGTGAACAGTCTTTCGGCCTTGCTTTTTGGTCTTTTCCACCAAACGCTTTATTTTTTCCGTGCCTGTTTTCAGTCTACTCTAAACCGATCCTTAGAATGCCACAATTAGCTATAAAGAAGTCATTTTTCAAGTGACCAATTTAAGTTGGCTTCTTATTGAGGAGGTGGGTAAAGTGATATGCTTGAGTGGGCCGTGGGGAGATCTTCATTGACAACACGAGGATTGTTGAAAACACTCTCCACAAAAGTGTGTGCACTATAACTTGTAAATTGTTTCAGCAAGATAATGACAAAGGCAGATGGTATTTTGCACCTCATGGCTAAGCTTAATGAAAACGTTTTTTGTGGAATAGAACATTAAGAAAATATTTGAAGCCAACTATTTCTAATCAAATACAACCGTCTAATCGTAAAAACTTTATCTGTTTTGAAATAATTATCAACTTGGTAAAAACCGTTACCTTCAACTCATTTCAATAAAAATTTAAAACCTAAAGGATAAAATGAGTGAGTTTTATTTATTTGTGTCTGCAAACACTTTAACAAATGATTGCAAAATTGCATCATCGCAAACCAGACAGGGAAATCTCGATATTTGGGAATTATAAGTTGCTGTCGGCAGCGTAATCGAGTGGTTAAAGCACCAGACTGATGATCAACATGGTCTCGGTTCAAAACCCACTTGCGCCATTCTGTTGTGTCCTTGGGAAAGACACTTTACGGCACTTTCCCCTGCTTGGTGGTCTTGGCAAGCAGTTCTAAATTACAATAATATCTCCACTAAATTACTAGCGGACAGCAATATCTTGGCATCTCCGGAAGCAGGTCGGGATAATTGCTTACCCTATGTATAGCGCCTCCGTCGCTTTCCTGCGAGTCAGGAGGATAAATATAGAGATAAAAATAAATAAAAATAAATAAAATACTGTAGTTGCAATTTGCAATGTCGTTGATTTGGTTTGTGAAATGCTCAATTCTATTAGTCATAGTATTTTTGTTTCGGTGATGACGCTGACAAAATATTTAGATTAAACTCAATATATCTACTGTACTTTATAGATTTATTTAGTCCAGTGGTTCCCTACAGCCAAGGAATAACTCTCCAAGGGGGATTTTTTGATTTCAGGAGAGGAATTCATACTTATAAAAATTTATCTTGACACAGGCTTTCCAAACCGAGGGTCTTCATATGACGTTGAAATACTGTAATTATTTTTTCAGTGAAAACATCAAGTTAAGACCAAAAAAAGATTTTTCTTTTACGTTTGACGAAAAACGTGCGATCAAACTTCAGTTGATTTAATTTTGTTTTTTTTTGACTTTGTAGAAAAATAATTAATTCAACGTAGTTAGTTCCTCGGGAAATGTCTCCTTTAGCTTCTCCAGGAGAGGAATGAAAAGGTTCAAGCGAGAAAAAAAGGCAATGCATTTAAAAAGATTGGGAACCACTGATCTAACCTATAATTGTTTTTCTAAAATACAGCTTTGGGGGAGAGCTTACTTTTTTATATCATAAAATTGCTAAGAAAAGCATCAGGGGTGGTCAACCTGCGGCGCATTGGATGGTTAGTGGTGGCTCATTGCAGTTGGGAAAAATATTTCAAATGAAAAATGTTCCACAACTTATATCTAGCTATATCAGGGGTGGCCAACCTGTGGCGGATTGGACCCTGATTTTCGGCGATGACGTTTTTTTTAGAGAACAGCTTGGTTTCAGTAGGAAAAGTAAAAATTTAGAGAATTCTTTCCAGCAGGGCGTCGAACCGGACCCGAACCGGACTGAACCGGACCCGAACCGGACCCGAACCGGATACATAAACCCGTATAAACCGTTTTATTCTTTAAACCCGAATCGGAACTGAGCCAGAAAAAATAAAATTTGCTGAACCTGAACCGAAACTGAACCCAAAAAATAAAATTTGCCGAACCTGAACCTGAACCGGAACGTTATTTTAAACGATTCGGGTCCGGTTCGACGCCCTGCTTTCCAGCGATGACCTTTTTTTTTTTAGAGAACAGCTTGGTTCAGCTAGGTTTCACTATAAAATTTTGAAGTCTTTCGTTTGTGTGGCGGATATGAACTGGGCTTGAATAAAATTGGCGGTTTAGGAAAAAAGGTTGGCCACCCCTGATTTATATTATTAAAGCACGGCAGAAACAAAAAACGACGAAAAAACCAACTGTTTGTTCTAGCCGAAAACGTTTGTTTATTCTATCTTGTTTTTTTGTTTCTGTCGGTTTTAATAATGTAAATAAATCAATTAAAAAATGCTTAGTCCAATATGGCTGCTTTCCTTAGCAATTTAATTGTTTTTCGTTTTGTGAAAAAAGTCATAAAAGAATCATTTGTCGTTGAAAACATAATAGTATTAAAAAAGTTTCGGATCACAACTAGTCCAGCAAAATCACTGTAAATTTTAGGTTTCTTGAAGGTTCTTCAAAACATTCCAAAATAATATAATCGATTTCAATTGAATAATCATCAGCTTTGCTTGAATAAGACTGATGATGATTCTTTAACTAAAATTGATTTTATAATTCAATAAAGCTTTAAAAAAATTTTTAATAAAGCTAAGTTCTGAAAAAATTTTGTTCTGCTCATTTTAGTGTAATCCAGGACTTATTTGTAAATAATAATTCTTTTATGACAGTGTTTGAGCCTTTGACCTACCGTAGAAAGTTTTCTAGAAAGAGATTTGATATATTTTTTTTTAGAACACTAAACATGTTTCTTCGTTGCCAAGAAATGCGCGAAGCAAGTCAATTAAACTACACTAAATGCAAGTTCTTTTCATCTCTTGTTAGTGTGCCTGCACCATTTCAATCTCTTCAAAATGATTCAAAGAAATGAATTATTAATGCAAATCAAACAGACTCTGAAATATTTTTTATTTTCTTGTAACCTTTTCTGTTCTTACCCTATGTTACAACGTCTGTAACCTACCACGTCATTATTAAATTGTTTTTGATTTAAGATGAATTTTTTAAAAGGGTGATCCATCATTGTTAACTACGTTAGCGCAACGCTTGAAAAGACTTGGGTTGTAGCGGCCTGTTCTTACAAAGACCCTGAAAACAATATTGATTTTATAAAAGCCTTTCACCTCTAAAAAAGCATTATACTTTCTTAGTTTAGTAACTTGGTTATGCTCAAAATTTACGGCCATGTTTCTTCAAGAATCTAGAAAACTTTGCGTAATTTAAAACCAATAAACCACATTCCCAAGTACAATACCAGGCTTTTAAAAAAACAATTACTTTTTTAGTAAGAAAAAAAGCTGAAACGGCATGGTAAAAAATCACTGAAGTATATTGGTTCCAGCACTTAGTTTAATGTGCCAAGTGATAAAAAGTTGTGTTCTTTTTCAAAATTTAAACATTTAAAACATTAATTTTTATCTAAATATTTTTGAACTTGATTTATTTTTAATGATTTAATTTACTTGTAGGCTGTAGTGTATATAATTTTAATAAGTAATAGTGTGATTTTTTGTTTTGTTTGTTTGTTATTGTTATTATTTCCGTGTGTTACTATTATTATATTTTGTTTTTATTGTTCTGTGAAATTTATTCGGTTAATTTAAAATAAATCTGGTACAAAACCTAAAAACCACATGGCCATTTTCAGTATGTCCTAGTGCAACAATATTAATATCTGTTTTCTTCGATTGTGGATATTTTATATCATGATTTAACCTGGACTCGAACCACCGTAACACTTGCTTTATTCATAAGTTTATTTATTTCTCTCGTTGTCATCTTCCTCTGTAACTTGCTGCCTTGTGCGAACTTTTTTAACTTAATAGCACTCTGGTTTTGTTTAACGGATTTCAGCTAATTTATTTTCAAACGCTTAATTCTATTTTAATTGTTATTATTATTGCTTTCTTTTCAGATATTAGTCATGATTGTCACGCTCAACCTACTTAGTACCGGAATAACTACAAGATACTAGAGGCGAACCCTACGTTAATATCGCAGAAAATCACTAGCCTGTTGAAAGGAGCTTATGCGAGTGTTAAACTGGCGGGGCCTAGCGAATTAGAAGGACAGACAGGTATTAAAATCTGAATTAATTATATTGAAGAAACGAAGACAAAAAGATTAAATGAAAATAAGAACAAGCGCCAAAATTATACACGAGATGCTACAATTTACCAATAGATTAAATTAAACACATACAAATTACCTAACCGAATTTACAAAGCCGCAAAAGAATATAATGAATTTTATAAATTTTCCCTCTAACGCTTAATACCAACTTGCCGTCCCGACAGATACATTCACATACATAAAATATATACAGAATACGTTCCTCATCTCAAATTTGCCTTTATATCTGCATCTATAATTGAATCTCTTAATAATAAAGTCTTCTCGTTGCCGCCCCGTATACGAGGTCTGTTCAAAAAGTATCCGACTTTTTTGTATAAAGCACACAACACAATAAATTTTGCAAGTTTTATTCAATCTCCTTCAAAATATTCCCCTTGGTGGTTCACACACTTATCCCAGCGCTTCTGCCACTTCTCAAAACACTTCATAAACTCCTCCCCCGGAATGCTCTGAAGCTCCTCCGTCGCTTTTTTCATAATGTCTTCTCTTGACTGAAATCGCCTCCCTTTCAGAGTTGTTTTTAGCTTAGGGAACAGCCAGAAATCACACGGTGCTAAGTCGGGAGAGTAAGGAGCCTGTCTAATAAGTGGCATGCTGTTTTTGGCTAGAAAAGCTTGGACCACATGTGCAGAATGAGCGGGAGCATTGTCGTGGTGAAGCTGAAAATTCTTTGCTGCCCACATGTTTGGCCGCTTTCTTCGCACAGCATCACGAAGGCGACGTAGAATCTCCAGGTAGTACTCTTTGTTGATTGTTTGACCTTCTGGTGCGTATTCATGATGCACGATGCCACGGGAATCAAAAAAACAGGTCAGCATAACTTTCACATTGCTGCGGACTTGCCAAGCTTTTTTTGGGCGTGGTGATTCCGGATGCTTCCATTGTGATGATTGAAACTTGGTTTCTGGGTCATAACCATAAACCCAGGTCTCATCACCAGTGATGATTGTCTTGATAAATTCTGGGTCATGATTTGCAACATCCAGCATGTCCTCCGAAATTTCCTTCCGGAGTTCCTTCTGTTGCTCCGTCAGCAGCTTGGGGACAAATTTAGCCGACACTCTCCGCAGGTTCAAATCCTCAGTTAGGATTGAATGAACTGAGCCTGTGCTTATTCCCATTTCTGCAGCAATCTCTCGTACTGTTAAACGACGATCCTCCAACACTTTTTCACGAACCTGATCCATCGCCTCCTCGTTTCGGCTTGTGGATGGCCTTCCTGAGCGAGGATCACTTTCCACTGATGCACGGCCATCTTTAAAGCGTTTAAACCATTGCTTTATCTGAGTTGGGCTTAAGGCCTCATTTTCAAAAGCTTGTTGAATCTTTCGAATTGTTTCAACTTGAGTATCACCAAGTTTTTGACAAAACTTGATGCAATACCTCTGTTCGATGCGTTCTGTCATTGAAATGAAATTTTCTGAAAATCAAAAAACCGATGAACACGTACTACACGCCTGCACTAAATGCTTTACACAGAGAGATACGAATGACGAATCGGCCTGAAACGCTTCACGATTACGCGTGAATGTGTGTGTGTGCAGCCACGCTTTGCACGGGCAGTTTGCTCATACCTTATTGGCGAGAGGGAAAAAGGTCGGATACTTTTTGAACAGACCTCGTATATACACCTTTTGTAGCGACCACATGTGAAGGAACGCTTTACATCCGTTCTTTTTCAACAACGAGAACAAAGCTACTTCACGGCGTAAATCCGTAATCCAAACAGCTGTCCACTGTCCAGGGCAACAACGGTAAATAGTCACAAATAAATTCTAAATAATCGCGTCAACGTTAACGCGATTTACACAATTAAATTAAAAAGGTGTCGATTTAAATAATTAAATTAAAAAGGTGTCGATTTAAACAATAAATTTAAAAAGGTTACGATCTGAATAATTATTCCAAAAAGGTTTCAATTTAAACAATTAATCCAAAAAGGTTTCAATCTAAACAATTAATCCAAAAAGGTTTCAATCTAAACAATTAATCCAAAAAGGTATCGATTTAATCACTTAATTTAAAAAGGTGCAATGTCTTTATTTGATAAAATTTAATCGTAGCGTGACAATGATTTTGTGAATAAAAGCCTAGTTTACGGTTTACTTTATGACATTTTATGCACTGAATAAATAAACTTGATTGTTTGATTGAAAACGAAAACGCCGACCATTATGTTTATGATTGACACAAAGTTTTGTTTGTGATTAAATTTTTAGTTCTGAACAATTCATTGGAAAAAAGGTAGGCAATTTCTGTCTTAAAAATATCAAAAAATTTCTTGTTGATCAATCAAAGTTTTAAAAAAAAGCCAACAAAATAATGTTGAATCAAACGTTTTTTTGGTTTGCCGTTGTTTTTTTAGTTTATGGTAGACCTACTAGCTTCATCTTTTCTTTCGTAAGGACGTATTGACCTATATCCTGCTTTCTGTTTTAAGGTGTTTGCACTACGAGCGTGCAATAAAGTATTTTTTGTTTTTATTGTTAATTTATTTGTTTCACTTAGCGCTTAAGCCCGGAAAAAAGTAAAAAAATCAAAAAAATCAACAAAGAATAATCCATTTCACGCTCGTAGTTGAAAAAAGTTACCGTTGCAGGTAAGCATCGGGACCCCATCGAGGAATTGTCGTAAAAATTTTTTAACACCTCATCGAGAAACTTTTTTTAAGGGTACAACTGTAATTACTCGAGTTGACAAAGAATTGGACCTGCTTGCTTGTGATGACAAACAGCTATTTCGCCAACACTAACTTTATGAGCTTTCACGAAAAACAAAAGAAAACTGAGAATAGTTGCTAAAAAGATTGATTTCAGTAAAAAGCAGAAGTTTGTTTTAATTGAATTTGATTAAATTGAATTAATTTTTACACGTTCATTTGTACTTTTAATTTATTATTGCAATAAATAATAATACTTTATTACGCTTTTTAGTCAAAAATTGAGTTGGTTCCTGTTTTTAAAAAAACGCTAAAAATATCCATTACCCTTAGTGAATTTACCAACATAATTAATGTATTTACTAACATAATGTTAATGGATTGCAAATCAATAAATTCTTTTGAGGAACGATTTTAAACAATTTGGTTTTTCACCTTGCTGTTTGGGGTGACACGAAGATTCCGCGATGCTAAATAACGAGATGTGAGAAATCAAATCTAAAAATATCCTACAAAGGCTTTGATATTCTTTGTCAGCAGCGTTGTCAAGTGGTTAGAGCGCCGGGATTGTGATCACAGGGTTTTGGTTCAAAACCTTCTTGCGCCATTCTGTTGTGTTCTTGGGATAGACACTTTACGGCACATTCCCCTGCTTGGTGGTCTTGGCGAGCAATCCAAATTTCGATCATACCTCTATTAAATTTCAAGCGAATAGCTATATTTTGGCATCTCCAGAAGCAGATAGGAGTAATTGCTTGCCCTATGAATGAGCGACATCGTCGCTTTCCTGCGAGTCAGGAGGATAAATGTAGAGATAAAAATATAATATATTTGGTTTAGTAGCAAATAGTTTTGCTTTATAAAAGAATTTTGTGCTAATAGTCTTTCAAGCAAAAAAAACATTCCTAAATTTTCTGTAAAATCATCTCTTGATCAATGCCAAACAATAAAAATTATAAAATATCCCAAGGAATAGACGGAACCATAACTCTTCTAATTTTTCGGTAATCTTTAAAAAGACTGTTTACTTGAGAATTCTTTTGGCCAACTCTCGTCAGAAAGAGTTTCTGGGGTTATTTAAAAGTTCTGCGGTAACCAAGAATTTATTCAAATAAAAATTATTGTAAAGTTGCCAGGCTTGTCTATGGGAATGGGATTCCCATGGGAATCATCCCATAGGATGGGATGGGACAGCACACATTTGTATTTCCCATGGGAGAGCAGAGTGACTCAGAAATAGAATTATAGTGCCAGAATGATACTAAATTGTTATAGTTAGACATACTTTTCAATTTTAAAGTTAACAAAGTCAACAAATTTTGTCGTTTTGCATGTTTCTTTGTACATGTAGTCCTATTTCGTAGACAATAAACCTAAATCTTTATAAATTTAATTATTTTTATTGAATTGTATTCCAATGGGAATTCCGTGGGATGGGATGGGATAGGCATAAATTGCTGTGGGATGGGATGGGATGGGACAGAAAAATATGTCCCATGGACAAGCCTGTAGAATTCTAAAGAAGCAATTCTTCGAATCCTTTTTTGGTTTTGATGCAGCATTGCATCAGCGCTTTAGCCTTAACTGGTTGAAATGCTGTTTCACTTGAAGGGATTGTTTCTTCGATTATAACTTTCGTGTACAACTACGTATTATGACAAACCACTTATGAAAATTTTACAAAGACTTTCTCTTTCGGGGGCATGATTCCAAATCCGAGGTGGGTGAGATCACATTCCGGTCTTTTGTCATTGAGCAATGATATATCGAAGAACTTTAGCAAAGACAAAGTCAGCAACTTGATTTCTATCAACGCTAGACGGCGCCCTGGACAACGTTGTGGCCCGACACCGAACGTCAGGATGGTATTGGATGAATTGAGTTTTCGACCGCTCTTGTAGAACTTTGTTTTGGGTTTGTAATTCTCAAAACCAACCTTTTCAGCTGGCGATTTAGGAGTAATTTCGAGATACCGATCGAATTTAAATTGCTGTGAAAAATAAACAATAGATTATGTTATGTATGAAACAAGGTTTTATTTTAGTTCTAGCGCTTATATATAGAACAGTGTTTTCCTATTGAGGGCTACACTATAGTCACCTCTTGCTAAGGTAGTCGTTTTTTAACTTTCGAAAACAAATTGTTATTTCAACCTTTAATTCCAAGTGAATATGTATTTTGAAATACCACCTCTAGTTGTTCTAGTAACTTTCTATTATATTTCGCTTCTTTGTTAAAAAATATTATTATTATAGATTTGGTTTCTTTTTTCTATGGTATCTATATGTAATTAAATAAAAATTATTTCAAGGCTCTACCCTCACTATCGTTGTTTTGACCAATTAATCAATTAGTATCATAAAAACTCACTAATTATGATTATAGCTTGTCTAAAAATTACAGAATAAAAGAAAGAAGTTCTGCTTTATTGCATTAACAGCTTGAGGTAAAACCTGTTTCGATAGCGACCTTCTGCAGCTTCACTTCAAAGTATTTGAAAAAAAATAACAAAAAGTTTTTGTATTTACAAAAGAGTTTTTGTAAACTTCAGAATCGTGATGGAGGACGGGGGAGTAGAATAAGGTATAATCGCCCTTTCTTATTTTATAGCACCCTTGCGCGGTCGTTACGGAAGTATCCTCGACGGCCTTTCTTACGACCATGCTGGAACCCGAAAGTCTGGTCATTTCTTTAAAAGACGAGTCTGTAAAAAGCTTAATATCATTCTGTTGTTTCAAATATTTACTTTAGAACTAAATTGATAACCCACAATTTTTGGGGCAAAGGTGAAAAAACTATTCAGTATGTTCTTGAAATTATTCCAACCAGACATAATAGAAATTGGCTAAAATAAACTTATTTAAATTTAAAACGACAATTATATGAAAGTAAAAAAAATAGTTCAAAGGTTTCCTAGAAATACCTGACGGCATTTGATTTTTTTGATAATAAGAATAATATAAAGAGATATTTGTTAATAAACTTGGCACTAAACTTTAAAATAATTTATCAACAAGATTATTTACCCAAAACATATAGCTTGTCCAAATCAGTCTTTGTCAAAGCTAAACTTTCGTTCTGGTTTGTTTCGCTTTGGTTGTTGTTTTGATCTGATTCTCTTGTTAGATTTTGTTTGTTTACAAAACAATCAAATTCTTGGATAATGTTTGATTTTGCATTTGGATGTTTCAAAATGTAAAAAAGCATCCAGAATAACCCAGGAGCTGTGTTGGCTTGGCCTGCCCATAAAGTAATGAGAAGGTGACGTATTTGACGTTCTATCAACAAAACAAACTCAGTTAAATTCGACTTGCCAGCAGCGTACAAATTTAGCTTTGTCTGTACCAAATATAGGTAGTTCAAATGGTAATTTTTTAGGCTATTTATATAACCTTAAACAAGTAGTGATCAACGCGGTATTAACATAACCTAAAAAGACAAATTAGTGACAATATTTTCTGTAATTGACATATCCAAGCGTTATAATCATAATGTCGTAAAACTCAGTTACATTTTACGTGAAATTGAGAATGATCGAGAATCAAATCAGCTGCCCATAGTTATTATTAACAAAATAAGCAGCCTTGTTCATAATAAAATAAATACTTTTAAACGTCAAAATCATGAATTTATAGAAATTACAATGTTTAATTAAAAATATTGGAGAACCTGGGTCGCTGTCTACACGCCGGACATGAGTAATAAGGCTTGAAGTGTTAATTCTTTTCGACCAGTCCATTGCTTTTAACAATTCAAATATTTCTTTTCTTGCTTTTTTCACTTTCGGCAGCATGTATATTGGAATTCGATCGACCAGCAAAGCTGATTGGCGGTTGTATTCCGAGAAGACTTGATAAAAAGTGTTGATTTCTTTTAAACTTTCCTCTTCGTCAGGGAGAGTTCCAAACAGGATGGAGAAGGTCATATGAAAGATGGTACGATAACAAAAGTCAATCAGGTTCACCTAAACAAGTTTGTTTGGAATTAAACTTTTGCAACAAAATTTAATCGTAACCTTATATCAGTTCATGTTTATGGATGATTAATTGCATTTTTTTTATCCTTGTTGGTAGGGGTGCCCGAAGCGGGGGAGGAATAGCAATTTCTCTTTTGCCCTTTTAACCCGTTCAAATTCCCCCTTTGTCCTTTGTCTGCATCTTAAATTTAGGACGAAAGTAAGGATTATGGACTGAATTAAAAACAATGAATTTTTTTAGAGATTACAACATTTTTTGGACAAAAATAGAGATTTTGGACACTGTAAAAAAGTTATTAATTTAAAGTGCCCTTTTTTGAACTCCCCCTCATGCAAAAAAGCTTCGGTGTCCGTGTTTATTGGCCACAAAAGTTTTTATTCGAGAAAAAAAGTTCAGGTATTTTTATATCATAGATTTTATTACAATTTTTAATATATTTTTGGATCCATTGTCGAAAAGTTTTATAGTCGATAATTTGTAAAAAAAATTTTTTCTTGCTTTTGAAAAACTAGGTTTTTTTATTTGGAGCTTACACATAATTTAAATTAAACCAGTTTTCTTAATGAATAGCTGCTTAGACCTTTCGGCTATGGCGCAAACATTTACAACTGAATACTTTTTGGTTTCTTCCAGATGTTCATTATAGCAGTTTAGTGTATTTACCGTTCCATCAGAATTGTGCATTGAGATCTTGCCTTGCTTGAGCAACTTGATAAAAATATTAGTATTTTCCAAACTTGATTTAAACAAAGCCTGCAATTCATTCGTTTCTCGGAGGTTTTTAACCAATGTCCGTTCCATTGTGTCTTTGTCTTTGATTTGATCTTTTTCTTTTTTATCTGCTCCATGAACTAAGCGCAATATTTTTTGGATCCCTGATTTTAGAATCGACTTGGAGACATTTGATTGTTCTTGGTGAATTGAATGCCGGTTACCAACCATTCTAGTTGTAAAATCTTTAATAATTGGACCTTGTTGTAAGGCTTTGTTTTTTTCAATTGGAACAATATCAGAAGGATTCATGAAAACGTGGTAGTTCCTAAAAAAGAAATTAATGTATTATTTTCTGAACAATAGGAAAACAGTAGTTATTCTTTTTAAAGATTGTGTTTTATCTAACTTTTACGTTTAAAACAGAGTTATTTATGTCAATTAATTTTTTCTTAGAAAATAAAGCCAAAACGTTCCTTCAAGGTTATCTTACCATCCAGCTATGTGCATAGAAAAGACATCTCCGTGTTTCAACTGCAACTGTTTCAAACAACCTTCCGGGTCTTTACCGAACTCCAACGCATGCCCGACAAACGGTATGGGGTGGTGCTCAATTGGTGGTTCCCCAGTTTTCCTGTAATTTATTATAAAAGGTAATTCATATTTTTTACTAATGGCAACCTTGATTAGAATTATGGACAAAACTGAAAAAGAGTCGAACGACAAAACGTTTGCGAAAAAACATATAAAGATTAAAAATTGAAACTAATTTATTTCGGCGCGTTTCGAAACTCGCACTTTAACCTTCGATTCTAAATAAAAACTCGTAAACAGTATAAACAATCAATTTTAAAATTACAGGAAATAACCGTCGTAATAATTTAAATAGAAGTTTCCAAAATTTGTAATAATAATAAAAAAATTTTTTACAACTTAAATCGGTTATTTTAATTTTGTACGACAAAAATTTTTTTGTTTAAAGTCTTTATTTTACTTTCCTAAAATCTAACGGACATGCCGGTTCAATTGTTTACGTTAAACAAGCAATGGTACTCCCTATTCTACATCAGTTTTTACAAACTTTAAAATATCAGTTTTTGCTTTAAAATATACCAAAAAAATATTTCCCGATTTATTACATTTTCACTCACTAAATATGAATATTGAAAACATTTTTCATTACTTTTAATAGAACTTAAAATATTTAGTGTAAATATTTTTGCTCTCATAAATATAATTTTTACCTTATTCGACGAAAAAAAAATCTTAAACTGACCAAGCAAGCAAATGATAAAACAATTGTAATGTAGTCTATCATTTCGAGATTAAAATAGATATCTTTTTGAGATATTAGTATTACTTCTGCACAAGCAATAGCCCTACTGCTAATTTTAAAACTAAGTTTGCCTATTTATAATCCTCATATGATACGTCATATCCTCACCTGATACGTTTGTTCCGATAAGAGTTAACACAATTATTTGCTATTTTTGTAAGGTTTTTGTCTTTCAAGATCGCATTTTTAGCCTCTTTGAATATTTTTTAGAAAGAAATTTTACAATTAAATAAACGCAATTTTTGTAAATTATAAAATCTTTCCGAACCAAAAGTATATCCCCCAAAAAACAAATTCATATCTTTAAAAAATAATCTGAAGAGCACTGTTAAGATTCCTTGAAGAACAGACTAAACCCGTTTGTATGTGTTATTCTATTATGAAATATGTTTGACAAAACAATTGGATGGTAAACCAGCCTTCACAGAATTTATTTAGTTTTATAAGTCCCTTTGTATGAAGTATTTCGTGAAGGTCACCGAAGCGACGACGTCATTGTTTCACGTTTTTCATAAAGCCACAAAACAAGTGAACTACAATGCGAAATGAAACCAAACCGCAAGCGAATGCTGCTGTGGCACGTTTTGCACAACTACCGAATATCATAGATGAGCAATAGTTTAAGATCATATTCTTCTGACTTGGATTGGTGGTTGTAGCTAAAAAAAAATTGATTTGAAAAATTTTACTGCAGTGAAATTCAGTTTGAATGGTAAGGAGTTCGGTTTTGCAAATTTTAATCGATCTTATATATTTAAGCCACACAGCTTACATTCATTGCTTTGCGTTTCTTTTCGATTTACAAATATTTTGTTAAAACCAAGCCAAAGGTTTTTGTTTCGATTAAGGGCTATTCATGTTTGAGCCAACCACATTGGTGGCAATCGCTAAGAAAGTAACTTGTAAATGACCTACTGTTTCCGACAGAGCGTTAAAGAATTATCATCAAAAATACGTCACACGTTTTATCTGATTAAACGAATATTAATTTCTTCTAAACGCAAGCGTCTAAATATTAAGTTGTTTAAATGTTACGTCCAAGAATTAGTTTAATTTTAGTACTTCGGGCGATAATCAAATTAGTAACCAATCTTACACATACAAATCACGACAAACTTTTTGTTCATTAGGTGAGCAGAATCAAAAGCAATACTTTCTAGTGGATTTCAAAAAATCCGTGGCACAAATTCCGTTAAGGGTAGTCATTCGAGCGATTTCAAAAATAGGCTCTCATTATAACAAGCTTATTCAGTTTATCTTTCGGCATTGCACGAATTTGATTGGTTAACAAGACTTGAAACAAATCATTAAAACACAACTATAAAAGAAAAAAACAGTTTTTATTATTTTTTTAAATCAATAAACACAGTTGCTTAGAATACGTTAAAAGTAGTTGCTGGTGACATGTGTTAAAAAAAGTTTTAAGTATAAAAATTTAAGTTTTTTTGGGTAACTTAAATCTCAGAAGAGCTGTCGAAATCATTGCGTCATAGTGCTAAATAACCTCTATGGATGAGGCTACTTTCCAAGGTGTAGCGGGGAATCTGAATGATTGCTAAATTTTTTATCAATTTTTTATGAAGACAATTTACTCATAGAAAACAAACTTATGATTTTTAATGCAATGTTTTTAACGAGAGTTTAAAAGTTGAAATGCTAAAATTAGTATATTGTAAAAAAATTCTTTGCGAGTTTCTGGAAGATGCACCAAATAAATTAAAAAAAAATAAATTGTTGGTAAAAGTAAATTCACATAAAAAATATTTGACTTTACATCTAATTAAAATAAGCCCAAAATAATGCGATAATAGATATTTTTGCAATAGCAAAACTGTGTTTTGTATTTCTGATTAAAATCAAATATGTTTTCCTATTTTTCATATTTTACATAATTCGACGAAAGCATAATTAAAAGACATTTAATAACTGTTTGTTGTTTAATTTAACAATTAAGTGTTTTTATTTTTTTGCAAAGATTTTGTTTTTACTTGATGATTTGTTTTAAAAACCTTCGCGGCACTCAACTAAAAAAATTAACTTATTTCTACGCATTACAATTTGTTTCAACTATATACAAACAAGTTTTTTAATTACAATTTGTTTCAACTATATACAAACAAGTTTTTTAATCATTTACTTTTTGCATTAACCAAAAACATTTTGTATAATCAACGAAATAAATTTGTAAAAATTGTGCAAATCAAAAAAATAAATGTTAATTTTTTCAGCATATTCAGTACCTCAATTATTTCGTAAATTAAATGAAAAAGTATTAAACAAATCTAGCAATTGCATATTGTTGAGTTTTCCGGCTTTATATTCCAACCAAGGACATATCACATCCTTGAGTAGTAATTTTTAGAAAAAGTATAGCAGATCTCAGTTAATCCGAATTCGATTTGACAGACAAAATCATACGAATTAAGCGAGGATCCAAATAATCCAAAGCTTTTTATTAAGAATATACAGTATATAGGACAGTGTTTTTCAACCTTTTTGTTGGAGCGGAACCCCCATGAAACATTCCAGAGGCTCGAGGAACCCCTGTGCAATAATTTAATTGTCTTGTGCAACAAACATCATTTGATTGAAATGCGTCCAACGTCTAATTGAAATGCATACAGCTGGTGGTTAACTTCATTGATCGCTGCGGCAAAAAAGAGTAATAAGGAAGCAAAGCATAGTGATCAGTGAAGAAACCAACCGACCCTGAGCGTACGCGCATCCACCAACACCGATAAACAAACCCGAGAACATTTTAATTCAAAAGATACATCAGTCAATCGTACAATTGCAATACGAAGTTTCAAACCAAATTAACTAGTTAAGAAAATTCAAACTGTTCACATTAAAAAACTTAAAACAGGACGCAAATTAAAATTTTTCAATTACAATCTAATTTTTTATAGACTAAAGGGAAAGAATTGCCGTCGTTTCTGATAGTTACACTTGATTTTGAATTTATAAACCAACTTTCTACAAAAAAGCTTTTATTGTACTCAGTTTGCACTTTTAACATAATTGTTTTCCCAATCTATCTTGTGGTGCATCATCATTGAGTGCTCGCGAAACGCTGATTGATCCGGTCTTTGATAATAATTAATACAACGTTGATGTTCCGTCAACCTAGATTTTATACTTCGTTTCGTTTGACCAATAGATCAAAAATCACTGTATTTTTAAACAATATGCATATAATAATAAACTAAACTGGAGGTTTAAGTGTAAACTTGCGGAACCCCTGGACTGTACTGGCGGAACCTTAGGGTTCCGCGGAACCCCAGTTGAAAACCACTGATATAGGAAATCATTTGTACTTTCAATTTTATCCGAGTTAAGCGAAAATCCGCATTAACCGAATCCAGATTGACCGAGGTCTACTGCATTTCAATTTTTCGGGATTCACAATATTATCATACACTCCAGATTTTTCCAAGTAAGTGGGGCTGTGACGAAAAAAACCTATCAGTTTTCGCAGATTGATTGGCCCATTTACATATAAAAATGTGTACCAAAAAAGCATTAGATAGAATCGAAAGTCTACACTGAAGGTTTCATTAAGTACTTCAACTCCTAATCCGTGCCACGAAATCATGTCCATCTAAGCCTTTGTCGGCCTGATAAAAAGTTTTCGTGATATTTGATTATTGGGCAACTCGAAATTAAGCTAGTAAAAATGCAAGAAAAAACGTTGGCATAAAACGTTAATACTTTCATAAGCAACGAAAATGTGCACCAGAAAATCAATCATCTTATGAATTGCTTAAAAATAAGGACAAAAAAAAAACAATTTTTAATTCTGTAGCACACTGCCATTTGATTCAGGCAGTGTGCTACAGAATTAAAAATTTTTTTTTTTTTTTTTTCTTATTTTTAAGCAATTCATAAGATGATTGATTTTCTGGTGCACATTTTCGTTGCTTGTGAAAGTATTAACGTTTTATGCCAACGTTTTTTCTTGCAGTTTTACTGGCTTAATTTCGAGTTGCCCAACAATCAAATATCACGAAAACTTTTTATCAGGCCGACAAAGGCTTAGATGCACATGATTTCGTGGCACGGATTAGGAGTTGAAGTACTTAATGAAACCTTCAGTGTAGACTTTCGATTCTATCTAATGCTTTTTTGGTACACATTTTTATATGTAAATGGGCCAATATAATCTGCGAAAACTGATAGGTTTTTTTCGTCACAGCCCCACTTACTTGGAAAAATCTGGAGTGTATGATAATATTGTAAATCCCGAAAAATTAAATATTCTAGAGTTGCGCAACAATTAAATATTCACGAAAAGTTTGGAGTAGTAAAAGGATAAAACCTCTGCCCCAGTCCTGTTTGTGTCTGACCTGGAGTGAATGCCCTTCAAACGATGACGACGACGAATTCTGTAGCACGATAGTCACATTCTTTTTATTTCAAATCAACAAACTTTCGTGAAGATTTTTTTATATTATTTTTCCCAAACATAAGATGAAATGATTTTCGCACAAAAGTCAAAGGGAAACTTAATTATCGTTTGAAATCTTATTAGACTTTGCACACGTGATTCCATCAATTCTTAAGCATCTAAATCAGGGCTGGGGAACATGATTGCACTTTCGGAAAGCATAAAATTTTGGGGACAATACAATTTTTACCAAAATTTTATTGACGGTTGCCCCAAGTCTGATCATATTGCATTGCTTAAGTGATGGCATAATGCGACATATTTTTGTCCCGAAAAAATGGTGATGACAAAAAAACAAGGAAAGGTCATCACTTTAAATTCATGTTTTCCTTGCAAAATACGTACTAGGCTTAATTTAAAAAAATTAAAAAAAATCGGGCTCATTAATTTATTCTAAGGTTTTTTTTGTAAAGGAATTGATCTGTTTTTTCCAACCATACGCGGACCGCATTAAAATATCTTGTAGTTGGAAGGTTTGATCCGCAGCTTCAACCTCAACTAGAAGGTGATAATTTATATTTTGCAATAGCCACGAAAATATTAGGTGAAAATTTCAATGAATGACTATAAATAAAGGAAAAAAGCTGAAAGATTTAAACATTAAAAAAACCCCAAAACCCAACTATAAAATCGGGTTACAAACTTTTAGAGATTTAGGCGACACTAGTAAATAGAAAAAAGTCGTAATAGATTCACCTTATCATAAAAACGTCACACTAAATTTGTATCTTCAATGTACGCCAGATCTAGTTGTACTTTTGTATTTTGCAAACGAAAGGGCTGAAATTTAATGATAGATTTATAAACTTTATTGCATCTTGTGATAATGTCAAACACCAAAGATTGACGTTGATGGACTGGTTAAAACAGGCAAGGAAAAGCATTGAATTAATTCAATTTTTTCCATTCTGACACAAACACGTTATAATCAAAAACCGTATAAAGTATTTTTCAATTCTAAATTTAATATATCCTTACCAATATATTTGAAATGGAGAATCGGGATACTTGTAAAAAGTAAAAAAATTGTCAGAAATTTGTGTTAAAGAAAAGTTATGAAAAGATTAGATTAGAGCATATACAGTAGAGCTCTGTTCACCAATAAAAACCCGGGAACATATTTGGCAGTGAGAGTGTGTCTCACGGAAATGACGTTTAATGGTGAAAGTGACCAAAATGATTTTGGTTCCACTCTTGTTGTGGTCTTGTTGCTATGGTCTAGAGCAGTAGTTCTCAACCTTTTTAAGCCTGCGGACCGATAATATTTCAAAAAAGTAACTGTTTATTGTTTAATTTAACAATTAAGTGTTTTTATTTTTTTGCAAAGATTTTGTTTTTACTTGATGATTTGTTTTAAAAACCTTTGCGACGCTCAACTGAAAAAATTAACTTATTTCTACGCATTACAATTTGTTTCAACTATATACAAACAAGTTTTTTAATCATTTACTTTTTGCATTAACCAAAAACATTTTGTATAATCAACGACATAAATTTGTAAAAATTGTGCAAATCAAAGAAATAAATGTTAATTTTTTCAGCATATTCAGTACCTCAATTATTTCGTAAATTAAATGAAAAACTATTAAACGAATCTAGCAATTGCATATTGTTCAGTTTTCCGGCTTTTTAGAAAAAGTATAGCAGACCTCAGTTAATCCGAATTCGATTTCACAGACAAAATTATACGAATTAAGCGAGGATCCAAATAATCCAAAGCTTTTTATTAAGAACATACAGTATATAAGAAATCATTTGTACTTTCAATTTTATCCGAGTTAAGCGAAAATCCGCATTAACCGAATCCAGATTGACCGAGGTCTACTGCATTTCAATTTTTCGGGATTCACAATATTATCATACACTCCAGATTTTTCCAAGTAAGTGGGGCTGTGACGAAAAAAACCTATCAGTTTTTGCAGATTGTATTGGTCCATTTACATATAAAAATGTGTACCAAAAAAGCATTAGATAGAATCGAAAGTCTACACTGAAGGTTTCATTAAGTACTTCAACTCCTAATCCGTGCCACGAAATCATGTCCATCTAAGCCTTTGTCGGCCTGATAAAAAGTTTTTGTGAACATTTAATTGTTGGGCAACTCGAAATTAAGCTAGTAAAAATGCAAGAAAAAACGTTGGCATAAAAAGTTAATACTTTCACAAGCAACGAAAATGTGCACCAGAAAATCAATCATCTTATGAATTGCTTAAAAATAAGAACAAAAAAAAACAATTTTAATTCTGTAGCACGATAGTCACATACTTATTTCAAATCAACAAAAGTTTCGTGAAGATTTTTTTATATTATTTTTCCCAAACATAAAATGTAATGATTTTCGCCCAAAAGTCAAAGGATTGCAAAAATCCTCACTTTGATTGCAAAGAATCTCATTTCGATTGCAAAAAATCTCATTTTGGTTGCAAGGAATCTCACTTTGATTGCAAAGAATCTCACTTTGGTTGCAAAGAATCTCATTTTGGTTGCAAAAATTCTCATTTTGAATGGTAAACTCTAATGAATAAAGTTGCAAGCAAAAATCTGCGGTCTGCACATTGCACAATTCGCTATGAACATTTAACTGCCCAGAAGCTGTCATTTGAATTAAATAACATTATGATTTGACCAGTTGAAATTATCAATTACTCGTGACCAAGTACTGCATTTTTAAGGCTTTTTGAGGCACTGTGTGTGAGAATATGGCTGCGCAAAATTGCCATCTCATCTTTCATGACTTTCGAGAGGACGTGTTCTTCCGCGTCTTTTTAAGTTGAGGGAAGAAGCAAATCAATTTTTACGTGAATGAACATTCTCCATTAAAAGAAATTTTATCCAATAAAATGTCGATAAGCAAACTTGCATATTTTACGAATATATTCAGCCGCTTGAATGACCTTAATAGCTCTCTTCAAGGTTATTGCATCAATATATTTTCAGTGTGCAACAAGACTAATGGTTTCAAAAGAAGTGGTGAAGAAAAAGTATAAAAATGAATTAAGAAATCAGTCTCTGGTTATTGAGAGGAATGGTGCCAAACTTTTCTTCAATTGAATTGAGACAGTCATCCAAAAAGTCTACGCAAGAAAAGATAAGAATTCCACGATGTAACTTTTTTGGAAATTGGAATTGTAACCACAAACCTATAATTTCAAACTTAAATAGGAGTAGTAAAGATAGAAAGTATCGTCATTGTCATAGAAAAAACAATGACATCAATATTAATCAAGAAATAAAATTTTGAAAGCTTGGTTTTGAAGAAATTATATCGAAAAGTACCGTGTATCTTTTTGTAAATTTTCTGCCCCACTGTGTCCCCTCCTTCTGGCGCCCCTAATTTTGGCATTCAAAAGCTTCAATAGAGCCACGTTTACAACGTATTATATCAAGAAGATAGTAGCAAATTTCACATTGAATAAAGTTCTTCTGACGCTAAATGCTTGCTTTTGTTTTAATAAAATTTTTTTATCGATTTATTGCGTTTATTGCAATTTTTTCAGACATTAAAAAGATTACCGGGCCGCCAAAATTTTTTTGATATATTATCGGTCCGCAGGCTTAAAAAGGTTGAGAACTACTGCTCTAGACCATAGCAACAAGACCACAACAAGAGTGGAACCAAAATCATTTTGGTCACTTTTACCATTAAACGTCATTTCCGTGAGACACACTCTCACTGCCAAATATGTTCCCGGGTTTTTATTGGTGAACAGAGCTCTACTGTATATGCTCTAATCTAATCTTTTCATAACTTTTCTTTAACACAAATTTCTGACAATTTTTTTACTTTTTACAAGTATCCCGATTCTCCATTTCAAATATATTGGTAAGGATATATTAAATTTAGAATTGAAAAATACTTTATACGGTTTTTGATTATAACGTGTTTGTGTCAGAATGGAAAAAATTGAATTAATTCAATGCTTTTCCTTGCCTGTTTTAACCAGTCCATCAACGTCAATCTTTGGTGTTTGACATTATCACAAGATGCAATAAAGTTTATAAATCTATCATTAAATTTCAGCCCTTTCGTTTGCAAAATACAAAAGTACAACTAGATCTGGCGTACATTGAAGATACAAATTTAGTGTGACGTTTTTATGATAAGGTGAATCTATTACGACTTTTTTCTATTTACTAGTGTCGCCTAAATCTCTAAAAGTTTGTAACCCGATTTTATAGTTGGGTTTTGGGGTTTTTTTAATGTTTAAATCTTTCAGCTTTTTTCCTTTATTTATAGTCATTCATTGAAATTTTCACCTAATATTTTCGTGGCTATTGCAAAATATAAATTATCACCTTCTAGTTGAGGTTGAAGCTGCGGACCAAACATTTCAACTATGGGGATATTTTAATGCGGTCCGCGTATGGTTGGAAAAAACAGATCAATTCCTTTACAAAAAAAACCTTAGAATAAATTAATGAGCCCGATTTTTTTAGTTTTTTTAGTTAAGCCTAGTACGTATTTTGCAAGGAAAACGATGAATTTAAAGTGATGACCTTTCCTTGTTTTTTTGTCATCACCATTTTTTCGGGACAAAAATATGTCGCATTATGCCATCACTTAAGCAATGCAATATGATCAGACTTGGGGCAACCGTCAATAAAATTTTGGTAAAAATTGTATTGTCCCCAAAATTTTATGCTTTCCGAAAGTGCAGTCAGGTTCACCAGCCCTGATTTATCAGTGCATCTAACAAAACATAACCATGAATGGAGATCTACTTGTTGCCCCTTAAAAGTGCTTTACCCAGGGACCTTGTTAAGAAAGTCTGACCTGACATTGGCAAAAAATTATAAAAAATAAAAATAAATTTTCTTCTTTCTGATGGTCTCAGTTTTTTATGAATCTAACTCAGTGTCACACTTCATTACTAATAATTTGAATCATAACGATGTAGTTTATTCCCGTTTAAAGTAATTTGTAGTTTTATTATAAGATAATAATCGCGTCGCTTTGGAGCGCTGCTCTCGTATTATGTCCGATGCGCTTTCTATTGCGCGAGGCATATATCCTTTTTTTCTTCTTATTGACATAATATGTTTTGTCCGAGAGCCACTATAGCTCGATAATTTTGGAAGGTTCTGGCGCATTCGAGCATAGCGATCTCTCTAGGGAATCCTAGTTAAATCCCGCGTATACTAGAATTTTTGTCGGCACGTGAGTTTCATCTACATAAAGGCATTGCGTAGCGAGAGATTGATATAGACGACGATAGACGGCGTGAGAAACGCCTAAAGCGAAAAAGTGTTGCCTTGAAAGAAGGTAGAATTTGGGACGAGTGTTGAATTTATTTTGCGCCAGTGTTTTGGAGTTGTGTTCTACAGAGGTAGAATTATTTGTGTTGATTGAATCAAGTTATAGCGTTGATTTCGCTTTGCAGTTTGGCAAAGCGTGGAATAGAATTTCGTCGGTCGTGATCTTTGTAATACTTTCGTTCTTATTAGAGACAATGGTCTCTGTTTGTTGTGAAAAAGATATCAATAATAATATCAACTGTTAATCCAATTTTTTTGATCCCAGAAAACGCAATAGAATTTTTCAACGCTTTTAATCGTGGTGGTTTATGGAAACCAACACAGAATTATTTAATAATGGGTGTCTTATGTTGGAAGACATTTGCAGAACTTTGCTAAAAACAGACACGGAAAACATTTTTAAGTAGACTAAACCAAAGAAAAGTTTTCAATAAAATTTTGACATTTTACAAAGGAAACATTATTTTTCACTGGTATATAAACAGTGATAGCCGTACAAAAGGGGAAATGCAAGAAAAACAAGAAGGGCCACTTTTTCGTAAGCCAAATATTTTTGGTCTCAAAAAGAAGTGATCTCTAAAAAAATGTAATCATTTTAGGGGGGCACCATCATGCTCCTACTATGAAGAAATACAGCTATATTTTGCTTAGGGGGGCCCCACGTTTTCACATTTTTTTAGGGCGGCCCGGTGTGGCCGCTCCGTACTAAAACCATCACTGTCTATAAAGTAATGAGCAATAAATTTTAGAAAAAATTTCTATTTGTTCTTTTAATTGTGTAGGAAAAATTTATTAAGGGAAATTTATAAACTTACAGCCACTAAAATAGTAAGAAAGGTACGTAATATGACTGGAAAAAATGCTACAAATTAATTTGGTTTTTATCTTTTTTTATGTCGCTACCAGATGTTACTTCATATCTAATTTACAGTGTGCCAGTGGCCAAAGTACAATTCCTACCAAATGATTTTCAGATATGTTGATTTGATAGGTATTTTTGATTTAGTGATGTTGTAAAGTATTTTGATAAAGTTAACCATGTCACTCAGTCACTATGATTGAAGCACAAATTATTACACACTTTGCTTCGGCTTTACCAACCAAAGCTTCAAACTCAATTTGTTTGAATAACATTATTCTACTGTATTTCACTTTTGCCATAACAGTGAATAGTGAATTTTGATAGTAAGAGTGCAAAATTCAATTTACATGATTTGACCGGTCAAAAATTTGAACTCAGCTTTTTCAAATAACTGTTTTACAATTTACTTCAGAAGTTGCGGTCAACCATTTTTATCTTAAAATTAGAAATGCGTGATTTTGTTTTGCTAACAAGTTTCTTTTTATCGTTGGCCTCATGATGGTCGCTTCGAAAATTCGTATCCAATTCAGATACTACTATTTAGAAGTCCATACTTATTTGGTAAAAGTTTGATGTTGGTCGCCGGAAATTTGATGTCAAAGCTCTTTCGCTTAGCGATAATCTTCTCAGTTAATCTTTGCATTAAGTTTGAAGTAACAGTGTTTGTTTTGTGTGTTATTGTTCTTTGTTAATTAAAAACCGCGGATGTAGTAGCTAATACTTAATAAGACAAACATCATATCACAAGGTGATTCAACAGATGTTATTTAAAAAAAACATTATTTGTAAGGTAAAACGATGAGGACCATTAGGCTAGATCAGGCCTGCACAACATACGGCCCGCGAGCCGCATGCGGCCCGCGAATGCATTTTGTGCGGCCCGCGAAAGCATTTCAAAGTCGATCAACAAACGAAGTATGTCTGCCCTCTGTATTCCGTGTGCTGTGTGTAATAGAAAGCACTTTGAATAAATCTTTTCCTTCAATTGTTACTTAACAGTTATTGGTGCTATAGCGCATAATCCTACGTTTGTTAGAATTTGTTGTAGGTTTATAGCTAACGATCTTAACCTCGATGATTCAGAAAAGAGCATTAAGAACAGAAAATTTTGGAATTTTTTACTAGGCGATTGCGCAGACAAAGAAAGAACTATCAGATACGTGTACAAACTAAAGAGAGCTAATCATACAGAAGTTCAACATGCGCATTTGCTTCTTTTTACAGTTATAGCTTTAGTGTTGTTTATTGCTTGGTAGTAGCCTGTGTTGTGTTTTTAGTTGTAGCCTGCAGTTAAATTTTGTTTTTTAGTACCGTACTTAACCATGTCTGAAGGAAAGAAAAGGAAAATAGACAGCGAGCACAGAGCGTTTAACTCTGAGTGGACGAACAAGTACTTGTTTGTAACCTATAAAGACAAAATAATCTGCCTGGTGTGCCGAGAAAGGATATCAGTTCCCAAAGAATATAATTTGAGACGACATTTGGAAACACAGCATCCTGCTATTGCTAAATTAGATCAAAATGAAAAGAGCCTTAAAGCAGCAAGCCTCATGAAAAGTCTTGGCAAGGAACAGCAATTTTTCAAAGTACTCGGCAGCGAAAGTGCAAAAGGTACGGATTTAAGCTTCAAGATTTCAAGGGAAATTGCTGTTTCTGGTAAGTGTTTTACAGAAGGGGAGTTTGTGAAAAAGTGTATGTTGCTTGCTGTATCTGAGCTTTGTCCAGAAAAGCTGCGAATGTTTCAAAACATCAGTCTCTCACGCATGACCGTACAAAGGAGGGTAAGTGACATAGCTGCCAACTTAATGAATCAGTTAAAGCAGAAAGTAAAAGAATTTTGCTTTTATTCATTGGCTATGGATGAAAGTACAGATTGTCGCGATACAGCTCAGCTTCTCATATATATTCGAGGCGTTGACAAGAACTTTAATATTACTGAAGAACTTGCTGGCATGCAATCAATGAAGGGCCGTACTACCGGGAAAGATATCTGTACTGAATTAATTAACTGTGTAAACAACAAGTTGGCATACAGCTTTACTAACTTAGTGGCCATTTGTACCGACGGTGCTCCAGCTATGTGTGGAAAACATACTGGAGCAGTTTCTCTCATTCAGGAATTCATTGGAAGGCGCATAATCACACACCACTGCATTATACACCAGCAGGCCTTGTGTGGTAAGGTTTTAAAATTTGAACACGTAATGTCTGTGGTAGTTTCAATTGTAAACTACCTTCGCGCTCGCGCTCTGAAACATAGAACCTTTCGAGCATTTCTGGAAGAGGTGGATGCCAAATATGAAGACCTAGTATACCATACAGAAGTAAGATGGTTGAGCCGAGGAAGAGTGCTACAACGTTTTGTTGCTTTGAAAGAAGAAATTTCACAGTTCCTTAAAAATGATTCAAAAAAATTCGAAGAGCTTGAAAGTGAACCCTGGAATCACGATTTATTCTTCCTTTGTGATATTACTGCTCATCTGAACGATCTCAACATGCAGCTTCAGGGAAAAGAACTAATAATATTTCAGTTGGTAGGAGCAGTGAAAGCTTTCAAAATGAAACTACATCTTTTCAAAAGTCAGCTCCTAAAAGGTGAAATGAGTCACTTCCCTACATGTGCACAATATATTCCCCAATCCCAATATGTTGAGCAAGGAGAAAAATACGCACAGCAAATTGAGATACTGTTTCAAGAGTTTGACCGACGACTCACTTTCTCTCAGGAAGATAACCTCCTATTTAAACTGGTTGAAGACCCATTATCTATGAATCCAGAAGAAGTGCCCATACAACTGCAGATGGAGGTAATCGACTTACAAACCTCGTCAGTGTACAAGATTAAACACAGAGAAAGCAGCCTGCTGAACTTCTACAGAAGTCTGAATAGTGATAGATATAAAAATCTTATCGGACTTGCAAAGAAAACGCTGAGTATTTTCGGCAGCACTTATATATGTGAGCAAACTTTTTCGCTTATGAACATGAACAAGAATACGTAGCGCTCTTCTTTGTCTAATGAAAGTCTGGAGGACATCCTAAAAATATCCACTTCTCATATGCATCCAGATTATGACGAACTTGTTGCCGGAAAGCGGTGTAATGTTTCGCATTAGTGTCTGTGATTAAAGTGTGCATAAGTTTCTAATAAATTTTTGGTATGCCTAATTGCGTTATAACTAGTAATTTAATGCAGAGATAATATTCATGCGGCCCTCGGCAAATTTTCTGTAGTCAATGTGGCCCGAGCAATTTTTGAGTTGTGCAGGCCTGGGCTAGATGATTGTAGCAGAAGAAATTAGAGAAAAGCGCAAATTATTGAAAAGCGATTGTCTTTTTAATCGTAAAGCAACCTAAAAAACTTTCTCAATTGAAATTGCTCTTAAAATTTTTTTTGTTTAGTTTTCCTTTCAAAAAAATCTGCAAAAAAGAAAATTTTATTTTGATAAGTTTAACAAGTGCGTTTATATCATGTATAATTGTTTCAACAGTAAATTAAAGTACTTCAAAATATAATAACGACCTTGGGCAAAGCAAGAAATAGAATATTTGTCTTTGCAACAGACAACATTTGAACAAAAGAAAATTTTATCGAATAATTTTCATCGCTCGGCAAAATTTGCCAAAAATAAACACAGGGGTGAAAAATATGAGTGAAATTTTTGTAAAAGAGCTTGCTTACGATGCTCATATTTGATTTGAATTAAAAAATTGAAAAACAGCTACATAGTTTTGAAAGAATTACAGTACAAAAAAAATTGAAACCAAATAAACGGTTTAAGATATTTTTGCATGGATATCTTGTCCAATAAAAATGCCGAAAAGTTTAAATTTAAAAATGAATATAATTTAAAAAAGCTGCTTTTATATTCTATCTTCAAGGAGCCTCAAAAATCGATCGCTTGTGATTAAACGTTTGTCACAAATAAGAATAAGTGATTCTAATCAGTAAACTTATTTGGACAACAAAGCACCATAATCGTTTTGGGAGTTTTGCTGAAAGCAGCTTCAAAATTGTCCAATAAAATGTGGGTTGAGCGATGATTAAAATCGGGAAAGAATTAATATTGTAGTCTTCAATTGATTGCTTGTTTTGCAGGATACTTTAGCCAATCCTGGAGTCTCAATCTGATCACAAAATATTTTCGTTGCATAAATTTTATAGAAGAAGATGCAGCATAAAAAAAATGTTTCTACTCTATAAAACTTCCAAATTACTTTTTTTCTTTTAAGCTTTTTCTCTCAATACTTTTGTATTATAAACTCAATTTGATTTTTTTTTCTTTGATAACTGTTCTCAATAAACAACAAACGCAAGATTTAGTTTTATCTCTTTTGGTGGCATGATTCCAAAGCCAAGTTGACTATAATCCATATTTAGTTTTTCGAAACTAAGCAATGAAACATTAAAGTTCTTTAACGAAGACAAAGTCAGCAACTTGATTTCCATCGATGCTAGACGGCGCCCTGGACATCGTTGTTGTCCGACACCAAACAACATAATGGTACTGGATGAGCTCAGTTCTTGACCGTTTTTGTAAAATGTATTTTTTTGAAAAAAGCGATCATGCTGGAATTCCTGTCATAAGAATAAATTTACACTTTATTGATTATTCAAGAAACAAATAAAAATAGCCCATTTAAATATTTTGTTTGATTTCACTGAAAACCAAACCCAAATGTCCCTACGCTTTACCATAGAAGCTGCAAAAACAAAAGTTATCGCGAGGATTCTTCTTTGTTTAAGGTCAGTAGTTTACACTAGAAAGAGAGTAAAAAGATCTTCCGAGATTTTATAAGCCTTTTAATCATTACGTACTCACTGTTTAGCGCATGCTTCCATGCTTGTCTGTCATTTATTTCAACAAACAGAATAGCAGTTTAATGAGTTAGCAATTTCAATGAACCGCGTATTAATGTTTGCCAAAACCAAGCTGCACTTTTCAACGCACTTATTTCCTACGACAAAGTGTCCCAAGATTTTCGACGCCATCTTTACAAAATTGCGCCTTGGGAATTTATGTGGTCATAACAGTGGCAAGCTATAAAAATAGCTGGTCAGATTCTACCGGTCTGGGAATCGAACGAAGGGTTCGGCGTTTGAGACTGAAGTTAAATAAACAGAATTAAATGAAGTCGAATGAACACTATGGAGATAGATGACAGTTTTCTCGTTTAGAAATTTAAATTTCAGGAAATATAAAAATAAATCTGGAAATATTTTACAGCTTTACAAAAACTAGCTCGTCTTATGAATATTGTGTAATGAAATCTTATTTTACAATGTGATTTAGTGGTTTCCAACCTTTTTTATATGGCGACATGGTGCTGGTATAGCATGTGATCTACCTGCATGTTTCTAGTATAGCTTGTGATCTACCTAAAAAATGCCACGATGAGAGAGTACGTGATAAAATAATGATTAGAAAGATTAACTGAAAATTCCCGTAAAGATTACTGGAAAATTTGACCAGGGTTAGGTTAGAGTTAGGGTGAGTTAGGGTTAGGTTAGAGTTAGGGTACTTTTTATGAACAGAAATTGCAAAAGAGATTAGACAGATGTTGGTAGTGGTAAATCATATTTCTTGGGTAGATCACATACCATACCGGCACCCCACTATTTTAGGTCAACCCGCAATAAAATTTTTTTGGCCAATTGTTGACTAGATTTTTTTTGCCTACATTTTGTGAAGCATTGTTTGCATTATCTCAAGTTAATTTTTGCCTGCAATTATTCTTGACTGTTGAAAATTAGTGCGACACTGTCGGGAATAGGGAAATGCCAATGTGATATAGATCAAAATCAAATGTTTCTTGCATCTTTTCACAGCAATTTTCAGCTAGCTTAAAGATTTCTATTTAAAAAATGTAAGCTAAGATTAACAATAGCGAAATCACGGAAATAAAAACAAAGCTAAAACCCAACAGACTGTTTCACCCATAAAAGGGATCATCAGGGGTATCTAAAAAGTAAAATAAAATAAAATAAAGTTAAGATAAAACTGCCAGAAAGAATTGAAAACAATAGAAAAAAAAAACTGAAAAAACTTTAAAAATTTAAAAAAATTTAAACACTGTAAACGCTTATTAGATCGGAACATCCCATCACGGACTCTGCTAAACTAAACTGATTAAGATCGGCGAGAAAACACGAAAAAAAGGAAAAGCGCGCGAAAGAATTACAAATACAAATATCATTTCAAAAATTAAATATTTAAAAAGCGTTCAAGTATCGGCTAAGGTAGAACGTTGTACGCGGCGAAAAAAAAAAGAAAAAGAGAAAAATGAAAGAAAATCACAGTTTAAGTTTGGCGTTAATCAATTTATATTTATTTTTATGCCGACACTTATTGATCAATTCGGTTCGTTTGTTTAGCAGAGCGTCATCATTTGCAGTTAAGATTTCGTATTTTTCTGCCAGACAGAGGTTGCATACTTTGCCCCCGTGTTGGTAAGGTGTTGCGTGGCAAATTATTTTCCAAGAAATAGCAGAATTTATACCAGAATCTTTGCAGGACCACGAAATCTTAACTGCAAATGATGACGCTCTGCTAAACAAACGAACCGAATTGATCAATAAGTGTCGGCATAAAAATAAATATAAATTGATTAACGCCAAACTTAAACTGTGATTTTCTTTCATTTTTCTCTTTTTTTCTTTTTTTTTTTGCCGCGTACAACGTTCTACCTTAGCCGATACTTGAACGCTTTTTAAATATTTAATTTTTGAAATGATATTTGTATTTGTAATTCTTTCGCGCGCTTTTCCTTTTTTTCGTATTTTCTCGCCGATCTTAATCAGTTTAGTTTAGCAGAGTCCGTGATGGGATGTTCCGATCTAATAAGCGTTTACAGTGTTTAAATTTTTTTAAATTTTTAAAGTTTTTTCAGTTTTTTTTTTTCTATTGTTTTCAATTCTTTCTGGCAGTTTTATCTTAACTTTATTTTATTTTATTTTACTTTTTAGATACCCCTGATGATCCCTTTTATGGGTGAAACAGTCTGTTGGGTTTTAGCTTTGTTTTTATTTCCGTGATTTCGCTATTGTTAATCTTAATTTAAGCTCTAACTTTGTTATCGAGCACTTTAGAAGAACTGATTTTCATACAGTGTTAAAAAATGTAAGCTGTATATTTTGTTTTGTTGTTTAAAAATGATACCGTCAAAACTGTCCAGCAATCTTTTGTCTTTTTTCGAGGTCCAAAACTTATTAGTTTGGAGCTAAAACGAAGGAAAAATAAATTGAAAAAATAGATGGCAGGCTCTTTCAGTTTGACTAACAGACAAATGATAATCGCTTAAGTCGATGTTCTATTAAAAAATTATGGACTTTATTTAAAATGACTCGTTAAAAAATTGATTTAATCTTTTTATTACTGTGACTAAAAAACGTCAAACAGTCTAATAGTTACTTTCACTGTTGCAAACTGATGATAAATTTTGGGTCAATCTGTAATTGAAAAAAAATCGGCTGCGTCTGCTTCGTTAACTCTGCTTTTTGTAGGCGTTAGGATGATCAATAATTACGGATGCATTTAACAGATGCATTGGCTTTGAGTTTATTTTTCCTCTTTTGTTTACTCTTAGTTACTTTTCTAAGTAGCTTGATCTGCAACGTGAAGCATTGCACTATTTTAGTAAACAAACACGAAACCCCAACAGATATATTAGTGCTTGTTTTTTTTTTTACAAAAGTACTAATAGAATTAAACCAAGGAAAAAATGAAGATTTTTGTGAAAGATAAAAACCATTTTATTGAAAAAGTTATAAGAGTTTTCTTGCTGTTTTTCATGGAAAAGAACGACATTGTGAAACTCATTCACCAGACCAGATAGAAAAAAATATGCCTTTGTGTCTCTAAGGTGAGCAAACTCGGGTGACCGGTTAAGGGGGCAAATTTAGAGAGCCAAAATATGCAGTACCAGCAGTTGACCAAACCATACGCTTATCTTATCAAGTAAAATTTACAAAATCGAAATATGCAAGTGCCGTGAGTGTGTAAAACCCTATTTTATTACTAATCAGGGTTGGCAAAACCGCATCTTAAGTCTTAATTAATCAACTTAAATAAGGTCCCCACTAAAATTATAATCAAAAGTAAACAAACTGCACGCAAATATGAAATGAACCACGATGTTGTGTGATTGGCCAGTTGAACCTCAAGTTTCCCCCACAAAGATTTTTTACTCCAAATTATGACGAAATTCGCCCTTAATTTCACAGTGATAATATTACTCCCGATGTCAGCTTGGCGCCTGACACCGCGGTGTGGCAGCGGTTGGTCTGCTGAAAACCTCCTTTTTATTTCACATATGTGCGATTCTTGTGTTTATGTACTTTTGTACGATTTGTTTTTTGTCTTAAGAATTTTGTTAAAATTTACTATAGGATTTTATAACTTTGAAAAAATGTATTTGCTTTCAGAAAAACACACGAACTTAAAGATAAATCTTGAACATGCTGCAGCATCAAAAAATTTAGCAAGTCTCACAACCTTTTTTTTGATAAAGTGACAACAATATACGGAAACACAGAGTGGGGACAATTGGTCAATAAATGGAAACTAAATGATTAAAAGGTTTATCGAATAATAATTATGATTAATATTTTTTTCTGTCGCAAAAATTGTTCTCAATAAATCAAAAACAAACAACATGTTTCTAAAACAAAAAGGTGAAACAATACCAGTGACAAACACAGTGTAAACGTTCAGTCAGGTTTACAAATTTTTAAAGTTTGAACCAAGGGCAAATAATGAACTTGATAAATAGCAGTGTACTTTCATAAATTTGAATTCTTTTAGTTGTTACAAAATCGAAGATGTTTATTTACAGCGATTGATCGGTTCCATTTCCTCTTGTGTATTTCGTACCACGTTTTCTGAAAAAAAGATTTTTAAAAAGTATGCAAAAAAGAGAAAGAAAAAGGAATTACACTCTAATGTATTGCAGCAGTCCAAATAAAAGGTTCTTCTGTTCTAAGTTAAAAATTTCATTTTGTGATATCGACTTGGTCTGTTCGAAATTAGCGGAGTGGCTTATCAGATTAAAATAGACGACTAGATTTCCGGCTGAACTTAGCTTTTTTTCATCTCTATTTATCATTCTGACTGGCAGGAAAACGTGAGAGGCTTTATACTTAGGCAACCGTCAAGCGATTACGCCGACTAGCTTATGAAGATAAAAAAATATTGCTCTGTTGTTGATACTTTTTATATAGAGATAGACTGAAATTGAGACCTGCTTGCTAATACCGCCAAGCAATGGAAAAAACCATAAAAATATTTTTTCAAAGACACAACAGAACGATGTGATTGGGTTTGACTCATGACGGTCTTGATCATGTTTACCATTGGTACAACGCTCCTATTTACTTGGCCACGCTGCCAACACTTTATGAAACTTTTTCTGTAGCTTGCTGGTCATTGATTGGATCCTGCTTCTACGGATAGTAAAGGAAATTCATATTGGAAATCTTGCCACTGGCCAAAAGCCGCTGATCCGTTTTTATAGTGATATAGTTTTTTTTTTAAAAAAAGCATTTGGTTAAGAGTGAGATTTCGAATATAAAAAAGTAGGATGTATTCTCACGTTTTGTACACGTAGAAAGCTATTGACGAGAACGCAAGTAAAAGCATGATCATCACAACTCCAATTCCAACACCTGTGCCGACTTCTAAAGAAAAATACGAGAAATTTTTGAAAATTAAAGTTCATTTTTCTCGGCAAATATTTCAATACATTTAGCTCAAGAGCGAAAAAGTTCATATTACTAATCAAAAATTTGCTTGACAAAATAAATCATACCTAAAACCGCGTTTTTTAGAGTTTTTTCAGACTGTACTTGAGATCTGGAAACGAGCGATTGATCTAAAATAGAAAAAAGTAATTTCATATGATTTTAAAAGGTACGGCGACCACGCACAATTGACATTGTGCGTGTGATAAGGTATATCGTTTAGCCGCTGTTTCCTATTTCGCAATCACTTTTTCAATAAGAGTTTCGAAACGTAATACCTTGATTGCAAATAAAATTGAATTGAATTGAGTTGAATTGAATTATATGTGAGATCTGCAGTATATTTTGTTTTTTTATTTTCTAAAATTAAATTTTAACAAGTTAAATTGCATAAAAATGAAAAATAGCGCAAAAAACCAATGTGAGATTGTCGGAAGATTGTAACAATAAAAAGTCAATGTTATTTAAATTCTTGTTTGTTAGTACATGTACATGCATTCGTTTACTATAAAAATGAATTTTCATAAAAGAAGAGAAAAAGTTAAATATGCACCGGTATCAGATATAAAAGTTTGAAAAAAGATGGAAGAATTCGTTAATGGAAAATAGAAAAAAAGTTGTTGTAATCGTTTTGTTGCAGTTTTTAGATTTTCTAAAAAGAAAAAAAGAATGAGCGTTTAATATTCTTTTTAAATAGTATGGGCTGGAGAGTTACACTAATAAAATCAAACATTAGTTTAAATCTTGACATTAAGATATGCTAGTCAACTGCAAATGTTGATAAATTGGGCCCACCGGTGCTCTGTTGGAGCAATGACTTTGGCACACTTCGAATTCGTGATGTCGTAGTTTGAACACTTGTTAACGGTTGATCTTGAATACCACGAAGAGAATAACTACCTTGGTGTATAATTTCTGAAACAAAAACTTTATCAGATTCTTCCGCATCTTTTGTTATGTCTTCATAATCAATATCTTCTTTATCTTTAAAACCTTTAATTCTTTTGGGAACGGAAACATTTTTTGTCCAAAATGTGGGTTTATACAGGTTCTCCATTGATTTCATAGATTCTCTTGTTTCTAGAAGTTAAAATTCGTTTTAATCTTGCCTCTTTTATGATTTCATAAAAACAACTTGTTGTGTTTTCCCATTTTAAAAGAGAAAAAAACTAAGTATCAATGTCACAACTTTACCCGAGAATCCGAAAGGAACAATTGAACTGGGTAACCCAAGTACCTGCGCTGAAAGAAAGCTGTGTTTATTTCTATTTGTGCGGGCTCTATATATACTGTAGTTAGCTGCAAGAATAAAATTCTTAAACTTTAGTTCCGGCTAAGTGCGAATGGATTCGTTGTAAAATTCTTTTTACAAATAGAAAGAAACCACAGTTTCTTACTATAAAGAATAAACTGTATTATTTAAAAAACTAAACGAATTTGATCAATTCACGTAAGAATTGACTCTCCAGCTTAACGAAACTTCAAAGCCCTTTATAGCGCCAACAATTGCGAATGATCACTCGACAATTTTGTATTGACTAGCTTTAAGAGTAAATTAACATCTCGATGGCTAATATTAAACTTAATAGTTTGTCTTCCATTTAGGCTAAAACAATTATATCTTACTATAAAACTAAAATGGGAAAACTAGGCCCGCAGGCCAAACCTGGCCCGCTAGGCATTCAATATAAACGGTGTAAAAAGGTAGAACAAAGAAATTTTTTTGGTTTTCACCTCCATAAATGGTGAAACCATAGGGGTACTAGCCAAAAAATATTGGGAGGGTCAATATAGTTTTGCCCAAATTTTATGATGTTTACCTGAATCATGATCGTTTAGTACTTTGCGGAAATAAGAAAAAATTTTGTCTAAAATTTAGGGTGAAGGCCAAGAAAAAGGTCTTAACTTTGAATCTGTTTCGAATTTCTTAATTTTCGACTTAAAAAAGTACTGATCTTTAAAAAAAGGTCTCCACTCTAATCGGCTATGGGTAAAATAAATCAATTAAAACAAACTAAAGACCTGTTTTTTGTCTTCACCATTAAGTATCGTGCTATGAACCAAAGTAAAGATCTTTCTTTTTTTGATCTTTGTGTAAGCTTGAGACACAGGTTTATGTTGTAAAAATTAGTGCGGCCCACGATCAAAATCAACTTGTGAACACGGCCCTGGAGCTAATACGTTTGCCCACCTCTACAATACAATTGACCGGTCTTTTCAAGAAGTCACCGTAAGCGATTTTTGTTCGCGAAACGAACCCGGGTCCCCTGTGGTTACTATCGCTTCTTGAAGAGATCCTTTTCCTCTTTGTTTTTTTTTTTTATTCCATCTTGGTGCTGTACGGGGATTTCAGGATAGTCGAAAAAATTGCATACGGTGACTTCTTGAAAAGATCCGAATCGACTTCCGATGCGACAACACTGACCCTTGACTACTAAAACCATCTCACACAGGCGACAATAACACAAACGATTCTTATTAACTTCTAAACTGAACTTGCTTAACTAGAATGCCTCAAATTGAATGAATGACAAAATTTACGACGCTATATACTCTGTAAAGCATCCAGAGTTACCAAATAAAAATTGAAATTACTAGAACGGACAAAATTTCTCAGATTAATTACTGTATATGCTGGGTTTAACAAACGGACAAAGCAGTTTAGGACTTTACAATAGAATCATACGATAAAGTAGTAAACACGTTACAGTGTTTTTCGATCTACTATAGTCCTCTACCGATCAATTTTAATCATGTGTCGATCAATTTTAGTTACTACCAATCAAATTTAGTTCTGTGTCGACCAATTTTAGTCATGTACTGATCAAATTTAATCTTGTGTCAATCAATTTTAATCGTGTATCGACCAAAAATAGTTATGTCGACAAACTTTATTTTTATTGGTAAATAAACAATTTTGAGATATAATTTTTACTATAAGTTTTTTTGTTAATTAAAGTCTTAGAACTATTGCATTTTTAAAAACAAATACTGTAAGAATATCATAATTTTTCAGAATACCTCAAAGAATTTATTTGAATATTTAAAGATGGTCTAGTTATGTTACGTATATGCTTCATTTAACAAAAAAATTAGGTTTTGCGTTTCAAATCTTACTTTAGATTTTTAGAATACCTGTAAATAGGGCTTTTCGATCTAATTCGTTGTTTTTACAATCAGATTTGTTGTTTTTGCAATCAAATACGTTCTTTTTGCAATCAATTTCGTTTTGCAAAAACTTTTATATATATACAGTATCTTTGTACAGGGTCTCCCGATAGGGTCTATATACATATATAAATAATATGAGGTCTCTGTAATAGGTCTCCATACGTAATCTATAGTCTCTATAATTAGGTTTCTATAATATAGTCTCCATAATGCATATATAGATAGGTATATAGTGTAGACCTATCGGAGATCCTATATGGAGACTATATTATGGAGACCATATTATGGAGACCTCATACTGTATCTATTATAGAGACTACATTATGGAGACCTAATTTTGGGGACTTAATATTATGGAAACTATATTATAGAAACCTAATTATGGAGACTATATACATCGTGGAGACCTCATTATGGAGATCTAATATTGTTGTGACCTAATACAGAGACCCTATATTATATATCTATATATTTGATAATATAGAATTTAATTAACAAAAAAACTTATAGTAAAAATTATATCTCAAAATTGTTTATTTACCAATAAAAATAAAGTTTGTCGACATAACTATTTTTGGTCGATACACGATTAAAATTGATCGACACAAAATTAAGTTTGATCGGTACATGACTAAAATTGGTCGACACAGAACTAAATTTGATCGGTAGTGACTAAAATTGATCGACACATGATTAAAATTGATCGGTAGAGGACTATAGTAGATCGAAAAACACTGTATTTTAACTTAGAATATCAAACTTGCTAAATAAGAATAGGTGATACTAATTGCTTCTTGAACACTCTAGTCAAAATTACGTAATAATGTCGCAAAACCTCACAATGCTAACTTTAGCCGATCAATGCGCTTGAATAAAATAAAACGAATTTGTATAATCATTTAAAACAGTGGTTCTTAAACTTGTTGGAGGTACCGAACCCAGTAAGTTTCATGCAGGCACTCACCGAGCCCTTCCTTAAAATGCAAAAATTTTTATTAACGAACTTGAGCCCAAAGTAAACTGTGCATCTGTTGCACATAAATCATATTATTCAAAGAAACAAGACCAACAAAACATGAAATACACACAAAAACACAACTCAATAAATATTTACAACAAATCAATGTGTCTTATGCTGTTGCATTTTGGAAACAATTCTAAAAATGCGCAGCTTCACTTCGGCAAGGCTCATGGCAACAAAGTCTGTTCCCTTTTTTTGTTTTTATGTATACCATCTTCGAAAAGGAGTGCTTGCAAAGATACGTTGTAACAAACTGTATGAGTATCTCAAGGGCTTTCTTAGCAAGAAGAGGGTAAGCTACGATTTGGTGACACTAAAACGTTGAGAGCGTTGTTGTTTTGAAGGTTTGCTGTTAAAACTGGCTCTGCTAAAGTTCAATGATTTCATTGAGGTATTCATCATTGACATCTTTTTTATCAGCACTAAACGTGAATGACTGTCTTACCCATGCTGGATATGACTCTCTGGTCGGAAGTATCCATCGAGAGACTTTGCAAGCTCACCTAGTGCATGGAAATTGCTTGCTTCAGTTCTCTCGGTATGGAAATGTTCCCATTTCCAGACATATCTTTGGTCTTATTTGTGCAGTCGTCAAACAGAGGAAAGTTAGTCAAGTTATCATTTCCCATTTGTCGTTTCCGTTAAGTCATTTTTTTTTCGAAAAGTCTTCAGATGTTCTTCCACTTCAATAATGTTGACTCCACCCCCTGCATCTGTTGATTGAGATTATTGAGAGCATCGAAGATATCGACCATGTATGCCAAAACGAGAATAAACTCAGAATTTTCAAAGCAATCTGCATGACGATGTTGGTGCTCTCGCAATAACACGGCTAATTCCACACGCAAAGTAAAAACACGGTTCAGCGTCTTTCCCCGGGATAACCACCAAAGATTAGAATAGTACAGAAGTACCTCGAATACAGAGCTTATTTCATTACACAGCTCCTTGAATATGCGCTGCTTTATAGCATTATTTCGCACATAGTTCACATATTCCACCACAATTTTTAATACTTCTGTCAGTTTTGGAGTGAAGGTTTTTGTTGCCAATGCATGCCTGTGCAAAAGACAATGCGTTGCAGTTATGTGTGGTGCATTGGCTTTCAGTAGCGTACCAAAACCAGAATTTCGTTCCAACATGACTCGAGCTCCGTCCAAACAAATTACATAAACAATATCCCACGAAAGATCATTGTTTCTGAAGAAATTATCTACAAATTTCTTAACCTCGGTAGCCTTATATAGCTGTTATAAAGGGCTGACAAAATAAAAAATTTCCTTTTTCACGTTTTCTCTATTCCCATAGCGCACAAATACAGCAAGCTGGCATAGATTGCAAGCGTTCGTAGTCTCGTCGAATTGGAGACTGAATTTTGCCGTGTCCGAAATCAAGTCTAAAACTATTTGAGCCAAGATGTCATCGTTCATCTTATCAATTTCAATGTAAACACTGTTACCAGGGATATTATTTAGTTTAAAATTCATTTGTTCTTCTGGTAAAATCAGCAAGTTAAACTTTAATAAATAACAGAAGGCGTAATATATTACCATAGGCGTACAAGCCCAAAAAAATTTGGGGGGGCAATGAAGTTTTGCCTAAATCTTGTGGCGTTTACCCAAATCATGATTTTCTAGCACATTATGGATAGGACAAAAAAATTGTCTGAGATTCTTAGACGAAAAAGAAATTTTTTCCTGAAATCATGGTAATCTCCAAAAAAAATAAAAGGTTTCACCTAAATTTGGTAACTGATTTTTGCAGTTGTTCAATGTCAATGCCCTAAAACTCCTAACTTTGCCCAAACTTTTTCATGTCCCTGCCCGAAAAATTATTGGTCTTGCCCAAATATTTTCCTGTGACTGCCCGAAAAATTTTAATTTTGCCCAAATCTTGGAAACTTGGGGGGGCAATTTCCCCCCTGCCCCCCGGAAGGTACGGCTATGTATTATATATTACGTTTTTCTTTGATAATGCATTATGCCTTTCGTTATTTGTTAAAGTTTAACTTGCTGATTTTTACCAGAAGAACGAATGAATTTTAAACTTATCAATTTTTTTGCTAATGGTGCCATTAGAAAGAGAAATTTGGGATGACTTAATTTGGCTGCTTTTCCAAATATGATATTCGCCTTCTTTAACACTGCTGGTTTTGCAAGTTTTTCACCAATGGTGTGTAGTTTTCCCTGTTTTGCAAACAAGTACGCAACTTCAGTGGATGCGTATGTCAATGAGTACAAAGCCGAAAACCGGCAGAATAGCATTTTCATCAAATCTGGCTCTCTTCATTTTAAATTGTCCGCAGCGTGGTCGAGTGGTTAAAGCGCTGGACTCGTGACTAACACGGTCTCGGTTCAAAATCCACTCACGCCATTCTGTTGTGTCCTTGGGAAAGACACTTTACGGCACATTCCTCTGCTTGGTGGTCCTGGCAAGCAGTTCTAAATTACAGTCATATCTCTATTAAATTACAAGCGGACAGCAATATCTTGGTATCTCCGGAAGCAGGTCGGGGTAATTGCCTACCCTATGTATTAGCGCCTCCGTCGCTTTCCTGCGAGTCAGGAGGATAAATATAGAGATAAAATAAATAAATAAATTAATAAAATAAATTCAGCGAGCGTGATGTTCCAGTATTTTCTATCGCCATGCACCTTTTGAAATTGTTCTTTTAGTTTTGTCGGTGCTAAGCAACAATTGCTCAACCTGGCGTACCAAATCATGTACTGAGGATGCTGACTCCCATCACATTCTGTGATATACGTAAATCCATATTGTACATATTTTTCTGACCACTCTTATTTATCGACATAGTTAGTATGAAAAGATCAAAATACTATAAAAAGGTAAATGTCTAGAACAGATTAAATTTAAATATTAAAGGAAAAAAATTGCATCTTTAGTGCCTAATTGTGCTTGTTTAACTTCAAACAGAATTACAGAAGATTAAAAGCCTGCAACAAAACACAACAACTAAAAAATTATGATACAATAATGTCAAAAACTAATTGCTCAATATACAAATCGATAAAGCTTGCGCTCTAAACTTGATAGGCTTGATCTGGTGTGGTCGGCAAAATACAGCATAATCTCCAAGAGAAAGGAGAGATTATACTATGTTACAATGAGCACGAACTGCGGCTTAAGTAAAGAGGACATTGTGGTCGCCACACATACACATAACGTGTGTATACTTATCCTAATCTCCGCCGAACCCCTGATACTGACTCATCGAACCCAGTTTAAGAATCACTGATTTAAAAGAACAACTTGCAAACAAAATAAATTAATTAAAAGGTGGTGTACCAATTACGCAATCACTAAGCAACAACAGAAAAAGGTGAAGTCATAACCAAAAGCTGAAAAATTACAGTAAAATACTGAAAATTAACTACGGAGTTATAAAGTTATGATTAGAAACATAAATGAAGTGTGACAGTTGAATCTAATTTTTTTGTTAAAAAATGCTTTTTCGCAAACACTATCAAAATACAGCAAACCATATTTAATATATCGGGGTAAAACATAAAATATTTTTTAAAATAGTTTTCGGATATCTTAGATCATTAGATTAGAGGATAAACAATGAAAACTTATAAAATATAGTAAATTAAAAATTATTTTCGTGGAAAATCACCGTAAATTTTTTTGCAAAAGATTATTCTAAAAATTTATTCTGGTTTTTCAAAAACTGAAAAATTAAAAACACTTTTGTTTACAGATGCTTACGCTTTGCCGCTTACGAAAATTTCGAATCAAAAAACCTTAATTTAAAATTAAAAATTTTACTTTCGTAACCGAAAAAATTTTCCTTTATCTGATTAACAAAAATTTTTACAACGACAAGGAAAAACTATTTTTCTCAGCAACACCTGTTCATCCGTATTTTAATATCTGAATCTGTTATTTAATCTAATCCAATAGTTGCTTTTAGCACTAGAATGTTTAAAAATGATTCATCTTTCTTTGGTCATACAACAGCACAAGAGATATTTATGAATTTTTTAACAAACCGTGTTTTTTTGCATTCAGTTATTATCAGTATTTTAACATACAAGAACTAGAATTTCAAACTTGCTCTGAGCAGTAAATTTACATTGCATTAAAAAAGAACAATAACTTAATTGTTAAGAAATAAGATAGCTTTAGGGTGCATATCAAAAAGACATTTGACTTATTTATTGCCATAGAATATGATATTTTTTAAATATCTACATGCTTATTGCATTCTATTGTTTTTTGTCAAAGTTTTGTTTAGAATTCTTAGTTATTTCAACAGAAACATGTTTTGATCTATATCAGGTATCCTAGACGACACCTGATGGTGAGTTTTTCCAATCCGTTTGTTGGAGTCATGGGGATTCAATTTGGCAGAGTCCCGGTAATCGGGCATTGTCCAGTAGCTTAACCAAAAGCTTTTAACCTTAATGAATGGGACCACAAAACATTTTGGATTTGGCTATTTTTTTAGATATTAATATTTATTCAAGAATGCACATGCCCAGCCAGAGCCGCGAACTTGTATCCTTATAATGATCCACTTGCTCCACGCAATCCACCACACTAACTTGATTTAGCATTTTATGTTTTATCTCAGCGTTTCTCAGTCTGGAGGTTTCGATCCCCGAGTGGATCTTCAAGTATTTTTTGGGCGTCGCAACAATACTTTATACCAGGGGTTCTCAACCTTTTTAACACCGCGGCCCAAAAAACTTATTAGGCAATTGTTGTGACCCAATGGGTCTAATCTTCACTTTCATTCAACACTCAATTTCCCGAAATCTTTTTCTAAAAGTAAAGATCAAAAAAAGAAAGTCTTCACTTTGTCACTCGCTGTGGCCAACCTAAAAAGCTCTCTGTGGCCCACCAGTGGGCCGTGGCCTACCATTTAAGAACCCCTGATTTTTACAAAAATTTTCAAATCAATATCTACAATAAACAAAGCGGAAAGAAGTTCGTAGGCTATATAAAAATTGTATAAAGGGGTAAAAATTGTACACTAAATGCAAAGGTTGAGAAATACTGTTCTATCTTCATGTTTATTGTCGTCACAAACCAGTACAGCGTCATCTAGCGGAAGAAAGTTTTACGTAAAAACTAGAAGTACTGAATAAAATAATACATGAAAAAGAAATTTTCTAATCCGTGTCCTTTAAGCGGATTAAAACAAGTGAATAATTGAGCGAATTGATGAATTATGCAGCTAGATAGTATTCTGAAGCATTTCCAAATAGGAATCGGTTTAAAAATGTGGATTAGTCAATTTTTGTTAGAACCATTAATTAAGACTGAAATTAAAAAAAACATTTTTTATTTTAACTTAAGCTTTTTTTCATCTAACTATTAGGAAATTCTATTTAAATTCTACTATATTTTTTAGAGTTTTTTCAACGAGGAAGTAGCAGCGCTTTACGCTTCGAAGAGAGTCGTTATAAATTTGCCGAGCTCCAACCCCCAAGAATCCAAATTGGGCCCATTTATCGTGCAATTACTAAATATCCGTTATACCTTATTTAGAAAATTTATGTTAGGAACCTCATAAACAAGCTGGGTCCCTGATTGGAGATGTTTGAAAAATGATTACGCCGGCCTGCTTCAAATTGTGTCGCTATTATTAGATGGTGATGATCAGTGGCGTACCGAGGATTTTTGAAAAGAAGGGGGTGTGGGGCATACAACCGCAATCATATATGCTGAGTGGAAAATATTTTCAAATTGTAGCTAAAGAAAAAAGTCTTTACTTTGAATGTGTCTCGATTTTGTCTATTTTTGGTCACAAAAACATAGTGTTTTCCAAAAACAAGTCTTCCCGTTAAACCTGCTTCTAATTTCTCGTGGGTGGGGCATGGCACAATGCTCCCCCCTAAATATGCTATTGATGACGATGGTAATAAACTCGGCGGTGACTTTTTATTCGTGGACGTCTTATGTCCTTAGTTAGACTGACTCCCTCTGTGCTACATTGACAACAAACTGTAAATATCGCTTAAAAATGTGAATTAAATTTACGAATGACGGTATAGACCGAAAAAGGTTTTTGAAATAAACATTATTTCGAAATAAAAAAGAGAAACAAATAACAATTTCTTAAAACTAGGAAATTGGGGAATTCGGCTTCTATAAAATTTATAGGTTCCATTCATCTACCATACAAAGGGCTCTGAAAGTTTGTAATGAGCTCGGTATTTAATAAAGACGTTTTTTTAAACTTGACAATTTAAACCATTGGTTGCTATCCTCCTGCTAAGCACTCCTGTAACAAACGAAAAGTTAGACTTACGCCTATGAAACAAAATATAAAAATTCTGCTGGGGCTGACAAAATGTGTATTATTGATTGGTATAACGATGACGCACTAGAAAAATTGAGCGCATGCATAAGCTGAAATATAGCCTACTCACTTTCTAATGGAGCCAAAGTAGTAAAATTGTTTTTTGTAAGCACTGCATTTGACCGTGCAGTGGTGATATTTCCATTGAGTTTTACCTTCTCAGATTTTTTACGTAGTTTCAAACCCGCATCTAAAAAAAAAACTTTCAAATTAGTTTAAATAAGTTCAATTGTTTTGTGTACAGCACATTTCATAAAGTGTATACTTAGTTCATCAGAGTTGCCTGTAATGTTCAAAAATAATAAAAAAACTAATAGAAATCAAATGAAACAAGTTGTTCCAAAAGCTATTTTCAGTATCAATCCGGGAATTAAACTTTAAACTAAAGTTCGACAATAGCAGCCTTGTCTAACATTAATCGCTAGAAGCAATGGAAGGCAAAAAATTGCTCCATCTATATTGAAAACAAAAAGAAATTAATATTCAAAAATGGTTGAAAACGGTTCAAAATGCTCCATCATTTGCAGGGTACATTTTTTAAATTGAAACTACTCCAATCAAAACAAACGTTATTATTATATTTTCAATGCGCTAATTTTTAACAGAGATGCAAAAAAACAAAAAATTTCACGCATTATATTCGAAACAGAATCATAAAACACCAAATTTTGTAACTCACCATAACATGGATTTGAATAAAGTAAATTGCGAATATTTGCACATTGCTGTAATTTCTGCGTTCAAAAAACAAACTGCGTTACTAATAACAAATACGTTTAATGGTGAACTTTTTCATATTGGTGCTTGTTACGATCCTGGTTATTTGGATTTTCTGGTTGTCAACGTCAACTAATGAATTAGTATCATGTTTAAGAAAATACTTTTAGAAGTTGTATTTTTGATATTGCCATATTTTGATATTGTTGAATTTTCTTTTTTTATCTATTTGTTACTAATATTTTTTTATGAATTGTTAATTTGCATTTAAAAAAAAAAAAAAACTATCAACTGAAATAAACTAAACTTTATTAAAAAGAAGTCAAGAAAAAAATCTGACATTTTGCAAAAAAAAAGGGACGATTTTATTTTAAAACTACAAGAGAGTTACTAAAATGCCCACTAAAGTCAATTTATAAAGAACAGTCAAAGGTTCGTTAAAGCACGGGTTAAATAACTAAATCTTATAAAATGAAGTGTTGAGTATATTTCAGACGGAAAGCTTTCTCAATTTGCTTTTAATCTGAACAAAGCTAAAAAGCTGAAATATTAATATTTCAACTTCAACCCTTTTCCGCTAAGCGCGAAAAACTTTGGGTCTTGGCGATTTTTTTACGCTTTCTGCTTTTGGGGTGAACAGTCTTTCGGCCTTGCTTTTTGGTCTTTTCCACCAAACGCTTTATTTTTTCCGTGCCTGTTTTCAGTCTACTCTAAACCGATCCTTAGAATGCCACAATTAGCTATAAAGAAGTCATTTTTCAAGTGACCAATTTAAGTTGGCTTCTTATTGAGGAGGTGGGTAAAATGATATGCTTGAGTGGGCCGTGGGGAAATCTTCATTGACAACACGAGTAAACCTGTATAAACCGTTTTATTTTTTAAACCCGAATCGGAACTGAGCCAGAAAAAATAAAATTTGCTGAACCTGAACCGAAACTGAACCCAAAAAATAAAATTTGCCGAACCTGAACCTGAACCGGAACGTTATTTTAAACGATTCGGGTCCGGTTCGGGTCCGGTTCGGGTCCGGTTCGACGCCCTGCTTTCCAGCGATGACCTTTTTTTTTTAGAGAACAGCTTGATTCAGCTAGGTTTCACTATGAAATTTTGAAGTCTTTCGTTTGTGTGGGGGATATGAACTGGGCTTGAATAAAATTGGCGGTTTAGGAAAAAAGGTTGGCCACCCCTGATTTACATTTTTAAAGCACGGCAGAAACAAAAAACGACGAAAAAACCAATTGTTTGTTCTAGCTGAAAACGTTTGTTTATTCTATCTTGTTTTTTTGTTTCTGTCGGTTTTAATAATGTAAATAAATCAATTAAAAAATGCTTAATCCAATATGGTTGCTTTCCTTAGCAATTTAATTGTTTTCCGTTTTGTGAAAAAAGTCATAAAAGAATCATTTGTCGTTGAAAACATAATAGTATTAAAAAAGTTTCGGATCACAACTAGTCCAGCAAACTCACTGTAAATTTTAGGTTTCTTGAAGGTTCTTCAAAACATTCCAAAATAATATAATCGATTTCAATTGAATAACCATCAGCTTTGCTTGAATAAGACTGATGATGATTCTTTAACCAAAATTGATTTTATAATTCAATAAAGCTTTAAAAAAATTTTTAATAAACCTAAGTTCTGAAAAAATTTTGTTCTGCTCATTTTAATGTAATCCGGGACTTATTTGTAAATAATAATTCTTTTGTGACAGTGTTTGAGCCTTTGACCTACCGTAGAAAGTTTTCTAGAAAGAGATTTGTTATATAATTTTTTATAGAACACTAAACATGTTTCTTCGTTGCCAAGAAATGCGCGAAGCAAGTCAATTAAACTACACTAAATGCAAGTTCTTTTCATCTCTTGTTAGTGTGCCTGCACCGTTTCAATCTCTTCAAAATGATTCAAAGAAATGAATTATTAATGCAAATCAAACAGACTCTGAAATATTTTTTATTTTCTTTTAACCTTTTCTGTTCTTACCCTATGTTACAGGTACAACGTCTGTAACCGGCCACGTCATTATTAAATTGTTTTTGATTTAAGATGAATTTTTTAAAAGGGTGATCCATCATTGTTAACTACGTTAGCGCAACGCTTGAAAGACTTGGATTGTAGCGGTGTGTTTTTACAAAGAGCCTGAAAACAATATTGATTTTATAAAAGCCTTTCACCTCTAAAAAAACATTATACTTTATTAGTTTAGTAAATTTGTTATGCTCAAAATTTACGGCCATGTTTCTTCAAGAATCTAGAAAACTTTTTTTAACAACATTATTGCGTGTAAATTTTTTTTTTTTAAATCCAATTTCTCTCGACATTTTTGAAGGAATTACAGTTGTGTGCAAACGTTTAAGACCATCTAGCATTTTATATATAAAATAACAGTATAATGAACCAATTTTGTTCTATTTCTAGTAGATTGTTCAATCATTTTATCTACAATAAATTATTTTGTTCTATTATTTATTTATTTTATCTATATATTTATCCTCCTGACTCGAAGGAAAGCGACGGAGGCGCTAATACATAGGGTAGGCAATTACCCCGACCTGCTTCCGGAGATGCCAAGATATTGCTGTCCGCTTGTAATTTGATAGAGATATGACTTTAATTTAGAACTGCTTGCCAAGACCACCAAGCAGGGGAAAGTGCCGTAAAGTGTCTTTCCCAAGGACACAAGAGAATGGCGCGAGTGGGTTTCGAACCGAGACCATGTTGGTCATGAGCACGGCGCCTTAACCACTCGACCACGCAGCCGACAATATTAATGTGATAGTTTGTTTATCCGAAGTACTACAATAAAATAGCCATACATGGAAAATAACACTGAATGTCAAACGTCAGCTTATCAACTTAAAAGTGAGTTACATTATCGAGTTATCGTGTAAGAATCTAGTATTTGGTATTGTTGTATCTTTGCACGAATACACAGGTTTATTAAAAAACAATAGTAAATATTCACAAAAGTACTTAGCCAAAAAACAACCGTATTGAAAAAGAATGCTTTTTAGTTCGTTTGCTGTAGTAGCTTGATACTTCGAACTGACTGCTAAACCAAAATAAAGGCGCATATTTAACTAGTAACAATTATGCTTGGAGATGCGTGTGTCCAATAATTGTTCGAGCAGAAGGCGCTGATTACGATTAGAAGCGTTTAGGAAAACACTACGTCATCTATTGCACAATATCACAACACCTCCCCAAATAAACTACGACAAAAAATATATATACATTTTAGCAACAATATTTTTTGGAGGTCTCTTTGTTCTCGCTGATCGTCGTAGATTGTGTCGCCCGTACTCGTCTCCGGTTGGTAATCTCGGATTGTTGCGTTGGTTCATCGAAGAAGAAATAGATGCGTGGTCAGTCCCGGCTGGAAGTGTTTCTGTAGACAAAACGCTCGTTGGGATTTCACAGGGATCATCATCTTGATCCGAACCGTATCGAGGTCGAAGTTGATCAAGATGTCTTCTCCAAGTTGGTCCTCGAGGAATGACTCGTACATTGACGCTTCGTGTACCATGGACTTTCGTAACTATCGCAGGCACCCATCGTGGGTCACGATCTCTTCTAGGGCCGAAGTACAGTGCGTAACAAGGGTCTCCTAGTGAGTAATGATGTTCGACTTTCGAAACCACTTCCGAGTCTTCAGCATTTGAATGCTTGCTCGCTTGTTTTGACTGTCTTCCCTGCAGGAGATGCGGAATGGATGGAACCAAAGTGTCAATTTTGGTGCGAATTCTTCTTCCATTCAACAATTCGCTTGGTGACAGTCCCGATGCAAAAGGAATCCTTCTATACTGCATTAAAAATTCTTGCAAAGCTTCCTTTGGAGGTAACGAGGATTTTCTCAATGCCTGTTTGAACGATTGTATCAAACGCTCGGCAGCACCGTTTGTTGCTGGATGATAAGGTGCTCCGGTGAGATGTACAATGCCTCGTTGTTTGCACCAAGCTTGGAACTCTTGAGACATGAATGTTGTGGCATTATCGGTCACCAACGTGTGGGGATATCCGAAATGAGCAAATTCTTGTTCAAGTATAGCAGTAGTACTTTTGGAAGACGTTGAGGTTGTTGGATGAATGCAAGGATATTTTGAATAAGCGTCTACAAGGACTAACCAGTTTCTTCCCAGAAAGTTGATCGCATGGTCCAAGTGGAGTCTTGACCATGGTTTTTCTGGCATCATCCACGGATGGATTGAAGGTTTATCCGGCTTATTTTGAAATTGGCCACAGGAAGTGCATTTGCGACATAAGTTCTCGATGTCAAAGTCAATTCTAGGCCAATAGACAGTTGACCTGGCAAGTTGTTTCATCCGTTGCATGCCGAAATGTCCAAGGTGTAATAATTTAAGAATATGATTACGTAGGGTTGAAGGAATTATTACCTGTAAGCCGTAAAAAACGCAACCATTCTCTGTTGACAACGAATTTTCCAACTTTTTGAAGTCTTTAAGCTCTTCCGAAAATGCATGCGGCCATCCTTCCTTCACAAATCGCATTAGTTGGGAAAGAATTGGATCCTTGGCAGTCTCTCTGACCACAAGCAATGGATTGTCAGGATTGATTTGACGACTGATTGTTCGAACTAAACCAACGCTATCGACATCATCTTCCATCTCCTCCCCATCAAAACTTGTGTCAGCTAAGTGATCAGTTAAGTTGGTGAGTTTCAACTTCATCATCGCCAGACGACCTAGTAAATTTAAATTGGGCACCTTAGTGACAATTACAGGAAAGGTCACGTCAGGTGATTTTCCATCAATACTTGCAGTTGATTGGAATTGTCCCACGACGGGTAGCGGGCTACCTTCAGCAACTTGATATTGAACTGATACAGGTTGTAGAATGGGTTTACCCAGCGTTTGCCACGTCGCTTCACAGCAAAATGTGTCACTGGCTCCGCTATCAATTTCAAACTTAATTCTGTGGTCATTAAGTCTAATAGTTTGATAGATGGGTGAAACAGAACATTGGACTTTGTGCACCAATTTCACCTGTTGTTTCACAAGCTTATTATCTCTTAGTCGAGACATGCATACAGATTGCAGATGACCTGTTTTCTTGCAGAAGCTGCAAATAGCTTTAATGTGGGGACAAGCTTTGCTAAAATGTCCAGAATTTCCACACCTGAAGCAGGCGGTTTTCTTTTCTTGCGTTTTGGAAGTTTTGGACTTTGCGTGATAAACTTTCTGCACCGACGTAGAAGGTTGACCGTGTACGGTTTCCTTTGCTACCTTGGCTGCTTCTTCCACTTCTTGAGCCACTCTGATTGCGTTGCTAAACTTCAGTTCATCGTCCTTGAGCTTGAAGAGTGTCTTCAAAACTGCTTCGTTGTCTACTGAACAGATAAATTTAGTTCGCAAGGCTTCATCTAAAGGATCTTTAATGGATTGAAAATCACATGTAGCTGCATCTTGTCGTATTCTGCTTGCCAGTTCAGGAATAGTTTCGCCAGGCTTGCGTTTCATGTCAGACCAGAATTTGAAACGTTCTCTGACAACAAATCGTTTTGGGTCGAACTGCTCTGCCATAAACGTCTGAATATCATTCATGTTTAGCTCATGTATGCTTTTGACAGGTTGTTGCTGAGCCGCTAAGTTGCTAAGCATTTTGTAAACGGAGTTAGATTGGTTGGTAAGAAAAATTTGTGCTTGCTTGTTGTCGGGAATAGAGTTAGCAGTGACGAATGTTCGGAACCTTGCCAAATAATCAGTCCATAACTCAGATGTGGAATCGAATGGTTGAAAACTTGCCATCGGTGTTGGAACATTTTCTCGCCGGTTGTTCAAGCTGCTTTGTAAAATTTTCAGCTGCTCTTGAAGCATTGACATTTGCTCTTGGTGTTGCTTGTTCTGCTCTTGGTGTTGCTTATTTAACAACAAAATTAGTTCGGAAATTTCACTCATTTTGACAATTCAAGCTGTTAATGCAAATTCAACAAATTTTCTTTTTTTCTTTCTTGACGCAGTTGAGTTCCTTGAATCCTCGTCGCCACTTTTGCCTGTTGTATCTTTGCACGAATACACAGGTTTATTAAAAAACAATAGTAAATATTCACAAAAGTACTTAGCCAAAAAACAACCGTATTGAAATTTAAGAATGCTTTTTAGTTCGTTTGCTGTAGTAGCTTGATACTTCGAACTGACTGCTAAACCAAAATAAAGGCGCATATTTAACTAGTAACAATTATGCTTGGAGATGCGTGTGTCCAATAATTGTTCGAGCAGAAGGCGCTGATTACGATTAGAAGCGTTTAGGAAAACACTACGTCATCTATTGCACAATATCACAACAGGTATGTCTACCTTTATTCTTGACAACAGCTTGTGATGTTTTTTTTCAGGTTTAAGCGCTTTCAGGTTGAAATCATGAACAAAATGCCTACTAGCAATTGTGCGATGAACATCTGTGCCTTTAAGCAGTGATGGCTTTAATAGAGTGCAAACTGTGCGGCCGCACTGATCCCCCTCCAAAGTACATTAAAAAGTTACTCTATTTCTACACAAGAAATTACTTTATTTCTTCATAGTAGCACCAGGACGTCGATGACATGTCAAAAGAAAAGAAAAAAATTTTGAATCAGCAACATGCTCGGCTTTTGGTTTGGTTGTGTCACTTGTACTTGTTAAAGTAAAGATATTTTTTTAGGAATCATTTTTTATACACTAAAAATGGCTTCTTTTGGTACACTAAATAGTGGCCCCCATACTTTTCTTGCACCGGGATCCTCTTTTTGTAAAGCTCCTTCTTCTTGCACCGACTACTGCCTTAAAGAAGCAGTGCTGCGCGTATGATCTTGCAAGAACTGGTTGGAGACCGAAGGGCTATTCGCTGAATCAAGTTGTCATCACAAAGACTTGTTTTTCTTGGCTTTCCACTTCTTTTCTTGTCATGGTAAAGTCCAAAATTTTGAAGTCTAACAATTGCTTGATGAACAGCCGTTTTGCTACAGGATACGTTTTTGAAAATCTTTGAGAAAACTCTTCCTTGTGCAAAATTACAATTAGGACTCTCTTAGTTTCAGACAAACTGGCTTTTTTGACCATTTTTTGACTCTAGAAAACTATAAAAATATAGAAGAAACAGCCTAAATATTCTTTAATCAAACACGCACTGAATATTGTATTGCTGATCACATCTAGCTAGACTGATACAATGAGATGATGCAATTTTGAACAAAGCAGATGACATCACTATTCCGGAAATAAAAAAAAAAAAAAAGGAAATTTTTGGTAGGTGGTCTTAAACTTTTGCACACGGTTGTACTCCTTACTATTAAATGCACTAACTACTTGATTGTTAAAACAATAAAGAACGTCATTAAAAGCAGGTTATTGTTATATTTTTTTTTATTTTTCATTCGGGTACGCTCAAAAAAACCATTCCTTTTTGTGCATTTTTTATCTTTTCTTCTATTGTTAATACAATAACAACCTACTAATTGTATTATTTACTAAATGCTAGAAATGCACTTTGAATAAATCAGAAACAGAATGAAAATGATAAATAATTTCTCAAATATTAATTCCAAGTGAAATTATTTTGTCAACTTTAGTGTAATAGCGATGTGGAACGTTTTTTGTTTGTAAAGTTCGGAAAACCTTGTCTTTTTAGAAGCTGCTTAATTAAAAAATATTCATTCTCATTAAAAGGCCAAAAATTTATTAATTGTCGCCCACAAGTTAATTTTAGTGGGAGGTGGGCAAGCGCAATTGAAAGCGCAATGCAACTTCCACAACAACGTTGCGTACTTTGCTCTGCAATCCAAGAAATAAAAAGACTACTTGCGCTTTATTGCGGTGCCGCTATTTTCACAATTGCTCAAGTGCCTATCTCTGATATCAGTTAAGTCAAACTTGAAGACAACATTATACTCTTTTAAAAAATCTCAATTTTATTGCAATAAAGATTAGCCTGTAGAGGAAGTGTACAATAAATGAGAAAAATAGAAAAAAAAGTTTATTAAAGCTGGATTTTCAATTAGTCAAGTTCAATAAATTTTTCTGAGCAAAAGGTTTTTTCAAACTTACTCTTATTGATGCTACATCGTTCTTTGGACAGATACACTTTGGAAAACTGGTCAAAATCAAATCGTCAATTTTTTCCAAACATTGCAGAGTACTTTTCTCATTTAACTTACATTTTGCTCCTTTTTCCTATAAAAAAGTCGATATCAAGAACTAGTGTAAAACGAGAGATTTTCTTAAAATTTTAATGCAAGACACACTACGGGAAATTTCACACTAAATACATGTGATACTATTTCATATTTCTGTTTAAACATCATACGTTACTGGATCTTTTTATCTTAATTTTTGAAAATAAAAAAACCACAATAAAACATTTATTAAAAATAATCAAGTGAAAAAAATTTTTAGAATGCTGGTTAAGTTATAACGAAAAACAAAAAAAACACATACAAAAAGTAAAAAAAAGAAAGAGTCTCAAAAGATAGAAATTTATCTACTTGAATAAGATACCCCTGATGATCCCTTTTATGGATGAAACAGTCTGTTGGGTTTTAGCTATGTTTTAATTTTCGTGATTTTGCCAGTTTTTAATTATTATTTCAATTGTGTATTTTTTCACAATTACCAAGCGGAAAAAAATTTTTTTCGGAAAAACCTTAATGTTTTTAGTTCAAAAAACTTTCCAAAACGCTTGTTGCGTTTTTCATTCCTACAAGAAGTTTCTAATCTTGAAAATTTGTTTGCAAAAAACAAACTTTGATAGTTTCATTTAAGAAACCAAACCACGCACATTAATAATTCATAAAATTTGTTTTTCAATGTCGCTCTCATGACAACGTTAACGATTCTAGGATTAGAAAAAACATTTTGTACTCTCATTTAAAAAAAACAAGGAAGCCATATTGATCAAACAATTTTTGCAAAAATATAAAAACTTAATCATTTATTAATTACTATAAAGCTTAATTTTATCACGCATTTACGACTGAAAAAAGCATTAAACGAAAGAAGCATTCGAAAGTTAAAAGAAAGTCGATGGTGCAATTTGAGTTTGCTTTTACGCCCCCTGGCTTGCACGAAAACTGCGGGAAATGCGATGAAGAGCAAGTTACTTTTTAGCAATTACAGCAAGCTGCATCTGTTTGACTATTTTATCAGGTTTTAAAAATACTTTTTTATAAATGTAATAATTTTTTAACACTTTCTCATCATGATTACCAAATAGAAAATGGTGATCAAATTAACTACCAATAAAAGTTTTCAAAAACTATCTTTTCATAAAGCACTAAAATAACTTGGTCACTATGACATGGTTTGTCCAGCAAAAGAACACAAATTCTAATTCGCGCTTTCCTTGCTTTGACAGGTCACTGACCCACGAACAAAGGTCATACCAAAGGTGGCAACCACTTACCGCGCACTTCCGCTTCACCTTGTTGAACTTCTTCTTGCAACTTGGAATGCGAATGCAATGCTCCAACAGATTGCTGCAATTTTCTGTTTGGTCGAAAGAAAGTTTTTTTATGCTGGATTGACTTTGGTTAGGTGGTACTGTAGAAGCGTCAATCGCACAAAACAATGTAAAAAAAGTAATGAGCTTCGAAATAACTTTCATTATTTAAAAAAACAACTGAAATAAAAAAAACATTTTGCTAGTTTAAATAACTTGCAATGCAACAAACTCTTGAACGTCTTTCTTTTAGTGAACTACTCTTTAAAAGTTTAGTATTAAACTAAAAATATTGTACAATGCATTATTATGCTTTCGAAAAGTTTCATAAGAAAAATCAGAAAGTAAATTTTTAATAGAAATTCTTGAGATGAACAATATCAATATAAAAAAAGGAAAAGACTATGACGTTTATTTAAATTAAAAGTGGATTCAAGTCTTCCTACTCTAATCAATAACATAGAATTGTTCAGTATTTGTTGATTTTGCAGAAATCGTTTTGCAGAATTGGCTATAAGATTAAAATAACAGTGATCGGAAAGCATTCGGCCTGCGTAGTTCATTCTCGTTGTTTCTATGTTCAATGTTCAAGCAAATGGTTGTAAAAATAATCTAATTGAACGTTTATTGATCGAACCCATAAAAGAATTATATTGTAATCATAACTAATATTTAATATTAGATAAAAAGATGAAATGGTTTTCTCAAAATTACGTCAAAAATCTACAGCAAACAGCAGCATTTGATTAAAATGTCAGTGTGACGCTAAGATTATATTATAGACGCTAAGGTTACATCATCAAAGTGTCGGTGTTTACACTCTAAATGCCGAAACGATTGGGTGGCCTGTATTTTTTATATGTCTATATGCTTTTGTTTTCAAATCAAGTAAACAACTCTTTCCTGCTTTACATTTAGTTCACTGTTTCCTTCAATCGCAATACAAAACTTTTTAAGTGATAAAGTTTTCTTACATAAATATTAAATACAAAATGTTTTCATTGGAAAATCATTTTCATTAATTTTATTTTCTTTGAACCAGGGCAGCTGCCGTGGTATATTTTAAACTGCAGTTATCATTCTTTTAATATAATAATGGAAAGCAAGGTGCGTCATTTTTCAACTTTCAAGGACAAGTCAAGCACTCTTCTCTCATGTGCAAACCACGATTTCTTAATTCGCGCTTTACCTCAAATCACCATCAGAATAAAAAGCTTACTTCTTAACTCAGCACTTTCGAAATTTTTTGTATAAATGACGCACTTTTAAACCACAAATAAATTTGTGACATGTTTTAATTTAATTTTAATCAAAAAGCTCTGGATCGCAAAATCTTAACTGACAGTTTTATTGCAATATATGAACTTGCTTGCAGAAAATTTAAAAATAACAATGGCAAAATTTTTTATTATAGTGTTGCTTGCAAAAGGTATATTGTTGGTCGAAAACTTCATTAATATAATTTATTGAATTATAAATAGCTAGTGTCAAATATTGTTTCATGTTCAGTTGGCGGCAGCGACACACCGCCGTACTACAAGCGACACACTAATGTGTCGCGACACACAGTTTGGAAAGCACTGTCTAACTAATAAAAATTTTACAAGAATTTATAACTCTTGTGTCTCTGATATGATTCACTGTTCACGGAACAACGCTTTTTATACATACGATGAACAGCCTAAATGTTATGTTTTTAACTATCATTTTTTAAATTTTGGTGTTTTCTTTAGCTCATTTTTTTTAAAAGGCATTCAATTGTGAGATCGGGAAAAATTAGAAACAGGTTCCATCCAGGGATGGATGGAGGATTTTTGTCATTCAATTTCACTTTCTAAAAATTTTGATTCGAGCAATCAGTTTACTGGTTTGCTGAAACGACAATTTATTAAAAAATGGTCTGTTAATACAGGTCCAAACCGGCTAAATACCACCACTGAACGCATTTATCGAAATTCTGGCCAATTCTTAAAACGAAATCTTAACATGTGTTGTATTTCTATTACAGTTGGTATTCTGGATCAAAAATTTTTTTTGTACGAAAATCTTCAACGTAAAGTGCAGATATAACTCTAATTTTACAGCATTTACTCATTGTTACAGTTTGGTTGAAAGACAGTAAAGAAGTTTTTAAGCAAAAATTGAACTAATATTTCTCGCCCTAACTTCATTTATTAATTTTAAAATTAATCTTTTATACTGTTACTACTCTCTTTTCTTCATGACGTAACGAATTGTCTAATATCGTACATGTAATTGATTTAAAAAAAATTTTCCCCGTAACCTCCCTGCGAGCAAACAGAAACAAAATGTATTCAGTTTCAAAGCAGTTTTTTTAACCCTATAATATGCTTTTTTGTTTATGTCATTCATATTTCTCTGAACATCTTCACTTGCGCATGTGCTTAACCTAATCACTGGGGTTATATTTAAACCGCTTGTTACGCTAAACCCGTCATAGCGCTATGCAAAATAACGGGCGGCGTTTTTCGTTTGTCGATTCGTAAATTTCGGTTTATATTTAACAGGAAATCCTATACTTTACGATACGCAAAAGGCGCAAGGTGGGAGAAACGATTACCGAGACGAAAATTTTGTCACGCAAAGTCGAACTATACAGAGTGCGATGCGTTACAAATCAGTGAAAAAGCTTTTAAGAATGCTTAACTTTTGATAAATCATATTACATAATAAATTTTATTTTTTCTAGTTGTTTTTTTGATTGTTTCTTCGCAAAAAATCACTTAGTTAACTTCAGAGCTTACAGAATTCTTCGCTTAGAAAAATCTAAATTTAGAAAAATAAATTATTCAAAAGCAAATGTTGAGCTGGAAATCAAACTTTTTTGGCGTAATCAAAATAAAAAGAAAACTCTTCTGACAAGATTTTAAACTAAAAGTGGTTTTGTTTCAACTTTAAACAATCAATTTTTTAGCTGCATGTGTTTGCTTTAAGTGCAAAACAAAACATCTGAAATGACAGAGTTCTACTTAAAAAAATTCCGCTCTATACAATATATTCCCAAATATTTTATTTCGTCGAAGTCGTCTTATGGAAAGGCATTCACTCCAGGTGAGATACAAACAAAAATGGGGCCGAAGGTTTAATTCTTAAATTACATCAGACCACTGTAGGCCTGCTAGCAACATCAGACGGTGGCAGCGATGGTATTGGCGAAGTATCGGGTAAAATCATTCGGGAAATAATCGGGAAACAATATCGATAAAGATAAATTTTTGCTTCTAAACTTAAGACTTTACCGGCGCCACCAGTTGTTATAGCTGATCATATTTCAACGCAGTTAACAAACCATTTGTTGATACTTGTTGTAGCTCACAGAAAAGTCTTTGCAACGAAAAACGCCGTATTCAAGCCAAGGCGATTGAGAATAGTTTTTAAATATTTTAAAATCAATAAAGCGTCAAAACTAAGGCTTTTCGTGATTAGTAATAACTTTTTATATTTTTCAAATTTGTGTTGGTCAAGTATTGTTCACAACATTTCAAGTAATTTTTTATTTGGGATAAAATACGGGACAAAAATAACAATGAAAACAAACGTAGCAAAATGATTTATAATTTTTAACAAGCCCTTCATCATCTTATTTTTAATATAATTTTTTTTCTTTGACCTTTTTATTTGAAAATTTCCAGTAAACTATTGAGTTGTGTCAATTATTGATATATTAAATTTTTATTGATTAAACAAAAAGATTAATTTCAAACCAAAAAAAGAATTGATTTTTTTGAAACCTAATTTTTTTTAGTATCGTATTTTTTAATATGAAAGTGAATGGTATTTGACAGAAAATAAACAAATACATGTATATATCATGTTAGTGAAACGAAAAAATTTTTAACAAAACTTTGATGAAGTATTAAATTCTATAAAACCCAGTCTGGATAACTTTGTCTACGACGAAAAAACAAAACAAAACAAACATAAATAAAAAAATTTAAAAACGAGTAAACTGAAAAAATTGTTAAAAAGATGTGATGGGTTTAAATCTTAATGTTTATATTAATCTTAAAGTTTGTCAGGCGTAATTAATCTGAATGCTTGCGAAAAAAACATCAATAAAATACTTCACGGAAATATTCGGTTACGATATAAAGCAAGGTGAAAAAAAGAGTGTGGTCATCAAAATCAAACGTCATCTTGACAATTTTTGTCCTGAAAGCATAAAATAGTTAGTTATGTTTGTGTGAGTTTGTTTGTTACAAGTACAGTATTGGCAGTAGAAATTTTTAAACTGTAAATTGGTAGCTCTATCTTCTACCAATTGCATTTTCCAAGTCAATATAATTGGTACTGGATTTGCTGTTTTATTTAAAGTTCTATTACTTTACTTGAGCATTGTAAGAAAATATTTTTATTAAAAAACCTGAAGTCAGAATATTTCCTCTTTGATTTTTCTGTCGCTTTTTCCTTTCCTCGATGATCTGCAAATTTTTCCCATTATTCCATTGTCTAACACACATTTTATTGAATATAAATAATTGTTTAATCATAAAATAGGTTCAATAAAAACATATTTAAAGTCGTAGATTATAAACTCTCAACGGTTTTTCTTCATTTACTCCTTAAAAGCTTTTGCAGGCAAATTTATCCCTATATCTTTAACATGGCTTACTTATTCAGTCAGTTGCAAAATTAAGTCCAATGCTATTTTTTGCTTGCAGCATTTACTCCCAATCACGTCAAATTCACCCATGAGGGGTAAATTTAAGAAATACCGTAAAAGTAAGTTTATTTATCAAAATGTTTTCTTAAAAAAAAATATTTATTTTATATAAAAAATTATTAATCTGACAAGTTCTGGCTTACATTTATTTTTTATCCAAACATTATTTTTTGCTGAATAAAGAACTACTATATAAAATTTCGTCATCAAGTAAAATTTTTATCTCAATTGGAAAAAAAACTCACGAAATAGCGTGAAATTGATTTGTGATTTTTCTTTCTTATTGCTTTATTTTCCGCTAGGTGGAACTAAAGGTTTTTGATTCTAAGCTTACTTCATAGCTTTTCGCTATAATATTATACTCAGGAGCGCCGAAAGCGGGGCCGCAGGGACATGTTTCCCCCTGCTTTTTTGCCCTCTTTTGCTATTAAAATAATTTCCTGTTCTTTTGAAAAAAGAAGGTACAGGTGGACAGATAGTGCTCTTTGAAGTTAGCAGTGCAAAAGCATTGGGTTAGCTTTGCCCCTACAATCATAGAAATATCAGATCGATTAAAGGTGAAGGTCTTTTTTTTAGTCTTCACTGAGGGTTCTTAAAAGGGCCCTGCAGCCCCCCAAGAGGGCCGAGACAAGAACCCTCATTTTCGACTTCATTTTACTTTCGAAACGAAATCGACAAAATCCGAGACAATTTCCAAGTGATAACTGTTTTTTGGCTTTCACTTGAATTTTGTACAATATTCTGCAGGGCACCACGGGTGTTTGAAAATCCTTGTAAGGCGCCGCGGACCTAAAAACTCTGAAAAGTTTGAGAACCACTGGTCATCACCTTAAATTTGGGAGAAAAGTAGGGATTTTGGGCACTGATTAAAAATAATAATCTATTTATATTTTTTTCAGTCTTCACCTAAAATTCAAGATAAAAATAGGAATTTTGGACACTGATTGAGAATGATGATCTTTTTTTTTAGTCTTCACTAGATTTTGTGTTTATCCGTGACCCAACAGTTGATCGAACAACATTTGATCGAACAACACTTGATCGAAACGACATTTGATCAAAACGACACTTAATCGAAACGACATTTGATTGAATAATGAAAAAGAAAATTTACAACTTTGAATCTTGTCAATTTTTCGTCTCAAAAACATAATAATCTCTAAAAAAAAGGTCTTCCCTTTGTATCTGTCTCTGATTTCTGCAAGGGGTCTGAAAGAGTGGGGCCATGGCACAATACCCCTAAATAACAGACTACAATGTAAAAAGAATGTAAAAAAATGCCAGCAATAGACATCTAACGAAACATAACCATGACAAGAGATCTACTCGTTGCGCCCCCTAAAAATGCTTTACCCAGAAACCTTGTTCAAAACTCTGACCTTGACATTGACGAAAAAATTATATAAAATAAAAACAAACTGTCTTCTTACTGATGGCCTCTGTTTTTTATGAATCTAATTTACAGTAACAAAGACATTGTTTAATCGTAGAAGCATACAAAAGTTAATCTTTTTTTTATCAAATATCATTTCGATCAAATGTCGTTTCGATCAAATGTCATTTCGATCAAGTGTCATTTTGATCAAGTGTCGTTTGATCAACTGTCGTAGCATTGTGTTTATCACTAATGTAAAAAAAAATTTCCTACCTTAAATACATGATCATGCAGCCAACAACCATTACTATTAAGAAAGAAATGCCGACTACTGCTGCAATAACACCTGCAAAAATACAAAACAATTAAGCAAGAAAAATGTTATTCCAATTATTTAATTTTTGTTTAGTTTATATGTTAAGCTGGAAGAAAAATGCAATTAAAGTAAAATATAGTGAAATTCAAATTATCGTGTTGAGCACATTTTAAACAAAATTAAATCACAAAATAAAATTTAATTACAAAAAGTCATGATTTTGTTTTAAAGAAAATTTGATCTAATTTTTTATAATTCGCTCGGCCTTACACAACCATAGTTGCGTTTACAATTTTATTACGTCATAAAGCTGCTAATTTTTTTGTTGTGAATATACGTAAAACGTCAAAATTTAAAGTTTTTGAAAATGCATTACTTTAATTTTAAAACAAGAGCAGATTCTTAAACTTTGTATGCACATCATCATCATGCACGTCATCATTTAGTTAACATCTTGGGATAATTAAAAAATTGATAAAAAAGTTGTCGAAGATACGTTTTGAACCAGGGGAGGGGACAACTTTTTGACCCCGTGACGTTTAGAAAAGCCAGCTCCGTCTATCTTTTCACAAAGCTTCAAACATAGTGAACACTTAAATAAATTTATTTAGGGGCAAGTGTCTGGAAGAAGGAAAAGGGGCATGGAGAATACAAGAAGGATAGCAAGCCGGCCCAAGATACTCGGCCCCTGTTTCAAACGAAATCAACGTAAAAGCTTTGGAAACATTAAAAATAGCTTCGTGTAATCTAATTTTCATTTATTCGATTACACTACTAGACACACATAACAATATACAGTTTATATTTTCATTTTTTTGTAAAACTATTCCTTCCTCTGATGGAATGATTAATTCTTGATTGACACCAAGTAATCCACCTTTCTTGTTTGATGGATCATTATACCAGGGCTGATCCTGAGTGGTCCAGTTTATGTTTGAATCGTTAAGTCCTGATTCTTCTTCTAAACAACAAAATGCCACGAACAGTAAGTTCTTTCAAGTAAAAGTGATTTCAACAACGAATGTTCAATAACATGACCACTAAAAGCGGTAATGAGTCTTAATTTCGAAAGAGATAAAAGTTGCTTGTTTATATTGCAAGACTATTCAGATGTCCCAAGTTCATTACAACTAATAATAACCAAAGTCGCACGTAGCCTTTAGTTTCGCCTATACTACTCTTTAAAAAATTCTAAGTACTACCGGACATATAAAAATACGTTTTACAACCACAAAATTGTTTTACTGTGTTGAAGAAAAGCTTACGGGATAAAAAAAATTTACTGTAAACACATTTGTTATACCAAATTAAGAGCTTTAAAGAATCCAAAACATTTTTAAACTAACAATTCAAACATGAAAACAACGTACCATCTCCTTTGTAGCGATAGTTTTGAATATTCGTCGGCGTGATTGTTTCACTGACTGATAGCAAATTAACCAGATTGTCAATTGTTCCATTAGTAATCGTGTCGGCACCGCCACAGTTGATTAAGTTTATCGACAGTCCCGGCTCTGGTTAATTAAATCTTACTACAGACGATCAGAGAAAAAAAGATATCTTTTTGAAATCAAGCTGACAAAACGTTTGATTAACAAATAAGTCGAAGTGTTTGACTGTTACAAACTAGATGCTTCATTAACGTGCAATTCTAAACGGCATTAATTTCAAATCTACGTGTTACGTATCACAATTTTGGTGTTCAATCACAATAAAGGCAAATTAAACGTTTTGCAATTAGTTAATGACTGCTACATAGCCGGCTTTTAACATATTACAAAAGAACAACCACGATCTAAAAAGGATATAATGATAAAATTTAAGAAGCTATCTACCAGGTGTGGCAAATGTAAAAGTGCCTAATAAAATGTGTGCATTATAATGATAATAATGATGGAATATATTCAACGAAAAAATTTTGAAAAATTGGATTGCTTTTTGTTTTATCTGAGAAAAAATAGATGTATACTCCTGCAGAAGTAGATGCAGGAATGGATTTTTTTATTGGCCGCTTATGAGTCGCAACATCATGCTGCTCCTTCTTAAAGGACTATGTACCCTTTCACTTGGTTTGTTTAAATCAAGTTTATTTCTTAACAACGTTTAAAATTAAGATAAATCACCAAGACAAAACAAAATAAATAGCATAGCAAAATGCCTGGCCAATTAATTTGGCTTTTGCAATAGATTTAGACTCGTTGAAGAACTAATTCTGGGTAAGTATTAGTTTTTGATGTTCCACCACAAAATAATGATATTAATAATAATATATGCTAAGGCTTCAACAATCATTGCGTCTATAACATTTGATTGATTAACCGATGTCTTGTGAATTGATTAACCGCGGTCTTAATCATTCTGACAAGCAAAGTTGTGACCTGCTTTGCTTGTACTTGAAATCCAGCTCCTGGTACACAAAAACTATAAGAAAAAATAAAAGTCAATGAAAACTGAATATAATTTTAACTTTTCTGAGAAAACAAAATTTTACTGTAAAATTAATATTCAGATAGAAACAGATACTAACTAAAATTTGGCATCATATTCCTCTCACGCAGGAACTTGATGGAGGCTGAAAAACAAGTCTCTTGTTAAAATGTTGGAGTGTGAAATTTTTGTCAAAATCCGCTGCAATTTAATCCCCGAATATTTGTAGTTCTATTTTTAATTTAGATTTTAAAAAGCTATTTAACATGATAAGAATAAACAAGCATACAGAAACATAATCTTAATTCAAATGAGACTTAGTAAAAGAAATGAATAAATTATTTAAGAATAATGTTAAAATTGATAATGGATATTTAACTCACCAAAGCAAGGGTTTTGAGAGATTACTTCACGAAATATTGCACACTCCTTTGTCTTTTAAAATAAATTTGTAAACAGGAATAAATTTGCATCATAAAAACGAAAGTAGAATAAAAGTATTGTTTAAATTATCATATACTTAAAAACGAACTCATACAATAAGTTATTTTATTACTTTGAACCCGTAAACAGAGAAATAACGCTTATGAGTCAAGGTCAAAGTTTAATCAGAGATGTTACATTAATTCTGAAGGCTTGTTTCCACTACAGGCGTAAAATGGAGTAGGCTATTCTTTCACTCTTTTTTTGATTTTTTACTTCGCATAGCGCTTAAGCGTGGAAAGAAGTTACAAAATTAATAAAACAAACAAAAAGTACTCCATTCTACGCTTGTAGTGGAAGCCGGCCTTTACACGTTCGTAATAAAAGAACATAAAAATTCATTTCGATAAACTATAGAAGATTATAAAAAACACTTACATATTTTACAATATTGAAAAGAGTATTACACAGGCAGACATATATTGTATATATTATATATATATATCTAAATACATTTAATAAAATATAGAACAGTAATGTAATTGCATTGGTCTATGGATTTTATGAATGAATGAGTTTTATATTTCATGTTAAAAGTTTTATGAAATTCTGACTTTGTAGGCGGTTAAATTTTTTTATTTTTGTGATAGTGTTGTTTTAAACGTTTGACTCAGGATTCAATGTAGTCTTTTGTAGGGTTATTGTTAGAGGGAGTAAAATTAGAATGGTTTTAATCCATTAAATTTAATTTTGATTTTATATTTTCATAAAATTACACATTTGGGTTATTTTAAGATTCTTCTAAGTTGAAAATTTTTCAAACGAAACAAACAAAAACATCATTATAATGATGTAAAGCCAAAATTAAAATATCATTTTGAAACGATAAAAAGTTTTTAGTTCTTTTATCTCTGATAATTCTTTAATTTATAAAACTTGCATTTTTCCTAAGATTAAACTTGCAGTAGGTTTTTAAAACTTAAATTATTCCAAATTTTTACAAATCTTAACGTGTACACTCTGAGATACCCCAAGTGGTTTATTGATTAGTGGTTGGAAACCAATTGATGAAACAAAATTGTTGTCTAGAGTTTTACATACTTAAAAATACAGATGGAGATTATTATCTAACAAGATTTTACCTCTTTGTGAAGCAATGGCAATAAAAAAGTTTTGGGGTAATTGCAAATGGCTACCTGATAGCTGTCAGAAAATGTTTACAGTTGTTAATTTTGCATTTTTTTTTAGACAGTTTCCTTTCGGGAGATGATAAATGTTGGCAGATTAGTTATTTTATTTCCAAAATTTTTTAAACGCCGACTTTTGGGCAATGTTAATGAATAAACATTTCTGCAAGTTTTTTACGGAAGCAAAACATCCGAGAGTCTGTAAAATTAAATTCGGTATATTTAGTACGTGTGAATTATATTATCAAGACAGAATAAATACGATAATGAGAAAAAAAATGTTTTCTACTTTTAAAGTAAATAGTCCTACTCAAAACAATCTGTGCATTTATTGCTTTTCTTTTCTAATTCTCCTAATAATTTTCTGAGGACAACACTTTGTCTGTAACATCGTTTCCCCTGAAGCTTAATGATAACAAGAGCAGTTAGACTGTCAATTTGGTATGAATTACAGAGATTCGAACTAACGGAAATTAACTAGTTGGAGTCATAGATTCTCAAAACGAAAAAAACATTGGGTGGTTTTGTTTTGTCTTATTTGAATAATGTTTGATGATATAAATGCAAAGTGACCAAAAATGAGTATTTTAGTTGCTTAGTATATACTCGGGTGTAAATTGATAAAAGGTTTAACAAAATCGGGCAACTTATCAAAATTTTGAGATTAATTGACTTCTACAGCATTTACCATAGCGTTTGACTATTTTATAACAAATAATATTTACTTCTTGACACGAACAAAAATGAGCGGGATCAAATCCATGTTCGTGCAGAACGTCCATGACTCTTCCACATTCCGCCAAGTTTTTCAAAGGTGCGCTACATTGACGCGACCTGGTCTAAAACCAAAAAAAAAAAAGAAATTGAGCCACATAAGATTAGAACGGACCTGTATTTAAAAAGCAATATTCAAACTGTTCAACATTCAAGCAGAGCAACATTTAAACAGAAATAAGCGATTTTGAACACAATAATTTAATTTTAATTGTGATATTTCGTTTGTTCAAGCGTTTCGATAAGAAAAAGGTCACAGAGTGGATTAATTTTGGGTTAATACTGTTATAGCAAAATTTAAAAAGAAAACTTTTTTGACAAAAATATTGTTTTAAAAAAAAGATAATGAAATAAGTTAATAAAAAGTTTGAATAAAATGTGAAATTTTCATTACATATGTCCAAAAAAATTTCTGCTATTATTAAAATATGGTTAAAAATGTCACCAATACTTAACAAAAGAATAATTTTAATTATTTTTTTATCTTTTTTAAGTCTAACAAAAATAATCGTGACCTCAGCAATATTCCAATAAGTATATACAAATACTTTTTCTTCTTTAACATTTTTTAAAAAAATAAATGGCTTTATTGTTAACACATTCGGCGCCAAGCATAGTGAAATCCACAAAAAGAAAACATTTGACATAAACTGTTTTGCTATGAACAAGAACTTTTTATCAAACAGCAAAAAAAAGTTATTTACCTGACATTTTCTTTCCAATAGAATAATTGCATTTCTACATTCTTCAATGTCTAGGCATTCCAATAAAAGTTTATAGCAGGACGTAGGTTCATTATGAGCCGTCGTTTCATCTTTTGGTTGGAATAGGCTTGAATTTGGTTTCAACGAAAAGCAATCAAAATATAACGTTGATGTCAAAAGAAAAAAAACAAAAATTTTATGAGGCGTTGCATAAAACATTTATCTAACTTCGTACGCGATTATTGTCCAAGGGAAAGAAATATCTGCAAAGTCAAGACTTGTTAAAAATATTTTTAAGAAACATAATTTTTTTTGTATTGATTTACAAATGAAGCAAGCTTGGGAAACTTGTTGATTTGAAAAGTCCACCACCGATAAATCAAACTTTGTCAAGTAAATTGAAGAAATAAACGAAAATAGGCAATATTTATGAAACAGCATCAGAACTTGTCAATCCATAGACTGAGCAATTTTTTACTCTACAACCGTAAAATACTTAAGTACAAAAATAAAAAAAGGAAAAAACTCTGACTTTTCAAGAAACTACTTGTACACTGAACATCAATTGAGTTTAACAAACGTTTAACTTGTTTTTTTAATTTTAACTTTTTTTTATCTTGTTTTGAAACAAAACTGTGTCAAAACCTTTTTCCAGACAAATGAATCAGATACTTGCTCTACTAAATAGAGACAAGAGAGAAAAATAACGATAAAAGATTGGAACAACTTTAGAAATAAACTGTGTCGGAGTTTTTCTTGACAAGAAAATGAATCAGATTTCTGCTCTACTAAACAAAAATAAGAACTGTTCGTATGTTTTTTTGATTTTTTATTTTAAATTACTTTGCACAAAAAAGTTGTCTGTTGAATAATTCTTTTGAAACTAGGAAAAATGGATTAAATATCAAAGTAGTCGAAGAAATAAACCAGAAAAAAAAGGGTTAAAGAAGATCCAACTATAAAATTACATAAAATAATTAAAATCAATTTCTAATTCTCTAAAACTCAATCAAAATAAAGTATTCGCAATATCTAAACATTTTTTAAATAAGCAACACAGTTTTTTGTCAAAATTCTACACCGGTTTAATCATTTGTGGTAGAGCCAATCAATATATTACGTAATTTATATTTGTTCTTTTAGTTTTTAATTTGAAACTCACAACAATCGTTTAACTTTTTCTTCTTTTTTCACAACAACTTTTTCTTCCACGAGGCCATTCATTTAGAATATTGGTGGCAATTTGCGGCCCACAAAAATTCGAAAGGATCCCTGTGCTTCTCGAAAGATGCGTTTCAACTTCATCAAGCTAAAGCAATGACGTTGCACCATACTATAATAACGCGATATAGTCATTTTAAGGTCTAAATCAGGTGTGGGCAAACTACTAGAACGGGTCAAATCCGGTGCGCCAAGCATTCAATGTAAACGGTATATGAACTCAAAGTGAAGACTTTTGTTTACTTCGAGTGAATTTGAGGCACGAATTGGTCTTATAAAAAGCAGTGTAACGTGCGACCTCGATCAAAATCATCTTCTAAATCCGGCCCTCAAGCTAAAAATTTTTTTACCCATCTTAATTTTGCATATTGAAAGGGCGTCCTTATTTTAGTAAATAAATTTTTTTGAAAAAATACCCCACCCCAAACAAGCTTATATTCATTGAATCAATATATCAGGGCCAACCGGCAATATTTAAAATTTTATGCGACTCATAAATGTTTCTCAACATTTTCTTCTTTGTGTAGCCATATTGATTTGGTTACCATTTTTTGTAAACGAAGTTTCCTTTTTTAGGTAAACAGCATGACCCCATTTAGGAATTTGTATGAATATGCCTTTCATAATTGCAAAAAAATCGCAAAAAAAAGTTATTTACCCGGAGAAATTATACAACATACTAAGTTATCCTTTCAACTCTTCACCATTGCCTTATGATTACCAAATACTTACGATTGCCTATAAATTTCTACCTCTAATTTAAAGCAATAGCGAAAGCGTCTCGGCAAGCATTATTCAATCATTTGACATTGCTTAAAAATATCAAGTAATTCCCAAACCAATCTATTGCTTCCAGACTTGTTTTGAATCAATAGGAATTAAATTAGTTAGTGCGATCTGAAAATGTAAACAAATACTATTGGATCTCTTGCAATAACAAAATAACTTTGAAGCAATTAGTTTTATCTGACCAAAAAATTGTTCCTAACAAAAATTTTGTTTTAGTTGACTTTGCTAACTGATTAAAATTGATAAAGTATCTTTGTCTTTCTTGTATGTATAAGCATAGATTGATAAGTATTAAGTTATTTTCATTAGTTTTGTTTGTTTTGCCATTTTAAAAATTAAAGAAGGAAACTTATTTACATTCTGTTTCTTACTTAAAAATTGATTTTATTTTGTTGTAAAATTGACGATTGCCCTTACTAACATAGAAACTAAAAATTGTCTTTTACAAAAAATCAATCTAGGCTTAAAATTGTTCTAGAAAGTCTTAGAGTGACATTAGAGCCAACTAGTAACAAAAATCGTGAAAACAAGCTTTAAGTAAAGAGGAAATAGAAAAAAATCTCGATTGATAATTTTTTTGTTTAAACGCGTTCTCGGTGTGCGCCCACGATAATTTAACAAATAAATTGACTGAGCAATAAATTAGCACGATGAATTTCGCGTCTAATCGAGCAAAAAGTTAGGTCGGTTTAAAGATTAAGAAACACAAGGCACGTGTCCCTGGGAAATAAATCCGACTTCTTGCTGATTAGATTCGCTTTTTTTCGACAAAACAAAAAGGTTTCTTATCACAAATAGGCATATCAAATATCAACAAAAAAACGGGTGAAAAACAATTAGTTACTCTACAAATTACTCATTAAGACTTTTTTGTTTCATAGAGAATTAATTTACACACTCTTTAAATTTTCAGAATTTTTTGATTTTTTGCATTAAATTACAAATCACTATAAAGGTTAGGTTCTTTGACAAAAATTTTTCTGATTTTTATTTTGTATAAACAAAGTTCATAACGATTGTTTTGCTAATGTTGGACTTGTTTCGGTATCGCTAATATCAACTGACTTTGGATTTGTATTCTAATTTTTTTATTTTTCTTTAAAAAGTTGGTCAATGTTCAAAATAGTAAATATTGCAAATTAAAAATTATATTTATCCAAGATCGTTTCTCTACGTCAAACAATGAAAACAATAATTTGAACACGTTTTTAAGCAGAAAAGATTAAGGTTAAAACAAATGATGTGCACTATTTAACAAAATGGTTGTGATTAGGTTGATTTTAGATATCTTGTAAATGCAAATGGAAAGATAATCTTTAAATCTTCCATTACTGAAAAACATTTACAAATTACAAGTAGTTCAAGAGTCCTTAAACCAATTCTTGAGAACAAAAGTGAATCATATCTTAGATAAAAAAGGATTAGTTTTTTTATCAAACTTTTCAGGCAAAAAGATTTGTAATTGTGATTGTGAAAAAAGATTTATAGTTAGAATCTTTACAAAAATCACTTATAAAACTGTTTTTTTATTTTCATTTGGCTCAAAAAAGTGTAAATTGTTCAAATAACGTTAATTTTACCGAATTTTAAATCAGATGACAACAAATAATAATCGCCACCCCAATTCGGTTGCGAAAGAATGTAAAAGTTTCGCAATTTTTCTATAAAAAAAGGTATTTTTAAAATTTTATTTGCGAAACATGTTTTTTATACAAAACCTTGTGAAAATCTTTTCTTCAATCTTCACTTCACGTTAAGACAGAAAAACACATAAAAGTAGCAAACTTTTAAAATAGCTTTTTGTTGAAAAGTATTTGCCGACCCTTTGCCTTAAATAACCTAAAGCTTTTTTTGTCTTTAAATCAGCTCTGCGAACGCTATTTGTTTTATTCAATTTCAAGTTTTTTGTCATAACTATACCTTGAATCATTTACATTGCTACTAAATTAGTAACACACGGATTCAACAATGGTCTCGCCATTTAAGTCGGCGTTTAATTATTTGCTTTTGTTTTAAGAGAAATTATAAAGTTTGAATCAAAATATAGAGATCTTGCACTTTATGCAATATGCATTCTTAAACAAATAAAGTTTGTTTTCAATTTCTAATCATAAATAAAGCAAAAAATAAAATTCAACAAAATATTTGTGTCTTTTGATTAAAGTGCTGCTTTTCAATTTAACTCATGATGTAGTTGCAGACAGACCAAATCGCCGGTAGAATTCGCAGTAACGTTTGATCAGAGTGTTGACACTTGCCGAAAAGACCTTTGTTCAGATTAGTGGCCAAATAATAATGTAGAACAGGAAAGACTTCTGCTACAATATACCTTCAATTATAAGTTTTCTTGCGTACAGATTTTATTTTTTTTGCAAAATGCAGGCGAAATACGACGAATGTAGAGTCTGAAATGTAATTTCATGTGCTTTAAATTGTAGATTGCAGAATAAATTTAATTAAAAGAAAAAACCTTCTAGAAAATAATGGGTGAGTTGCAATGACGTTCCGTAAAGCTTGTGCTTGGTGAGGTACAAACTTTTTTAAGTAATGTTAGTTCTAGTTTTATTTAACAACAAACAAAACAGCGCTCCACTAAAATATAAAAAACGCAATTTGAAGCATTTTCTCACATTTAGCTAACTCTTTCTGAGTTAAAAAAACATTTTTTTTATTATATCTCTATATTTATCCTGCTGACTCGCAGGAAAGTGTTGGAGGCGATATACTTAGGGCGTAAGCAATCACGCCGATCTGTTTCCGAAGATGCCAAGATATTGCTTTGCGGTTGAAATGCGTTTTTTTTTTGTTTTTTAGTTTTATAAAGATATGACTAAAATTTAGAACTCTTTGCCAAGACCAGCAAGCAAAGAAAAGTGGCGTAAAGTGTTTTTCCCGAGGACACAACAGAATGGCGCGAGTAGATTTTGAACCGAGACCATGTCGATCACAAGCACAACGCTTTAACCACTCGATCACGCTGCCGACAAAAAATGCTTTGTTTATGAAAAACTTGCAAAATTTTTCAGTTTCGTTTAACATTACAATGGTAAAATCTGTTTATTGAGAGACAAATCAGTTCTTTTAGTATATTAAGTTTAAAGGAATTTGATTTTGAATAAGAACCTTCAGTTTCATAAGCTTGCTAAAGCTTTCATGATCGGATCCAGGGGGCGAAGGGGGCTAAAAGTCTTAAATTTTTTGGAAGATAACCTATTTTTTTGGCACAATCATGACCTCTTGAAGATATCTGTAGGAGGTCGCTGAAAAACGTTTGACTGTGCGTTGACTTATGACCTAACAAAGATTTAAAGGTTTTTCGGTGTCACAAATAAATTTCTTTCGGTGAAGTAAAAACAACGTCGTTATATAAAAAAATCAAAATCGTAGAGTATTTTTTTGCAATGGAAAGATGAGACTTAAATTTTCATGCACACTTAATTGGAAACAAATAATATTTTGGAAGTAGGAAAAATAATTGGATTGTAAAAATGTGTAATTAAAACTGAACCCGTAAATTTTTTTTAATCCCTTCAAGAGAGGCGTGCCTTTTGTTAAGCATTACTGGCAGGAATTAACTTGAAACTTACATGTAGTTCCCGACGGTCGTCTAAAGATACAGCCGAACATTCTACATTTTTAAACTAAAAGTTGGAAGGGCTATTGTCGTTCACAATGGCAATTGTTTCATTCGTTTCAATTGTCTTCACAATGGAAATAAAAAATTTGGCAATCAGTTTTTACAAGTTACGATAAGGAATAGTTTATACATTCGTGTTAGTTAGAAATTTATGTCATAAATATAAAAATGCTGCCAAAAATTGCGGTTGAAACACTGAATTATAAATATACCAAAATTAGGTTGAAAGCATAATGTTTATAATTTTTTTAGCTTAAATACTAAGTCATCTTCCATTACCAAAAATTTAAAATAAATCTATTGCTTTGCAGTTACATATATTGTCAAATTTGCCAATAAGCTATGAGATCTTCAAGCCACTCTTAATCTTAAAACGGCGCAATTACAAGCTAACCATACGCGAGAACGGGCGGAAGAGCAACAGCGTAAGTCACGACTAGAAACGGAGCTGCAACAAAAGGAGGCTCTACGCAAAATAGCTCTTGCCGAGTTAGAGTGTAAAGTGTGGGAAGAGGCAGAAAGTAACGAATTCAAAAGTCCCTCCTTTTCTAATCCAAATCCTTCAACTTTATTAACTCCAAGTGGTGTAGAAACTCAATTTTCAACATCTTCTACGGCTACTAAGAGGGTTACTTTTGGTCAAACAGCTGTGTCAACCGCCAATACTAGCCGTTCGGAATACGAGGCGAATCGGGGGGCAGCGCCCTTGAATGAAGGTACTTCTCGTCCACCTTTAGATGCCCCGCAACATTTACCTACCCTATCTTCTTCTCCATATACCAATACAACCTACCAACCGTGGCTTTAGAACGTCGATTATGACAGTATGTTTTTGCCTAGACCTGAATTTCCTAAGTTTAAAGGAAATCCCTTCGAATTCATTTTTTGATAACTTTGAAACACACCTTGAGCCAAGGGTTGATGATGAACGAACTCTGTTTTGCCTGTTGCTTCAGCATTGTAACGAGGATGTACAAGGCCAAATAAACAATTTAGCCAGCCATGAAGCATGCTATCAACAGGCCAAACAAAAACTTGTTCGAGAGTACGGATCGCCATGGATCATATCCGACGCTTGCCACCAAAAACTTAAAGAGTTTCCGGCAATTAAAAGCGGTGCAAGTCGATAATTAAAATCCTTTTGCGAACTACTAGAGAAGACCCTAGTGATAACGAAAGACATTCCCCGTTACACAAATCTAGATACTTTAGACACTCTAACCACCTTGGTAGGAAAGTTGCCTTATAATTTACGAGGACGATGGGTGAAAAGGTCAGTAGAGATAGAAAAAATTAAGGGCCTTGTAGCGGAATTCTCCGATTCAGTTGAGTTCGTGAAACAAGAATCTGACGTTGCTAATTCTTTGTTCGGCCTTAGAACTTTGAATGATAAATCTAACTCCAAGTCCAAGCCTTTTAGCTCTAAGGCAACCGTAGCGTTCTTGAAGGAAGAAAAAAGGCGGGTTTAGGATCTTGTTGATACTGCAAAGATACAGAACATAAGTTACTAAACTGTGCCAGTTTCTTAGACTTATCGTTAAATAAACGCTATAAATTCGTAAAATTAATGAAGTTATGTCACAAGTGCCTGAGTTCTAAGCATCGGACACCAGCATGCAAAAGCACGAATACTTGTAAGGTCGTTGGCTGTTCTGGAGCAATTCACCACACCCTCCTTCATCGATTTATCGATAGCAAAAAACTTCATACCCGCAAAAAATTCACATCGACCTCCGATACAATTGAAAATACTAACTTGTCTAGCGCTTAGTTAGCAATAAAATTCCTACTGAGAATTCTTGCAGAGCTATCTACCTATGCGTTGTTCCAGTCCGCGTAGCTTACAAAAATAAAATTATTTTGACTTACGCATTTCTAGACCAAGGTTCTACCCACACCTTTTGCGACGAAAACCTGGTTAAGACGTTAAACCTTCACGGTCCTAAAACCAGCATTCAGATTAAAACTATAAATGAGTCTTCCAAAGTCCACAAAAGTATATTGTGCGACTTAAAAGTATCTGCCCTTAAATAACGATAACTCGTTTGCTCTAACTAATGTACATTCCATTGAAAGTATTTCTGTGCAACCTAACTCTATCCCGTCTAAATGAGAACTTTCCCAATTTCAACATCTTAAGGAGATAAGATTTGACACTATACCACGCGCTTCAATTCAAATGTTAATAGGTGCTGACGTTCCAGAAATGTTTTGTGTGAGAAATATACAAAAAGGTACTAAAGGCACACCTTACGCTATCGAAACCCCTTTAGGTTGGTCTCTATTAGGTCCCTCGATAATGCTTTCTTCCCAAGCAAACTTTCGTGTTAACTTTCTAAGTTGTAAAGATGACGAACTGCTACAAGCAATCGAACAGATTTTGAAAGGGGTACATCAGTATTGAACGTTCCAAACTTAAAGGAGGACAGAGCAGCTTACGACGTGATGGAATCTAGATTATGCCTTGACGGAGGACATTACCAACTGCCATTGTTGTGGAAAGAAGAATGTCAGTGGCAGCTTCCAGATAATCTACTTTTAGCTAGAAAACAACTGTTTAATATGAAGAACCGATTGGTTAAAGACGGGAATTTGAGAAAGGTATACACAGAAGCGATTAAGTCGTACTTAAGAGAAGGATATATGCCCAAGAAATTACTGAAGAAAATATTCATAATGCTACCACTGTGTGGTACCTTCCCCATCATTTCGTAGTTAATCCGCGTAAGCCTGGAAAGCTTAGAGTAGTTTTTGATTGTGCGGCAAAATTTAATGGAATTTCTTTAAACGAGAAACAAATGAAGTGTCCAGATTTGGCCAATAGTTTGTTGGTGTCCTTCCTCGCTACAGAAAAAATAAAGTCGCCCTAGTAGCAGACGTAAAAGCAATGTTTCATCAAATTAAGTTAGATCCCCGGGACCAAAACGTGCTCAGATTTTTATGGTGAACCAAAGGAGATCTATGTAAAGAAACCAAGGTTTATGAAATGGTGGTAGGCCTACACCCCTTTGGTGCAACCTCATCTCCAAGTTGTGCCAACTTCTATTTGAAGCAGACCGCTCGTGAATTTGGTCATTTATATCCATCTATGATATTAGGAGCCGTACTTCATAACTTTTACGTTGACGACTGCTTGGTTTCAGTTTGTACAGTTAAGGAAGCGGTCACGATGCAACAAAAACTCACGGAACTTTTGCCCGACGCGGTTTTCACTTGACGAAATGGATTTCTAACGATGACAAGGTGTTGGAATCTATCTCTGAATTAGAAAGATCAAATTTAGGCAAGTTTATGTTATGTTAGATAACGGTGTGAAGGAAAAGGTCCTGGGCATGCAATGGCATATAAGAGGCGATTAATTACTTTACCTTTGACATTCGTGTCAACAAAAAACCTTTCACAAGACGACGGTTACTTTCCATGACAGCAACTGTTACGACCTCCTGGGATTTGTAGCGCCAGTAATTTTAGAGGCAAAATTATTGCTTCAAGATTTGTGCAAACAGAAAGCTAATTGAGATAGTGTTATCAGTGAAGAAGTAAGAATTAGGTGGTCTCGCTGGCTCAAGGAATTGCTTTATTTGAGTGAGCTGAGGATTCTCCGGTGTTTTACCCCAGTAGCTGCTGCTACCTATGAGATTTACTGCTTCGCCGACGCATCTTCGTTTGCGTACGGCGCATGTTCGTATTTTCGCATAATTGATACAAAAATTTTCTTTTGTTCGTTTCTTTTGGAAAAATCTAGATTGGTCTAAATTAAGTCGGTAATACCTAAATTAGAATCAACTGCCGCTGTCCTAACCGTACGTTTATCTTGCTTAGTGAAGGCGGAGTTAGATCTGCCGGCAGTTTTGATTTTCTGGAGCGACTCTACATCCGTACTTCGTTGCATAAGAAACAATACCAAACGCTTTCCTGTTTGTGGCCAATCGTTTAGCATTCATTGAACAAAATACTGAACTTGATTGTTGGCGCCGTGTGCTATCGAATTTGAATTCTGCTGATCTTGCTTCTCGTGGCATACGAGCTAACTCTAGCAAAATGAAAAAATGGTTTGAAGGACCAAAGTATTTTACAAAGCCCTACACCGAGTGGCCTACAAATACATTGTCAAACCTAACACCGCCTGAAGAATTAATTTCGGCTAAGGAGCAGAGTGTTTGTTCCGCCTTGGAATCTCGCTTTACCGGTGAACTAAACTCAATAGATAGACTCATCAATCACTGCTCCAATTTATACAAACTGAAGCGTTTGACGGCCTGGACTTTGAAATACAAATTATTCTTGCAAAATCCCAGCAGTTTTGATTGTAATTTGAAAATCCTTAAACAGATTACCATCGAGGACTTGCAAAATGCAGAAATTAAACTCGTCAAATTCACCCAGAGGCAGCATTTCCCATATTTGTTTACAAAAACATCTTCACATTTATCTTCACATGACCTTTATCCTTTTTTTCTTGACGAAAGATTAAACCTGTTTTTCTTGACGGAGTAGCGTGGATAGGTGGCAGGCTCGCGCAACTTGACATTGACATGAAGCATCCAATAATTATGCCTCAACGTTCTCATTTGACTGAGTTAGTTATAAGACAGTATCACGATAAACTCAGCCATGCAGGCACCAGTCATACCTGGGCCTCATTACGACAATACGCTTTTGGATCGTCAAAGGTGCCGCTGCTGTTCGCCACTCTATAGGTCAATGCATAAAATGTAAAAGACGCAATGCTTCGGTAGGCAAGCAGTTGATGGCTAATCTTCCGCACTGTAAGGCACACACAGACAAGCCACCCTTCTATAAAGTAGGTGTTGACTACTTTGACCCTTTTTGGGTTAAGCAGGGAAGAAGTCAGATTAAAATGGATGCATATTTTCATGCTTAACAACAAGAGCAATGCACATCGAGGTGGCTAGTGACCTATCTACAGACATCTTTATAAATGCACTGAAAAGATTTATTGCCAGAAGGGGTCAACCTGACGAGATTTTCAATGACAATGGCACTAAATTTGTAGGCGGCAAACGTGTTTTGTGCAAATCACTTAAAAGTCTACAACAATCAAAATTAAATTTCTGCCTTCAGTTAGAAATTAAATGGAGCTTTAACCCTCTTTATGCAAGTCACATGGGTGGCGCATGGGAGCGAATGATACGCTCAGTGCGCAGAATTTTAAATGCTTTCACTCAGATGCTGATATTGACCGAAAAAGATTTAATCACCTTAATGACTGAGATGGAGGGGATTTTAAATTCCAGGCTTTTGGTCCCATTGATGCTCCATGATTCAGCCTTTAACCCCCAACCATCTGCTAATGCTAAGAGGTAACTCTAATTTACTGCCTGGCACATTCGACACAAACAGCTGTTACACACGCAGGCGTTGGGCTCAAGTACAGTTTCTTGCCAATCAATTCTGGCGACGTTGGGCCAAAGAATTCCTCCCCAATCTTTTGCAGCGGCAAAAATGGTTTAATCGCGAAAGAAATTTTGATGTAGGGGATGTAGTATTGTTGGTTGAAGATATGCAACATAGGTCAAATTGGATAGTGGGGAAAGTGATTCGAACCTTAACTGATAAGGAAGGCCTTGTGGGAGTGGTCCAAGTCAAGGAGCGCAATGAGTGAAATTACGTTGCTGTTTGCTATTTGTTTATTTGCTATTTGTGGTAATCCAGTTTACGAAGATTACGTTGTTGAATTTACTAAACGTGTACTTTCGTAACTTATGTGCTTCATAGGAAAAATTTCTGTTTATTCTAAGTTTAATCTCCACTCGTGTTATTAATTTGACGCGTATTTATGTTGGATTTACCTTATTGTATTCTACTGCTACCGCCGAGTTGACGACGCTTTCGTGATGTTTAAAATGTTAACGTAACATTTTAGGGGGAGAGTGTAGCGTCGCCAAGGCGCGAACCAAATCTGTCTTCACTCGCTAATTAAAGTTTACACATGGCGCCTGGTGATTTGTGCGCGCTGCTGTTGACTGCCCTTTAGCCATCCTTTTTATGGTAATAGTTAGGACATGAGGCAGGTTCTTTTTGGTTTTGCCTTTGTAGACGAAGGTTAGGTGAAAGCCTGCTGGCCGCTTTCTTATATATCCTCTTTGAAATTGATTAGCCTATTTGCAGAAGTTCGGTGTGGAACAAATTCGTTATAACCTAATTTTGGTGTATTTAATTTAATAGCGTAGAGACTGGAATAAACTAGTATTCTCTGTTCAAGTTTAATTCAATTCGTACCGGAACTAACACTGTGGTTAAGATCATGCTTTTAGGAATCATTGTCAAGGTCTTTTGCTTTACCAGTTAGTTGTTAAAAATTAGAAAGTGTGACATCATTTCTCATTTCTATATTTTTGTTTTTTGTAGAAATTTTTTTATTGTTTTAACTTAAGTACTTTAAGATATATCAAAATGTTTTTTAACAATCCTAGGAGCATTAATCGACTAATTAGAATAAATGGACATCTCTATTCTAATTCTTGTTGTTTGTCCTCACATGCTTTGATGCAAACTAAAAAAGTTAATGTGCTGGGATCTAATATGGCTTATATTGATACAGGTGAAGTTTTTTATTTTGCTTTTCATAAATTATCAACATCATTATATCAGCTAATTATTGTCTTGCCTTGCTATACAACATTTTAATAATAAACTCACTGAACAAAGATCAAATGGTTATTTTGTGTTTTTAGAAATGCCCAGATGCTGCCACTGATATTGCTGTCCAGTTTGAATATTTATTTTTTAATTCTTTATCAAGTCTTATGACTGTAATTTATAGCTGCTAGTTGAAATTGCAAAGCAGAAAAAACTATTTAGTCTTCAAGTCACAATCATATGACAAGGATAACATAGTAAGAGCTGATCTGAGACTAAGATAATCACTATGTATTTTATGTAAAAGATATTACTGGTACTTTTTAAACTATGTGACACTGGTTGGGCAACAGTTTTCAAGAATTATTCATAAAAAATATTTTTAAAAAGTGTGTTCATTCCTTGAAGACTTTTTATCTGACACTCATTGGGAGGAATTGTCAGAATAAACTGAGGGCAATCTGGATTGGATTGCTTAATTTAAACAGATTAAGCCCATATGCTTTAAAGTCTTTGAAATCTAACCAGCTTTCAACATCATCAACTAATGCAGTGTTTTAACTTAACAAGACTATTTATTATAAACTTCTTTATCAATTTGTTTATATTTTTATATTTTACATTATTTGTCCAAAATTTGTTTATATTTACATTATTTGTTGGCAGTGTGGTTAAGTGGTTAAAGTGCTTTGATTGTGATCAACATGGTCTCTATTCGAAACCTACTTGTGCCATTCTTTTGTGTCCTTGGGAAAGACACTTTTAGCGCACTTTCCCTGCCTGGCAGTCTTAGCAAGCAGTTCAAAATTTCGGTCATATCATTATAAAACTAAATAAATAAATGTCAACTGGACAGCAATATCTTGGGATCTCTGGAATCAGGTTGGAGTAATTGCTTGCCCTATGTATGGAGCCTTTGATACTTTCCTGTGAGTCAGCAGGATAAATATAGAAATAAAATGAATAAATCAAAACAAAATATAATTAAAGAATTCTAAGGAACCTGTCCCTAGTTTTTTCTGAAAATAGATTCTTGGTCTGAATAAGTAATCAAGGACAGATTACCAAATTCTCACATGCTAAATTCTGTACATTGCCCAAGTCTGTACACAATGATTTTTTGGCACTAATCTATGTCACCCTGGCATATATCCAATAAAAAATGTTATTCTTTTGTAGCATTAATAAACTTTTAAGACCAACAAGTCTTGTACTATGAGCATTTATGACATTTAATTTTTGTATAACCATAAAATTAAAACTCAAAACTATAGCCAAGAAGTGAGCTTATGCTCAGAATTTGCAAAACACACTGATGAATATTATATTTTTTTTGTGATCTTATCATATTCTGTTAGTGGATAATAAAAAAATACAGTCTTACAACCTTAAAAAAATGAAGATGGTTTTGCTATGACTTTGTAACAAAATTATTTTTAAAAACAAAAAAATTTCTTTGATATTTGATTATTGTTACAACTTTTTAATAGTTTTTATGCATACTGCAAGATTATATGCCACTTGTTTGCAATAATGCTTTATTGGAGCAGTGGCTATTTAAAAATGACTAACATTTTTTCCCTGCTAATTTTACTGCACTAGATTGAATTTCTATATTATTAGCTTTGTTACAATTTATAATCATTAAATCTTAAAAAAGCACTGGGTGGTCATTCATTTTATGTTTTTTATTTTTAGTGAAATTACCAATTTTTTAACATTTTAGTTAAAAGAAAGCATTTAGTTAAGATTAAAAATTTAAAGAATAATTAATGAAGAACTATCTCAGAGTTAAGTATTAGGTTAGGTTTTGTTTAAAGGCTAACTAAAAAAGAATTTTAGTGGAATTAAACCTGGGTATTGAAAAAATTTGTGTATGGAAATCAAGGGAAACTGGATAATTGGTTGACAGAAAACTGGTTGACAAAAATTGTTCAATAGGAATTTTGGTCAAAATGAAAACTTGTTGCTGGGAAAAATATTAGGGTTACAGTTAGGATAGGAAAAAAACAAGTTTTCATCTTGACAAAATTCCTATCAACCAATTTTCCATTGACCAAAATTCGTAGACCCAAAATCAAGTAACAATAGCCATAAAAGATTGTTTAAGAGTTGTAAAAATAGACAAATAAAATTTTGATATAGCCACCTAAAGATAGCCATTGCTTTTAAGTTCTTATTGAGGTTTAGGGTTAGGATAGGAAAAAACAAGTTTTCATCTTGACCAAAATTCCTACCAACCAATTTTCCATTGACCAAAATTCGTAGACCCAAAATCAAGTAACAATAGCCATAAAAGATTGTTTAAGAGTTGTAAAAATAGACAAATAAAATTTTGATATAGCCACCTAAAGATAGCCATTGCTTTTAAGTTCTTATTGAAGTTTTATTAAAATTTTTCAATTGTTGGTGTATTAAAAAAATGTTGATGTTTTATTATTCTGAAAAATATAACATTAAGAACTATTGCAATAAAAAAACTAATTTTAACTGTGATTCAAAGGTCAACAGTTCAGTAAAATTGATATTCATAATTTTTTAAATTATTATTCTTTTCTTAGAAAAGCATTCAGAAAATGCTGTTGTGTTTCTGCATGGAAATCCTACATCATCTTATTTGTGGAGAAATATCATTCCTCATGTATCTGACATGGCTAGATGCCTAGCTCCAGATTTAATTGGAATGGGGCATTCATCAAAAGTTGAAGGATTAGAGTATACTTTCCAAGACCACTTTCGATATTTGAACAAATGGATGGAGTCTGTAAACTTACCAAATAAGGTAATTGTTTTTTTATGTGTCTACAATAAAATTATACATAATTTATTTTTGTTCCTAGTAATTTTTTAAATTATGATTTATAGGAAGTGACAAAAATTTTAGCTAATTTTAGACTACAATGATGTTTAACTAATATTTCTATGTTGGTTGTTTACACCCTGCATCCAGATTTTGTAGAGATACATTGCTCTAACTATTTCAAAGCAACTGAGATTGCTTTAATTTTAGTTCAATGTTTATCTCTAATAATGACTGAACTAAGGTTACTTAAGATTAGCTATTTTTTGGTCAAGTTTATTTAACTATTTTAAGAGGCATTAAATTTTCAAGTGATGAAACTATGTCGTTATTAGATTAGCCTGTATTATTCTTTTCACCTAAATACCCATGTCAATGCCAGAATACTCATATTATATTCTTTTAAAGCTAATGCTGCTCAAAACATAATTAAAGAGGCTAAGACAGTGACATACCCACTAGTATAAAACTAAAAAACCAAAATGAAAAATTTGAAGCAGACAGCAATATCTTGGCTCGGGGTAATTGCTTGCTTTAGTATTAGCGCCTCCGTTACTTTCCTGCGAGTCAAGAGGATAATATAGAGATAAAATAAAAAAATAGTTTTAATGTCCTAAATGACTTACCTATTTGGTTTTTGAGATTAACTTGGTTGTTCATGATTGGGGTTCTGGACTTGGCTTTCATTGGGCGCATTTAAATCATCAAAAAGTTGCTTCTATTACGCATATGGAAAGCCTTATTGGCCCTGCTCGATCATGGGATGAGTTTCCAAGTATTGCCACAAAGTTTTTTCAAGCCTTGAGAAGTCCAGATGGTATGCATTTATAGATATTCTGTTTTTTTAACTGCAATTGTACAACAATTATTGATTTCTCTTAACACGTCCCAAATTATAAAGTTTGATTTTTTTGAGCTTAAAAAAGTTTTCATGTCATTTAAATTTCAATCTTGACTACAATTTCTTATTCTTTCACAAATTCTTTTCGCCAAAGCGTTGTTGTTGATTTTTATCTTTAAATCATTGCGCATGGACGTGGGACTTTTCCGCTACACCTTTAGAATTGGACGACTAAGGAACCAACTAGTAATCGTGCCCCTGTTAGGAATGCTTATCACTGTAATAAGTTTAACAACTAGGAAAGATTGATTTGAAATATTGTTTAGTAATTGAAGTAATTAATAAATTAACAGAGATTGTTTTAACCAAGTCTTTTTCTACCAGTAGTTTCAATGCTCCGCTTCTATCATTTGTCTTTTGAGCATTTGAGGGTGACTTCAACCTGCAAAGGCAGGTGGAAAATACAGTAATATGTAGGCCTGTGACGGACAGTATATAAATTTTGGCAAATTTCGAACCACATAGCATATGTCAGTTAAAGACGACCGACTATGACTGGTTGCGATTCTTGTCCTGCTCTGCTATTGTCCGTTTACTCGGCGATTTGGTCACTATACTGTAGTGTTGTAAATCTCCAAAATTTTCATAGTGTGTGGTATAGTTAGCGCAATTGCAAATGGCCGCAGTAAAACATAGCATGATTTCTGTATTCTCTGAACACGCTTGGACCGTTGTGCGTTGCATTTTATAATCGCCGAACTTATCGCCGAACTTATCGCCGTACATGTTATAATCATCAAATTAAACAAAAAACTTATTACTTTTAATCTGTTTGCTATGTAATTATAGAATCGCTTATTTATATGCTACCCAGTTAGTCTAGTGACTGGCGTCCCTATCAATAGCGCGTTCGACATAGTTTTTAAATTAGTTAAAGATTTACTATTGCTTTTTATTATCGTCTTTTTTATCTTCCATACTCGCAAAAAAACATCGACGGCCTTATGCTTAGTGCAGCCATAGTAGTAATGAAGGATTTTTTTGGTAACGCTTGTGACGTTTTACAGGAGCAGGCGCGTTGACGGGGCAAACTCTAGCCCTATCCCTAAACCTAAACCTAACCCTAACCTTAGCTCTAAGAAAGACAGTGTCCTGGGTTCAGTTCTTACCCAAGGTAGTTGACAGTGAAGCTGTCAAACCTAAAGAAAACTCTAACCTTAAGACAGACAGAGGTTCTGAGTTTAATTCCCAACTAAAACAGGTGTAAGATTTCAATATAACCCTAAGAAAAACAGTGGTCCTGAGTTTGATTCTCATTCAAGACAGAAGTAAAATTTCAAAACATTATTTAAGACTATTTCAAAATGTTGTGCAAGACTTTATTTCAATACATTATATAAGACTATTTCAAAGCATTATGTAAGACTATTTGAAATTGTTGTGCAAGACTTTATTTCAAAACATTGTGCAAGATTTCAAAACAATAAAGTTAACCAGTTTCCTGTTTTTAGGCACACAATAAAAAAATTTATATTTAATTTTAAAAATATTTCTCTATGCAAACTTGATTTTCGTTATACCTGTGTTTAATTTTCCAAAATTTTCCTAAACAAGCTTAATTTTTAGATACACATATTTAATTAAAAATTTTTTCTCTGGGAAACCTTTGTTTTTCTTATACCTACGTTTAATTTAAAACTTTTTCCTAAAAAAATTTGATTTTTTGCTATATATAGAACATTTATGATTGATTTTTCAAAAATTTTTCTTAACAAACTTGATTTTTGTAATACCTATATTTTATTTTAAAAAATTTCCTAATCATTCTTAAATTTTTCTTGTAAGATGTCCATCTTCAATTTAAAACTTTTCTGGACAAACTTGATTTTTCTTGTACCTTTGATCAATTTTGCAAAAATTTTTCTAAACAAATTTGAATGTTACAAACATATAGTAAGAATGGTCAAGTCAATCAACAAGCAAGTGCCGACAGACCTGTTTCGTCCTTATTAGGACTCATCAGGACACTACAGCTTGATGTTTGAGGTGTCAGTCCACAACTGGATGTTTGAGGTGTAAAAACCACAAATAGAAAGTTGTGCCAGCTGTTTAAGTTTTCAATTTTTTCAGCTGGGGTCAACAACAAGCTGTAATGTCCTGACGAGTCCTAATAAGGACGAAACAGGTCTGTCGGCACTTGCTTGTTGATTGACTTGACCATTCTTACTATATGTTTGTAATGGGAACTGCAGGGTTTTGCTTGTCTTAACCCGTATCCGTGTTAGCTAACTCGATGTGGTTAGCATATCGGAACCGCCGCCAGTATACCCATGCGGTTTAGCGGTGTCTTTTGCAGTTGCGCTGGTGGAACATTGTTTTCATTGTAATTTAAATGTTGTTACAACTATGTTAAATTTAAAAAAGTGTCCTAGTCAATCTTAATTTTTTCTTGCAAAATAGACAGACTTAATTTTTGTCATACCTTTGTTCAATTTTAAAATTTTTCTTGGCAACCTTGATTTTTGTTCTATTATGTTTAATTTCAAAACTTTTTCCTAAACAAATTTGTTTTTTTGCTATTTATACAACATCTATGTTTAATTTTTCAAAAACGTTTTCTTAGTCAAGCTTGATTTTTGTTATCTCTGTCTTAAATTTTCACCTAGCAACCTTGATTTTTGTTATACCTATATTCAATTAAAAAAAATTTTCTTGGCAATTTTGAATTTTAGATTTCTATGATAAAGTTTTTTCTGGAAAAACTTGCTTTTCGTTATACCTATGCTTTATTTAAAAATTTTTTCTTGGCAACCTTGATTTTTGCTCTACCTATCTTCAATTGTCTGTAAGCAACCTTGATTTTTTTACATCTTTGTTTAATTTTTAAATTTTTTCCTAAAAAAACTTGAGTTTTAGACACCTATTTTAATTTAAAACTTTTTTTCTCTAGGCAACCTTGATTTTGTTATACCTATGTTTAATTTAAAAAATTTTTTCTTTGCAACCTTGATTTTCTGTTTATAGTCAATTTTAAAGTATTTGTTAAAAAGTTTTAAACAAAATTTTTGTTCATAAGATATTTGTGCAATAAAAAGACGTTTCATAATAAAAAAGTTTGACTTTTTTTCGTTTTTGTTATTTAGTGTACCAATCAAATTTAAACATACCGGTAGTTATTATTTTTATGCTGTATGAATTCGATTTCTAGTGTTAACATTTTAATTGTTTCAAAATGAATTCAGTTCTAACTATTTTTAATCTTTTGATTATTTTTATAAGCTTTTAATAATGGAAAAACTACCTGTAATCGCTATAAGCGTGACAATATGCTTAAGTGTGTCAAGATCTTTCTCTCTTACACAGAAGCTTGTTGTTCATACACCATATCCCATTTCCTGTTAAAAGTGTGACATATCCATGATTGGAGTGTGAAAATCTGGTTGCCTTAATTTAATTTCCAGTGTAAAAATAGAGTAAGGGAAAAAAATTTATAATGCACCTTGATTTTTATACTTTTTTGAAAAAACAATTTGTAAAAAGAAATTTTATTTTATTACAAGCTTGACCAAAAATTTGATTTCTAAACAACGACTTCACTTAGCTGCCAGTTCGATTCCCAGTCAAGTCTGCCAACCGTTTATGTTAAAAAGCTTTATATTTTTACTAACAAAATTCATCATAAAGCTGAACATTTTAATCAATTCATCAACTAAATTTTCTAAAATTAACATTTCTGAAATTTGAAGTCAAATAAGGCCAACGTAAGTTACCAAAAAGTAAGATCAATTCCAAGAAAAGTCGGTTGTATTTTCAAAATGTTGTAATAAAATTTATTCTATCAAGTCCTATCACAGTTAGTTCTTATATCCAAATGAAAACAAACCAAACTGAAATCTTTAAAATTATTTAATAAACTTTCTATCTTTGTGACTAGCTCGAAATCTAAAAATAAACGTTTGAAAAAGTAGGGTTTTTTCAAAAGAATAACTAAAACTTCGCTTTCAGGACACGGTTTTGCTCGGAATGACAAAACACAAATAAAGTAATACGTAAACCAATAAATCCATTCTTTTTCTTGAACGTTGCTAATCTGTAAGAACAAAAAAGTTTTGACAGTGACCTTGTAAAAGAAACCGTCTGCGGATATTAAAAATTAGACTTTTCAATTTCGTTTTTCATACCAACATTTTGTGGTCAAGTTTTAAATTATTGTAGAAAAACTTTTTAACAATTACAAAAAAAGTTTTTAAAAATGTAAAATATCTAAAAAGCGTAAGACTTCTTACAAGCTGACTTAATTTTAACTCGATATTTAGTCAGGTGTAACAGCAATATTTTACATTTTCAAGCAAATCTATGATGCTTATAAAACTTAATTTTTAATTTATTTTTCTTAAATAAACTTTTTTATTTAATTTTACGCCAACGTGACATTGTTGGATTTGTTAAAAAAATAAATTCTATGCAGAAACTCATTGGCTAATTTCAAGAAAAAACCTTCAAAAACATTGGAATTGGAATTATACAGGAATACCTTAAGATCACACTCGTTTTTAAATTCAACAGTCATCATTGAAACTGAGTAAAAATCATTAAGTAAAACTGTCTGTCTTTGCTACTTGCAGGGGCGTAATCAAGAAAAAAATTAAGGGGGGCCAAAATGTTGTGCGAAGATACCTCGAGAAAAACGAAAATGGACAGGTAGCGATCGTAATTTGACCTTCCAAATGCATTCTTTATCGTCGATGATCATTACGTATTGAATATTTAGAAGTTAAAGAATAAAAGCAGTAGTTCTGTAAAACAGCTATGAACATTGAAAATGGGTTTACGAATATATATTTGTAAATTTTTTCACATAGAAATCAGGTTCTTAAAATTACTGTGTAAAGACTTAAGAGCCGCACATTTTAAAACTTCTAATTTGGAAACACTAAATTCCTTCTACATAAAAAAACTAAACTCTTAGGATTAGGATTGAAATCTTGCACCTGTCTTGGACAGGAATCAAACTCAGGACCACTATTTTTCTTAAAGTTACAGTTGAAATTTTGCTTCTGCCTTGGTGGGAATCAAACTCAGAACCACTATTTTTCTTTAAGTTACAGTTGAAATTTTGCTTCTGCCTTGGTGGGAATCAAACTCAGAACCACTGATTTTCTTAAGTTTAGAATTGAAGTTTTGCACCTGTCTTGGACGGGAATCAATTTATGGATCACTGACTTAAGGTTAGGATTTACAACTTTTTTGTCAACTGTTTTGGTGGAAATCAAACTCAAAGAGTAGTGACTTTTTTGTGTTAGGATTGAAATCTTGCACCTGTCTTGAATGGAAATCAAAACTCAGGACCACTATTTTTCTTAGGGTTAAGGTTGAAATCTTACATCTGTTTTAGTTGGAAATTAAACTTAGGACTTAGGGTTACAGTTTTCTTCGAGTTTGACAGCTTCGCTCTCAACTGTCTTGGGTAAGAATGAACACAGGACACTGTCTTTCTTAGGGTTAGGGTTAGGGTTAAGGTTATGGTTTACGCCGTTAGCGCGCTTCACGCGTCTGCTCCTGCGCCTGTGAGACGTCACAAACGTTACCAAAAAAATTCTTCCTTACTTTACTACTAACCGTCAAGCGGTTAACCGGAACTGCTTTCAAAGATGTCAAAATAGTGCTGTCCAGTTAATATTTTTATTTAGCGGTGCGAATGAAATTTCCATCTGCTTGCTGAGATGCCACACAGAGGAAAGTGCCGTTAAAATGTCTTTCCCAAAGACGCAACAAAATGACGCGAGTAGATTTTGATCATGTCTGCCATCGATTACGACGCTGCTAGCGACTAGACCGCTCTGCCAACTATTAGATAATTTCTCTTTCTCTGAGAACAACACCAGATCATAGATGATTTTTTGCTCGGTGGATATTGTTTGATTGCAACTCGAAGAAAAGCTATAATAATGTACTTTTTGGTTCCAAGCCTCATTTTAGATTAAAATGCAGTGGTACCTCAGGATACGAATTTAATTTGTTCCGGAACGGCCTTCATAAAGTAAATTATTCGTATGCAGAAGCAAGATTTACATGTATATAAATGGTCTAGTCCGTTCCAAACCACCCAAACCCAGTCTTATAAAATGTAAATGTTGTACTCCCCAGGCAAAAAATTAGAAATTATAAGTACATATTCAAAGATACACATTTAAACAAACAATGAAACATTAACAGAATTACTAAAACAAGAATAATAATGCTCATTGTTGTTATAAATAATGACAATTTCGTTGCAACCCACTCGAGAACAGTCGTACAGTACGCTATGAAGTGTGAAACAACCACAAAAATTTACAGTGTACGTAAACTTAACACTTTACTTTATGTACATCACGTAATTTTTTGTTTTGGACTTTGTATTTTATTGATCTTTTATTGATTTTATTGATTTTTGTGTTTTACGTATTTTATTCGTATTTCGAACATTTCGTCGTATCTCAAAACAAATATCTTTTCGTGACTCGGTTCGTAAGCCGAAATATTTCTAAGCAGTAACCATTGTATCCTGAGGTACCACTGTACAAGGCACTGCTCGTTCAAGCGTTGATCGAGTTCTTTTCTCAGCACGGCTACCTCGCAGAATGAAAAAAATATCACTCAATTAACAAGTTTTTATTGGATAGCATCAACTCGATTTTGTACAGGTGTTCTATTTGTTGTTTTTATAGTTGGACCGTTGTTCTATTTTAACCTTTAGCGGCAGTTCTGTAAAAAAAAATATGCATTGCTTTTATCTAATTTCAATTTGCTTATAACTGTAATTATTACCTATTTGAAACATTCCACAGTTAGTTTTTGTGTAGGAGAAGAGCTCATCTTAAAACAGAATCTATTCGTCGAGTTGTTGTTTCCTCGCAGTGTGATTAGAGAGATGAGTGATGAAGAAATGGATGTTTACCGCGAGCCTTTTGAGCAAGAAGGAGAATCACGAAGACCGACTCTGACTTGGCCTCGACAAATTCCTGTTGCTTCTGATGGTATTATTGTCATTTTGTTATGTTTGAATCAATGCTCTCGCTTATTTCACGCGTTTGCGCACAGTAGTAATTTAATTTTTAACAAACCAATTGGAGCAGTTTATATGATTGTGAAGTTTGTTATATTTTATTTATAAGCTATTGGTTTATAATAATTAGGTTTAAAATACTTTTCAATGTGCGAATTATGTAGGACCTTCTGATGTGGTTTCATTTGCTACAAATTGGAACCAATGGCTTGCTACTTCCGAAAACATCCCAAAGCTTTACATTCACGCTGAACCCGGGTTTTTTTCTCCTGTCATTAAAGAAAAAACGAAAGATTGGCCGAACCAAGAAGTTGTCACTGTGAAAGGACTTCATTTCATTCAAGAAGATTCTCCTGATGAAATCGGCCGTGCTTTAAAAAAATTTTTAATTGAAAAAGTTTTGCAATAATTCTTTCCTCTTATTCGTTGTATGATTTTGCAATCATTTTTTTCGCTCGACGCAATGCATCGTAGTTATTTTTCTGCATCTAATTGCTTTTTTTTATAAATGCATTAACGTAAAGTTGATGTTTTTTTTACAATAACTTTTATTCTTGATTTTCAGTAAGGTGTCCTCCTTAAATGTTTTTTTATCAGGTTTTTTTCAGGTTTTTTTGGATATTGTCATGTTATTTAATTACATCGTTCATCATATTTAATTGGTTAGGCCTATTCCATTTCTTTTGTATTTTGTATTACTTTTTTTTGTTCTGAAACCGTGGGAGTATATGCCGGAAAGCTAAATATACATGCTTTAGTTTTATTAAGTTATCCTTGCATTTGTTTCGCAATCCACTGCAATTTTATTGCCGATTTTTACCTTTACCGCCTGATTAGTCAAATGATTCTTATTTCTTTCTTTAGATGCAGTTCGGTTCCCGACACGATCATATTTGACGCCGTGTCCACACGGATTGCCATTGTTGCGACAGTATCAACTTAGTGTTGGTGTCACTTGGCGCAACGCTTCTCAGACGGCCACTGCTCACAGTGAGCATGTTTCGCTGTATGAAGCAAGTAAACTGCAAAAGCCCAGCTTATTACTGATTATTCTTTTCGAAAAAAAAAATTAAAAATAAACTAAAACGCATAAAAATTCAATAAAATCCTCTTTTGAGAAAATTTCAAGAAGTTTATTTGGGCAGTAATCTTAGTTCATATACTCGTATACGTTATGCAGCCCTTCTTTCAACTTCAACAATCTTGGTTGTTTTGCATAAATGTATTTTTAACTTTAAAGCTTACAGCAATTTCAATTAAAAGTGTTCAACGACTTTCAAAAAGTGCAAGCAAGGAGGCGAGCGGCGTGCAAACTGTAGCTTTAAAGTGCAAAGCAATGAAGAAGTTATACGGAGATCGTGCGGGTACATGAGCGCAAAACTTAAAAGTCTAACCAAATATGTAGCAACATAAATGGAAAACCGCGACACAAACAAAAATCAAGAAATAATTGCCTTGGAGTAAGAGGACTATTGTCAATACTATTCGTCAATTGGTAACATTCCTATATAAAAGCCTTAACCGAATGCGTTTAAACAAAAATTAAAAAATACCCTAAGTAGTATTGGTACGGCATCTTTTATTTGAAAATAACAAAGCAAGATGTTGTAATGGAAATTGGTAAGGTGAGGTGAGGTGTGGAGGCGGGGATAGGTGGGATTAAACAACGAATTTGCAATATCAACTATTCACCATATCGCGCGCTCATTTCGTAGCGCTTGTAATATTTTCTAACGCTAAAACAAGAAGCTGGAACAGCTCAAGAATGAAGCAATTTTAAATGATCTTGATATTTTGTTGCTGCCTAAGATCGAGTTTGGATTAAATTCAGGTACCTCTTTATCTCTAGCTATCTATTCTTGCTGAATCATTTTTCAACAAATCTAGCATTTACATAGGCGTACCAGCCCAAAAAAATTTGGGGGGCAATGAAGTTTTTCACGAATCTTGTGATGTTTGCCCAAATCATGATTTTCTAATACTTATGGATAGAACAAAAAAATTGTCTGAGATTCTCGGAAATCATGGTGATCTCTAAAAAAAAAGATCTTCACTTGGATTCAGTCACATATTTTTTAATTTTCGTCCCAAAATCAAGGTGTTCTTGAAAAAAAAAAGAAAAAGGTCTTCACCTAAATTTGGTAACTAATTTTTGCAGTTGATCAATGTCAATGCCCTAAAATCGCTGACTTTGCCCAAATTTTTCATATTTCTGCCCGAAAAATTATAGTCTTGCCCAAATATTTTCCTGTCACTGCCCGAAAAATTAAAATTTTGCCCAAATCTTGGAAACTTGGGGGGGAAATTGCCCGGCGCCCCTCGGCAGGTACGGCTATAATCATTTAGATCTTCATCTTCACACTTACACAATTTTTCTTGCGGGAAGCCCCCTATAGTCAGGAGGTTTATACGAGAAGAATCCTATAAGTTTCCGCAGCTAATCATCAAAAAAATAGATAATTATGACAATTTTTTTGACAAGCGTAGATCACACTTAGTTGCACATTGTGTTTTTTGATATTTTTATCATATAATGCTTTAACTGGAGTTTGACTTTAAAATTCATTTTCTATATCACTGACCCTATTTATTTTGGTTTTATTTGTTCTGTCAACATGAAAATCTTCACATGTGTTTTCCACTCGAGAATCATGGTGCTTAATGGATTAAAGGATCGGTACTATTCCTGTGAAATAACTTACGGCTGATTTCTTCAACTTTTTGATTACAGTAGTTCTATTTAAAGGTCTAAATCAGGGGTCGGCAATCCCCGGCACGCGTGCCAATCATGGCACGCGAGGTGATTTTATACGGCACACGGCGTCGTGAACATTTTTCAAAAACACATTTTAAAATGTTAAAATACTAAAAAAATTACATTCGGCGAGAAACACGCGGTTATATTTGCTGTGTTTTATTTTGTTGTTTCGTCATTATCATTTTTTCATTATTGTTACGTCATTATTGTTCGCTCACATACTTTCCTTGTGTAATTTGTTGGATGCCGGTATTTGCGTTTTATTCCGTTTTTAACGGTGAAGTTAAACGCGATGTCTGCAGCAAAATTAAGTGCAGGACAGGGACATAACAAGGACATAACAAGGACAGGAATCCCACTAAAATAGAATGTTATTGTGAATATTTTTGTATATATATAATAAAAATAAATTCAATAATTTGTCGTGAAATTTAGTTACGTACATTTAAAGAAGTAACTTCAGGTAGTGCAAACTATCCAAGCAATTTTACGTCAATCTGTAATGTCCTCAGGTCTAGGGCTACCAACTGTCCCGGAATGGCCGGGACAGTCCCGTAATTGATGTCTGGCGTCCCGTGTCCCGGGTTGGGTCACTTTTGTCCCGGAATTTACTGACAGTTCTTTGGATTGTTTTGGGGCAACTTTTTGTGGCTCTGTCCTGCCTATTTTGGCAAAAATTCCGCCGGAAATCGAAGACAGATTTTATGTAAAAACTCCTTTTTTCTTGTTTTTTCCGACATCGCTAGTTTTCAAGAGAAAAATAATGAAATCCGAGACTGATTTCAAGTAAGGATCTTCTTTTTTTTTAGAGATCGCTATGATTTTGGAACGAAAACTGGGGAATCGGAGACTGATTTTAAGTGAGGACCTTTTTTTTTTAAAGATCACTACGATTTTGGAACGAAAACTGGGGAATCAGAAACTGATTTTAAGTGAGGACCTTTTTTTTAGAGACCACTACGATTTTGGGATAAAAGTCGAGCTGTCTCATTTGCTTGGCCCGCCAATATTTTTAATGAGCCAAAATGGCCCTCGGCTTAAAAAAGTTTGACGCCCCTGTATTTAAGGTGTCCCGAAATGGCGAAACAAAAAGTTGGTAACCCTACTCAGGTCTGATTATACAACGCAATTTTTCATCGGCACGCAAACGTATATTTTGACATTGAATTTTACAACTTGGCACACTGGAAAGAAAACATTGCCGACCCCTGGTCTAAATGTTAAATTATTTTTATTTGAAAAAACGAATTCCGTCTGGTTTTTCCTCACATCTAGTTTATAAATTTTTAAGTTCGTATATAATACAAAATTGACATCTTTAGCTTTAGCTGGCGAACACTTGGGTAGGTCAGTTTTTATGTTTTTTTTAAATTTCAATTATCCTTGGATCAGAGTAGTTGCAAAACAGTTTCAAACACTCAGTCGTAAAATATGAGGTAAAGCGAACATAAACTCGCTTGCGCAATAAAGTTTAAAATTTTTAAAGTATTTTTCCAAAAAATTAGTAACCACTAGATAGGGAAACCGGGGCGAGTTGTTACAGGGGCAAGTTGTTACAACCTCTATTAAAATTAAAACAAAATGTTTTAAACCACTTGATATAAGTCAAAGTATTACTTGGGTTATAATTTTTTAATTTTAAGAAAATCAGGACCGTTCTTTTTTTTAAAGCTATGAGGTATAAAAAAAGTGATTATAGGTACACTGAAAAAATTTTTGTGCTTTTTTAAAAATAGACTGCACGAGTTGAGTGAGAGTTTTTTAAGGACGTGAGTGTTTTTAGTACGCCTAATGATGCTAGTTTTTTTTGTATAAAAGCTCTTTTACTAGTAACTATTTTGAATTTCCTGCATAATTTAGCTGTAAATGTAGTCAAACCTAATACGGGGTAAGTTGTTACAGTTTGTAACAACTTACCCCAACATGCTCTGTCAGATAAACTGCAAGTATTTTTTTTCAGTGCTGTTTATTTAACTGGTTTGATAGTTGTGTTTTTAAATATGCCTCGAAATTATAAAAGAAAAACAAATAAAGCTAATATGCCTTTCTCAACTTACCAAGAAGCAGCAAAAAGAGTAATAGACAATGTGGAATTGCTGCGAAAAGTTGCTGCAGATTTTGATGTAAGTAAAGGCTTGTGTATTAAAATTAGCTTACTTAAACTATTATTTATTAAGATCTGTTGGTTTATAAAATAAAAATAGTAGCCTACTTAATAATTGTAAATTTTTATTTTTATTAACATTGTTATAAGTATATGACTGCCAGAGAGTAATTGTATATTTTTCTTGTGTTATCTATCTGCTTTTCCTTATAACTTTTTTTGCAATGAACCCCATGAACAGATTACATCATTTTTGCTTCTTTATATAGTTCAATTGTATAAATCTTCTAGTCATCTGCAGTTAGTTTTTATTAATAAATTATTTATAATGATTAATTTTATATTGACTAAGTTCAAACTAACCATCACTTATTATAATTTGTTATAAATCCATAATCATAGTGTTATGCTGTTTTTTGTGACTCCAAATGATAATGTAGAAACATTTGTGTGAAAATTTAAGTATATTAATTTTTTTATAATTATTATTTTTTGTATGGCACAAATGAATAAAATACTTGTATAGTTTTATGAATGTGGTGTTTGAAAAATAGGTTTACTTGAACTTTGTTATTGATGTTTAAATAAACTTCATGACACTTCAACGGAAACTTCAACATAACCTTCATAACACCCATTGATGGGCGGTATGGGAGGTATTGACGAATACCTCCTTCCCGCGGGAAATTTACATCAAAGTTTGATTGTATGGCAGGCAGTAAGTCATTGAGTGCAGCGTCACTGGCAGTGTGCCGGGCAATTTCATCCCAGTTTAAAGTCAAATCATCACGCGTATTTTGCCGCAACGAAGCAAGAAGGGCCTCTTCGAAAGAGTCTATAGAATCACGCTCGGCACCCGAAATGGTAGCAAAAAATTCTGATGTGGCTGGGTGCCGCGACGCAGCGTCCGCAGCGGTATTAGTCGACCCCGGCAAGTGTGCAATGTCAAAACGCCACATTAGAGTGCGCTGCTTTAATCGGAAGAGCCGGGTGTTGCTGATTTCATCTAGAGTTCGATCACCGAAAATTTTCATTAGCGGCTGTGGTCGGTAACAACTACTAAATTATCGCAGCCCTGCGTAAAGTATTTAGTCTGCTCGAGTCCCCAAGCTACAGCTAAGGCTTCTCCTTCAATTGGGGCGTAACGTTGTTCAGCCAACGAGAGAAAGCGAGAGCCTGCGAGAGTTACTCGCCATCCATTGGAACAGCAATCCGGAAGGGTGGACAGGCATGCACAGTGTTTTTGAAGCAGGAAGTATCCGATGCCCGATTTGACCAGTCCGGCCTTAGGCAAGTACATCGAGTCGGATCAAAAATTTCTACGCCGTGACGTATGGCGTCAATGATAGCATCTTTCGAACTCGAAAATGCTTTATCAAGATTGTTATTCCACTCGAACTTACGTTTCGGACTGAGAAACGGCTTGAATGGAGCCATCAAGTCTCGAATTTTGGCGTAATTGGCCACTTGATTAATTAGACCAAACCAGGTTCTTATGTCCTTGATGTTCTTAGGCGTAAGAAACTGTTGAATCGCATTTAAGTACTTGAGCAGGGGTTCTACACATGAGTCGGAAATGTGGAATCCTGCAAAGTCAACTGACCGCTGGGCGAATTGAAATTTGCTGGGGTTAAGAACGATACCAGAGCGCCCACGAGAGTAAGAAATTGGATCGTGCGTCACCAATGTTCCTTTAGGTTCTCGTCAAAAAACACGGTGTCATCCACACATCGCTCCTTTCGCATAAAATCAGACAAAATAGCGGCGAAGCGACGATTATAGCCATCTCCAGAAGAAAGGAAACCTTGTTGTGCCCTTGTATATCGCCAGCGTCCAAATGGTGTAATGAATGTGGTAAGATGACGGTCTGACTCGCGTAGTGGAACGCTGTGGTATCCATTCCAAGCGTCATTGACACTTTTCCAAGTATTACTTGGTACGCGACGGGCTAGCTTGAAGGGTGTTTCCGACGCGAATGTTTCCCGACGACAGAATTTGTTCAGCGGCGATAAGTCTACAGTCCGTCGGGGTGTACCATTATGTTTTCTTGTAATCACCATGCGATGGCACCATTGAGTAGGCTTTCCGTGCGGTACTTTTTCGAGAATTCCTAGGGCTTCATCCCGAAGGAGTTCTGCATGGACCTGTTGTTGCCAATGTAGAGGAATAGAAGCTGGGGTATGGAACGCTCTCGGTTTCGCTGAGGGGCTGATATGGATTTCGATGGGTGGTCCCGCCATGCAATGAAGAGGGCGATGCGGGCATGTGTTAAATGTGGAGGAAGCGTATCGCTCTAGTGGCCAAGTTTTCATTCGATCATTATTTTCGGGAGTACAGCGAAATAGTAGCGAACGTGGGGGTGGTGGCACGGCAGTACGTTGAGGGCAAGCGCAAGAATGATTTTGATCTCCCGGTGAGGCGCAGCCACCAGTGACAGTGCGCGTTAGGTGCGCATTAGTGATGGCAGCAGGTTCACCAGCGCATTCCTGCGTTTCAGCATTAGTATGTTCGCCCAATGACGGGAAACTGGGGAACAGGACCCCCAGCGTCGACAGTGTGCCGTGCGATAAGAAGAGGGTCTGAATGCCGGCGTTAACGTAGACCATGGCCCGGCATTGCACAACATAACCGTGACACGACAGTCCTTCAATGATGGCGAAGAACGTCCCCACAATTGATATGGAGAAATGATTGGCGGCCACCAGGTTGGATGCAGGAATGAAAATGTCATGTGGGAAGCCATATTTTACGAATTCGTCCAGAGACCATACATTCACTTGGGCGCCGGTGTCAGCGATAGCGGTGACATTAGTAGCACGGACTGATGTGGATTCGCCATGAGCCTGAGCGCGACCGACTGAAATTGTTACCTAGACCTTGGGGTGCTCTCTCATATGTGCTGTTGCCCACTGTCCGTCTTTGAATATATAATGAGGGCCTTGCATGGTGGCATTTCTATGTACTGCAGACAGAGGCGTGTTGCACTTGTTTGGCCTGTGCCTCGAGACTGACCTGTGATTTGTTCTTACCGAACTCAACTGAGGGTCCGCAGGCGACGTGACTTCAAGAGTTTGTAGGCCTGGTTCCGGTGATGAAGGACTCACTTTAGGAGAGAGGTGGCATCTTTGGCGTTTTTGTGCCCGGTAGCATTCAATACACAAGGTATAAGGTTTGGTATTCCAACCACGAGCCCCTTTTTTGTAGAGCTGAAAAAATCGCTGGCAGAGAAGACAACGCGACTGTTTTGACCGATCAGGTAAATTGTGGGATTCCCTGCATGGGGTTGCATTACGACGTGCTCTGTGGTATGCGTCATGTAAGCGCTGAAGGGCTGACACAGATGTGGCCTCGGTCGGGGGGACAGCGTTGCAAGCCATCTCTTTGCTTTCGACAAGGGCAACGATCTCGTTGACGGCGCGTGTGAGCAGATCTGCGCTGCCAAGAATTTCCCGGCGAATCTCATCGTCAGCAAAGTATCCCGAATCATGTGGTCCGTGTAATTGATTTTTAAACCACAAGTACAATCAATTGTGAATACACATGTGTCTGCTTTACCGCGCACTCTCGCTGCAAATTCGTCTCTCAGTTGGCGCATTTGCATGAGATCTGATCGCAGGACGCCAGGAGCTACTGGGATAACTGCAAGTCGACGCATGGCGGATAGTAACTCCTGCAAAGGCTTAGAGACAATCTCCGCATCTGATTTTAACAAACTATCTCTGACTGGCACAATGAAAGAGTTGCGCGGTGGCTGAAGTTTCGTTGATGCTTGATCCTTGCCTAAACATTTGCCAGCGGCGAGTGAATGCATTCCACGCTTCTAAAGACACGCCTACGTCGATGCTGGGTTTTGTTAGCTTTGGTCCCTCAGAGGGAGCGCGATTGAAATTAGGCCCAGGAGCAGCATGACTAAATGCGTGGCTCTGTAAAATAGCGCAAGCTACGGCTTCTGGTGCGTCTTCGGATTGAAAAGCGCAACCCGGGTACGCACAATCTATAACAATCATTTTCTAGCAAAAACTTAACTAGCCTTAACGATTTTGTCATAAAAGAACGTGACTCATTTTTGGAATGATATTATTTAATATGCAAAACGAAAATGACGAAATCGTTCGTCTGCAAAATAAAAGAATAAATAACAACACGACTCAACACTAAACACGCTACTAAATTAGAGCTTGAGCTTACTGAACTAGCGCTTACTAAGTCAGAACACAACTGTACAGACAAACGATGTAAGGCAGAAAACAACTATACAGACAAACAATATTTTGACGCAATAGTACGAACTAAAGGCGCGTTTACAGCCGTTTACAGTACTTTTTTTCTTTCAGCGCGATCTTGGTTTGTTTTATTGACGCTCAAATACACTCATGTTTTCGAGAAAAAATGAGTGGATTGAGCGTCAATAAAACAAACCAAGATCGCGCTGAAAGAAAAAAGTACTGTAAACGGCTGTAAACCCGCCTTAAGCCATAGCATTTGTACGGTGACCTACCTACCAGTAAGGTTGTTCAAAATACTCCACGCTTTTCGACTAGAGTGTGAGAAGTCAATGCTCCGAACTGCCTCGGACCATCGATCCCTCCGCTTTTTGTCAAGCTTGGCAAGCAGAGATGTAGCAGCCAAACTTGAGTCCCTGAGGAGACTGCAGAAAGGTTTTATAGAGGGATTCACACTCTGCATCCCAACACGGAATATAGTTATTTCGATACCCGCGTGGGATAGTCTTTTTGGCTGCTTTCTTAATGGTGTACAGAAGTCCTGGTAAGCCGCATCCACATCAAGTGAATCAGGCGGCAACAAAGTCTTTGCGAATTTATTCGTCAAAGCAATGTAGTGACTCCATTTGGCCTTGCAGAAGTTCCATCGCTTAACAGGCATGATTGGCACTGCCATACCAAATCCTGGTGGTGTAATAAGCGAAGGTCGATGTTTTGACCTGGGGAACTTTTCAAGGACACGTCTATCCGGTAAGCGACTGTTTGGACTTACGCTAGGAAAAGCTAGATCTGGATTGCTGCCAGTGTTCCAGCGGTCGGAATAAAAACTGGCAGCGTCCTTGGCATTATATAGGAGGGCAAGACAATTAATACTTGCCCAACTAGCCAAGCACTCACCGTCCGGACTGTTGTCATCATAACCCCAGTCAACATGACGACATTTCTGCCTTTTGCCTGTCAAATGCCATAAATTTCAGAACAACAAAAATGCCAGAAATTTCAGAACATCAGGTGGGTCATTGAATTTCAACTAGTGGGTCATAACGTGACCCGCGGGTCAGTGGTTCGCCATCCCTGGCCTATTTAAAAGGTCTGCATGCGGCTCCTGTAGTATTTGAAGTTTACACGGTGGCTTCTTGCGGCTCCATGCGGCTCCATGCGGCTCCATGCGGCTCCATGCTGCTCTTGTAGTATTTGAAGTTTATAGGGTGGCTCCATGCGGCTCCATGTATCTCTAGACTTTATTTAAAAGGTTCGCATGCGGCTCTTGTCGTATTTGAAGTTTACACTGTGGCTCCATGCATTTCTAGACTTTATTTAAAGGGTCTCCATGCGGCTCCAGTAGTATCACCGTGGCTTCATGCGGCTCCATGCGGCTCTTGTAGTATATGAAGTTATAGCCTACGGTGGCTCCATGCGGCTCCATGCATCTATAGACTTTATTTAAAAGGTCTCCATGCGGCTCCAGTAGTATTTGAAGTTTACACGGTGGCTTCATGCGGCTCCATGCATTTCTAGACTTTATTTAAAAGGTCTCCATGCGGCTACAGTAGTATTTAAATTTTACACGGTGGCTCCATGCGGCTCCATGCATCTCTAAGTCTAAGAAACTGGCACAATTTAGCAACTTATGTCTTGTATCTTTGCAGTACCAACAAGATCCTAAACCCGCCTCTTTATTTTCTTCCTTCAAGAACGCTACGGTTGCCTTAGAGCTAAAGGGTTTGGACTTGGGGTTAGATTTATTATTCAAAGTTCTGAAGCCAAACAAAGAATTAGCAATGTCAGATTCTTGTTTCACGAACTCGACCAAATCGGAGAATTCCACTACAAGGCCCCTAGTTTTTTTTTTTATCTCTTTTTATTTTACTTTTAATCATAGGATCAATTAAACCGGCGAAGTCGTTAACTTTCAGAAACCAATCTCTGCTTTTCGGCCAATTTACGAAAGTTGAACACCTTTAGAAAACTCGTTTTTTTAAATCCAAAATAATATTTTATTACAACATTTAAGTATCTCTATCAAAGAGTATGAAATTCTTTTTCTATACAAACTTGAACGACACTTTTAGCGCTACTAATTGTTGAAATATAAGCAAACACAGAGCGCGGACACTTTCCGCTTCGCCTCCCCTTTTAGTCGCAAAAAATTTTCTAAAAAGTTTAGTGTGAGTAGAGTTAACGCTCACTGCGGAAGCATTTTATGACTAGAGCATTTTTATACGCTAACCTAGGGGTGGTCACAGTGGTGTTGTCAGTGGGCCACAGAGTATAAATCAAAATGAAAGCAATATGTATAATGAAGTCATTATGGTCAAAAAATTGGAAACAAGTTCCCACCGAGGACCTTTTTATGTTTTGGGGATGAAAATTGAGAAATTTAAAGTGAAGACCTTTTTTTTTAGAGATCACCAGATATTTGCGACGGGAATTAAATTTTATTGGTCAAAATGGGTCGTTAAAAGTTACCTTGCGTTGAAAAGTGGGGCACAGTATGAAAAAGGTTGAAAATCACTGCGCTAACTCTTCCTGTCATAAAATAGCGTATTTTGCATTTTTGGCGGCTTTTTCGGAAAGTTGTTAAAAGCGTATTTTGTTAAATACCAATCAAACAGCCATAATCTATAATAAAGTGCTGTCTGTTGCAAGTTGCAGTTAGTAAAAATTATTGATTTTGTTTGAGTTTGAAATAGCTTACTAGCAAAAGCAGTATATTTTCTTTCGCATTGTGTTACTGAAATATGAAAATATATTGCAAGAAATTTCTCCCAATTCTATTTTCCGACATACGTCTGCTATTTCCTTTAAGATGATCAGAAGAAAATATGATATATTAAGATCATTGGGGTACAATAAATAAAACTTGGAATTTTTACTTAAATACACAGCAGGCTGTCTTCAGTGTTCAAGTCGACGTTATTTGTAAGTTGAAAACTAAGACAATGGCACAAAAACGCCAGTCTACTATCCACAGCTTTTTCAATACAACAAGAAATTGTTTTATAGAAAAGCGGTTGTTGATTTTCGCTAATTTTCGCTAATAATCGCCATCAATTTTCGCCACAAGCAAGCGCTGCTTTGGATTCGTAGGTTATAGATAGGTTTTAAAAGTGATAGCCGCCGTAGTTCCGCAGTTAATCTGATTGAGGTTTTCTGCAGGGGTAGTGACGTCTTCGCATTAAAACTCGTCTTGCCGAAACTGAAGTCAAACTAGAAAGAAAACGCATTGATGTATTGTATTAAGGTACTTTGAAAGTTGTTTTGAGTGGAATTGGAAGTTAATATTTTAATTCGTGATATTTACGGTGGTCGATAAATTGATAACTTGAAGAAAGTGGCCTTGAAAAAATATTTCGGTATGTAAAATGTTTGGATCTTTTGCCGATAGTAAAAGAGATCCAAATGTTTTCATAGACGTTTTAATTGGCAGTAAACATTTTCAATAGGCAATAACTAATTAGTGCTTTAATTGGTTAATTGATTTGGTTTGTTGTTATTTACAAAATTTGAATGATTGTCGTGTTTATTTTAATAAGCGTATTTTATTTGGATTCTATTTGTACATGAATGCACGTATTTTGTTGCAGTTAAAACCGCATTAACACCAGAATTACATCAATTCTAATGAAAAAAAGGTGTAAAGTGTATAAATCGCGCGTTGTCGAAAGAAAATCTAACAATTTATCAACCACAACCTATTTCACTTATATTCTTTACTTGGGTGTTCAAGGCCATCTTGTTAAAATAACTAACAATTAAAGGCCTAGACATTGTAGGTTATTAAAATAGTAGTAGTAGTAGCAGTTCGTTTTTATTTACATTGAAAAGAACAATTGATTATAATTGAAAACAAATTAGAGCAAAGGTTGCAAATAGGGAAACGCATAGCCGTACCTGCCGGGGGGCAGGGGGAGATTGCCCCCCAAGTTTCTAAGATTTGGGCAAAATTGAAAATTTCGGGCAGCGACAAGAAAATATTTGGGCAAAACCAGAACTTTCGGGCAGTGATATGAAAAATTTGGGCAAAGTCAGAAATTTTAATGCAGTGACAATGATCAACTGCAAAACATAGTTACCAAATTTAAGTAAGGACCTTTTTATTTAGAGAACACCTTGCTTTTGGGACGAAAATTGAAAAATATGAGACTGAATTCAAATGAAGACCTTTTTTTTTAGAGATCATCATGATTTTAGGAGAAAATTTCTTTTTGGTTTGAGAATCTTAGATAATTTTTTTGTCCTATCCGTGATGTGCTAGAAAATCATGATTTGGGCAAACGTCACAAAATTTGGGCAAAACTTCATTCCCCCAAAATCTTTGGGCTGGTACGCCTATAGGGAGACGGCAACTAGACTATATACGTTATAACATGTACAAAAAAAGTTGTGCTTGGTCACCGCACCAGTTGTGCAAAAAAAGAGTGATTATCATGTTTAATGTGCATATAGTAATTATTTTGCAAAAAAGACATTGTAGCTTCGAAAAAAGTAGCATTTTTGCGTGCAATTATGTGAAATCTTTAGCGCTTTCGATGCGAAATACGGTATATCAGAAATTAATAGGATTTAATCGTCATGTAGTATAGATTTTAGATTTTAAATTAGATTTTAAAAGCATGCTTTTTCTTTTCAAAGTCTAAGAAAAAGTATTTTCAGTAAAAAAATTCAAGTTTTGATTAATCGTATCAACGATAATAGACACAAATGGCGGCGTATGACGTATTAATAGAAACAAATCGTCGGCATAATTTACTATTTATAGGAACTTTGGTTTCATTCAGTTAGCTTGTATTTAATGTATTTGTAACTGCCATTTTGTCCTCGTTAGGTGGCGCCGGTCATCTTTAATTTAATCAATCATCGTTTGTTGCCTTTTTGTTTTCTGTAATCACTTGAAGCGTTTTATTTTCCACGCAAAATTGTTTGATTTGCACCTTACGTATCAAGTTTTTTTTTATTATCACTGTGGACTTCGGATAGATTGCTTAACTCTATTTCATTAACGTGATCAATTGAATTGTAGGTAGTATAGGTTTAGGAGATATTTTACTTATATTTTATTGCGCCAGTCAATTAGCTAGATTAGGGTTAGGATTGTGTTTGTACTTAAAAATGTGTTTTATTTATGTGTACTAATTATTTCTTCATTCTATTTGAATAAGAATTAATTTAGCGTGATTGTCTATAAGGTATAAATTTTGTTTTAAACGACGCCCATCATTTCTGAATTAACAAATAAATTCAATACAAGATCTGTGAAGTGTTGGGAGTCCGTTTGACATCGATAGCATTCAAATTTTGGCAACTACACTTGGGTTTAAAACAAAATTTTCTAAATTATGTCGCTTTCGGGTGTGATCACGCGCTCGAAAGCAAACCAAATAAAGAAGGACGCTGACGAGGCTGCCCGTGTCGTTGAAGCCGAGGTCGACAATACAAATCAATCTGGAATCAGCACCAAATCAAACCCAATTTCAAGCTCTTCTAGATTGACCAAAGAAAGTCGTCGAACCAACAACTCAACTTCGACCAAAAGAAGCTTAAAAGGAGCAAAGATCAAGAAGGCGGTCCTCCAAGCCCGCAACAAGGCTCAAGCTGAGATTCATAAAACTGAATCTCAGCAGTTAAAGGATAGAACCAAATTTGACAGGGAAGAATTACAAAGAATTCGTTCGGAAAAGGAACAACAATCAAGAGAAGAAGAACAACGATTAAAGTTAGAACAACAAAAAGAAGAACAACGATTAATTCGAGAAGAGCAAGAGCAGAAGTTTCAACAACAACTTCACCAAGCTCGATTGAACGCCGAATTAAGTGAAACAATGGTGGAAATTTCTGCCCTTGAAGATGATGACCAAGTGGTGAGTCCTCAACAGCAGACTAATGAAAATCCGTTTACAACTGTAAGTACGGATGTTGCTTGTTGTTCTTCGTCGTTGTTTCGCGCTCCCGCACCCGCTACTGTTGGTTTGACGCCGGTCGCGAACGTTCTTAAACAAACGGAAATAATTTGCGCTACCTCAGATTTCGCTGCCCTTAATAAGAAAACTCGTAATAAAAACGTGACTGATCGTGACAGGGATCGCCCGGTCGCTTCTGTTACATGGTCCGCGCCCACCAATCTAGGCGAGCCGGCTTACCCACATACTGAACACCAACTACAGTCATCTAAATTCGATATTCTAAGAAATTATGATTCCGCCACGAAATTGGACTGTCCTTCGGAGCCTTATGTAGAAAGGGGAGACGAACATGAAATTTCAAAATTTATTTGGGTCCAGGGTTTCTTCACCCCGAGAACGTCAATTCACAATAGGTCCCACCCCTAATTTACCGTCCCTCGAGCCGGACGTTTTCGACGGTAACCCGATAAATTACTGTAGCTTTATCGACTCTTTCGACGCTTTGGTTGCGTATAATGTACCGGAACCTAAGCGCAAACTTTATTATTTACTGCAATACACTAAAGGCCCAGCTCGGGATCTCGTAAAGGGTTGTCAATATTTGCCCGGACAAGATGGTTACATTAAGGCCAGAAACCTTAAAAATACCTTTGGCCAAAAATTTCAAATAGCTAAAGCTAATATAGACTTGGTGGCTAATGGTCCTGTTCTAGACATTAAAGATAAACTGAGCTTAATTGCGTTTTCTGCCAAATTAAATGCGTGCATAAATGTCTTAGAGGGAATGAACTATTTAAACAGAATGGATAATCTTGACATCTTGCACAAAATTGCTAAACGTCTACCACCTTACTGGATCACTGGATGGCAATGTGAAGCTGATCACCTAATACATGCTAAGCTACGGGAAGTCAGTATAAAGGATCTGGCTAGTTATGTTTCTTTGAGAACGAGACAGCAAACCAATTTTGCTTGCGACTGGAATCGAACACCCAAAACAAAGGAAATAACCAGGTCTAATTCCGATCGTAAAGTTTATAATTTTGCTGCGCAAATAAATCAAGTGGCACCGAATAAGTCCCAGAAATGCACTCTTTGTAATAACCCTCATTTCTTGAACCAATGCAAGCAATTCCGTAAACTTAATTATTTAGACCGTATCAAGTTCGTAAATGAGCATAAGCTTTGCTGGTGTTGTTTAGACAGTGGGCATTTTGCCAAGGTCTGTGCTAGGAACTCTCCCTGTAAAAAACCTGGTTGCACGCAACGGCATACAACGCTTTTACACCCGCCTGATTCTATTGTGCTTCCATCAGCTGAAAAAGGCTCAAACCCTTCCTCAGATGTGACGGTCAAGTCTGGATTTGCCGGCGTTAACAATAAGCCTAGCAATAACCTTCTGCCTATCGTCCCGGTCAAAGTGAAACTGCGAAATAAGGAGAAATATGTAACTACGCAAGCTCTTGATTCAGGTAGCACAAACTCCTTTATTGCTCAAGACTTAATTAGGTAGCTAAAAATTAATGAAACACCGATTGTTGATGTCATTACCCAGACGATTCAGTCAGCACCAGAAAGGAGAAAGGCACAACTTGTCACCAATATTGAAATATGCGACTTGAATGAATCGGGATGCTTAAGCCTACATCCTCTTCTCTCTCTGCCTTCTATACCTGCTTCTTCTAATGATGCCCCCACTCAAGATGATATTAAGGAGTACGACGAATTCAGAGACATATATATAGAAAGTGTCAACACCGATGTAGGTTTGCTTATTGGAAATGACAATCGACATATCCTACAAAAGAGGTTCTTAACCAGTTGGTAATTACCCACTAGTGGGGAATTTGAGGATTTCAGGTGGGTAATTTGAGGTTTCGGAAAACGAAGGACATGGGCAGTGAAAAACTTTAAACAGGAATGTGAGAGCCAGTACGATTTTAGGAAATCCATATGCATGAAGTTTCGAAAACTTAACCTTTTGAGCGCGGCCTCCCTTCCAAATATCAATGGATACTGCTTAAGTATCGAAAGCGGGAATTCCCCAAGTTACATATCATTTTGTTAGTTAGGAAAGCAGCTTTCTAATGAGCTGTATTGTGTTCTATATGTTACCATTGAAGTTATTGCTAATATCTGCGGTTGAAGTTGCTGTTTGGAAATGGATAAGGCTTATTATATTCTTAACAAGTCTTAAAAATGTTATCAGCTGATATTGATACAGGAAGTGAACTAGGTTAGTTGCCTAATGCTAGTTTATAACTAGCCTAACAGTTAAATTTTCGAATCTTCATGCTTAAGGCAATAACTTTTATTACTTATCTGGTAAATTCTAGATTTCTAATCTAGAAGTTGTTTAGATTTCTAGAAAGATTCTGTAGTCTAGATTAGTTTAGCATTATGACTAAAGTTAAACGAAAATATGACGATGATTACCTGAATTATGGATTCATATTTGTGGATAAAGGTAATGAGCAGTTACCACAATGTGTTATATGCCTTAAAACTTTTTCAAATGCCTCCATGAAGCCCTATCAACTGAAACAACATCAAGTCAAAGTCCACTCACAGTTAGCTGAAAAGAACCGGAGCTACTTTGAACTAAAAGCACATCAAGTGAAGAAAATGAGATTGGATACTACCGGTCAGTTTCAAACCACTTCAAAGGCAATGCTGACAGCATCTTATGCAGTTTCTTTACAAGTTGCAAAAGCCAAAAAGCCTTATAACATCGCCGAGACACTGATAAAACCGTGTCTCGTGGAGTGTGCTACTATTTGGCTCGACTCAAATGCCGTTTCCAAGATTAAGCAAGTATCCTTATCCAATGTCGGCAAGTCGGCAGCGTGGTCGAGTGGTTAAAGCACCGGACTGATGATCAGTATGGTCTAGGTTCAAAACCCACTTACGCCATTCTGTTGTGTCCTTGGGAAAGACACTTTACGGCACTTTCCCCTGTTTGGTGGTCTTGACAAGCAGTACTAAATTGCAGTAATATCTCTACTAACTTACTAGCGGACAGCAATATCTTGGCATCTCCGGAAGCAGGTCGGGGTAATTGCTTACCCTATGTATAGCGCCTCCGTCGCTTTCCTGCGAGTCAGGAGGATAAATATAGAGATTAAAATATAAAATATAAAAAAAAAAAAAAAAAAAAAATGACACTATTAAGTCACGCATTGATGATATGGCATGCAATATCAAATCTAAACTCATCGCTAATATTAAAGCTTCACCTGTGTTTGCAATTCAACTCGATGAGTCGGTTGACGTTGCAAATCTATCTCAACTGATGGTGTTTGTTCGGTATGTTCACAATCAAGCCATTGAGGAAGACTTTCTTTTTTGTCGGCCATTGGAAACTACTACAAAGGCGAGCGATGTGTTCAAACTGGTGGAAGAATTTTTTGAGACTGAAAAGTTGAATTGGAATAAACTCGTTGGTGTGTGTACTGATGGGGCACCTGCTATGTTGGGTGCGCGGTCTGGTTTTGTTGAACTGGTGAAAAGGAAGAATCCAAATATTATTGCCACGCACTGTATCATACATCGAGAGGCATTGGCGTCAAGAACAATGCCTGAAGAACTCAAGCAAACATTGGATTCTGCAATAAAGATCTTAAACTACATAAAAGCGAGTGCATTGAATTCCCGGCTCTTCCGAAGATTGTGTCAGGATATGGAATCAGAACATCAAAATTTGGTGTATCACACTTCTGTTCGCTGGCTTTCCAAAGGCAACATGTTAAATCGCCTTGTGCTTTTACTTCAAGAGGTTATTGAATTTCTTGAAATTCAAAAGAAAAGAGAATTGAAGTCAATTATTACTGACAGTATATTTCAGAAGAGATTGGCGTATCTTGCAGACATATTTGGTCATTTGAATGAACTGAATCGCAAGTTACAAGGAATGGATTCAAACATAATTGTGCAACGGGACAAGATAGCTGCATTTATTGCAAAGCTGGAATTGTGGAAAGGGAAAATACAGAGTGGTGGCAGTGTCGCGTCATTTCCGACGTTACATAAAATGTTTGGAATGACTGGTATTAGTTCCGTTATTCAAAGTGATGTTGTTGAACATTTGGACAAGCTTACTTGTGAATTTCATCGGTATTTTCCATCCATTGAAGATGACACTCCTACAATGGCATTAACTAGGAATCCATTTCGATTCCCTGTTGCAGGTGTTCAAGATGATGAAGAAAACACACAAGAACAGTTTTTGGAAATGATTCATGATTCAGCTGCCAAAGCTTCATTTGAAGATAATACATTGGGTAAATTTTGGGCAATTATGATGAATATATACCCAAAAGTTGCAGCAAAACCATTATCATTGCTGACTGCTTTCTCATCGACATATCTTTGCGAATGGGTTCCTTTAAAATACGCAGGTCGGCGTGGCCGGCGTGGTCGACGTGGTCGACGTGGTCGGCGTGGTTGGCGTGGTTGGCGTGGTTGACGTGGTCGGCGTGGTCGACGTGGTCGGCGTGGTCGGCGTTTATCACTTACAACTGCAAATTTTTTTTAGTAAAAGCCGAACTTTTTGACCAACATAAGTCCTTGTCAAAACATCTAAACGTTTAATTACCCGGCAGTTATATCAACCAATTTAGTTCTTGTTTACGATCCGCCCAGTTAATTCATTTTATCTTATAAATTTTGGAAATTCCTTAAGTCTGCTAAGTTAATAACGGCGAACAGTGAATGTGACCAAATAGTTTAACCCAATAGCACATAAACACGGTACCTTTAAAATGTACAGGTCGGCGTGGTCGGCGAGGTTGGCGTGGTCGGCGTGGTCGGCGAGGTTGGCGTGGTCGGCGTGGTCGGCGAGGTTGGCGTGGTGAGTGATAAGCGTGGTCGGCGTGGTTGGCGTGGTCGGCGTTATCGGCTAGGTTAATGAAAAGAATAATCGTTCTGTAAGCTTCTCGTGGACGAGGTTGGTTCGATAAGCTACTTCAGAAAAGCTTAGTTGGTAAGTTTTTTAGAATTCGCTTGTAAATAACAGCAAGCAATATAAAACATTTTACCAATATAATTGCAAATTCTTGTTGAAAGCGTGGACATGAACTTAAGTCTGCTAAGTTAATAACGGCAAACAGTGAACGTGACCAAACAGTTTAACTCAATAGCACATAAACAGACATTTATAATACAACTCAACAAAAATATACCTAACATTATTCTTAAGGAATTTTCAAAATTTATAAGATAAAATGAATTAACTGGGCGGATTGTCGCCGACCACGCCGACCACGCCGACCTGTACATTTTAAAGGTACCGTTGCGAATCAGCTTTTTCGAATGTTGTCACCATAAAAACAAAAGCACGAAACTCAATGTTAAATCTGGAATCAGATTTGCGTTGTGCAATCTCAAAACTAAAACCTGACATTAAGTTGATCGTCGCTGAAAAGCAGCAACAAAAATCACATTGACAAATTTGAACCGAAGTTAATAAATAGGTTGTTATTTTTCTCAATAAATTGTTCTTTTCGTTACATACCGTTGTGCTGTTGGATATATCACAACAGGTCATCAGACTGCGTTTTGATTTTTCATTGAGTCTTAAAAGTATGAAAGGTAGTGGGGAATATAGATTTATTAAGTAGTGAAGTGGGTAATGAAGGAAAAAAGGTTAAGAAGCGCTGTCCTACAACCTCTTGAGGTAGTTAATTTTGAGGCAGGCCATTATGCCATTAAAACTCATATAGGTTGGGTTATCAATTGCCCTTCAAAAACAGGTAATCTTCCGAGTTATTGTAAAAATTTCTTAATAAAATCAACAACAGGCAATCCCATCCAATGTGTACGCTTTGTTCAGACTTGATTGACAGTGTTCATGATAAAAATAGCTTATCATGTGATCAAGCCCGGTTTATAGACTTGGTGTCTAAATCGATTCGGTATTGTGACAACTCGCATTACGAGATTGCCTTACCTTTGCGGAACCAACAGCTTCAACTGCCGTACAATAGATCGGCCGCCGAAAGGAGGATGCAATCTCTAAAACAAAGGTTTATAAAAAACGCAGAATTGCAAAGTGACTATAAGGTCTGCATGCAACGCATGATCACTTCCGGCTACGTTGAAAATGTGGAGTTAACAAAGGGTCAAGAGGGCAAAACTTGGTTCATCCCTCATCATGGCGTGTACCACAAAGATAAACCAGGTAAAATAAGAATTGTGTTTGATTGCTCAGCCAAATTTAAGGGCATATCTTTAAACAACTGTCTCTATCAAGGCCCGGACTTGAATAATAATTTGCTGGGAGTGCTTCTGCGGTTTCGAAGGAAGAGCATCGCTATCTAAGCCGATGTAGAAAGCATGTTCCATCAAATACAAATTCCCATTGAAGACAGGGATTTAATGCGTTTTCTCTGGTAGAAGGATGGAAACATTAAAAACGAAATACAAGAATTTAGAATGTGCGTCTATCTGTTTGGAGCAGTATGTTCTCCTTCTTGTGCCAATTTCGCTTTGAAACAAGTTGCTAATGATCATCAGGATAAATTTGATAGTATTACTATTGACACAGTTAAGAATTGTTTTTATGTGGATGACTGCTTGACATCAGCTCCAAGTGTAAGCACCGCAAAACTACTGATGAGTGAATTAAAACAGTTGCTGGAGCTGGGAGGTTTTAACCTCACAAAATGGACCAGCAATAATCGCGAGGTGATTCAAGCGGTGCCGTTAGCTGATCGTTCGAAGGAATTGCACAATCTTAACCTGTCTAGTGATAAATTACCACGGGGAACTGCGCTTGGATTGTGGTGGAATGCGGAAACAGACACACTTTGCTTTAAGGTAAACGTTGCTTCTAAGCCAACTACCAAAAGAGGCATCCTTGCCACTGTAAATTCTCTTTTTGATCCTCTTGGTTTTGGAGCACCTGCCCTTCAACCTGCCAAGGTTCTGCTTCAAGATTTATGTAAATTAAAGCTTAACTGGGATAAGCCCATTCCCTTTGCACTTGAAAAAAAAGGCGAGCTTGGAAGACGCAGTTACCGCTATTAGCATCTTTTCAGACACCCAGGTGCTATTATCCACCTCAATTTGCAAGGGAAATAACGCAAGCCTGCATACATCATTTCTCCGATGCGTCTGAAAAATCTTATGGTTATGTCTCTTATCTTCGCTTGCTAAATGAACTAGGTGATATACACTGCTCATCTTTAATCGGGAAAACTAAGTTAACCTCAATGAAGACTTTGACGACTCCTAGACTCGAACTCTGTGCGGCTACCATCGCTGTGCGTTTAGACGAAAAACTTCGCGCAGAACTCAACTTTCCTTGCCCGCTCAAACCATCTACATTTTGGACGGACAGTGCTTCTGTACTGAGATATATCAACAACGAATCTTCTGTTTTTCACACTTTTGTTGCTAATAGAGTGCAACTCATTCGAGACCTGTCTCAGCCGGAACAATGGCGCTATGTACCCACCCAAGAAAATCCAGCTGATAATGCGTCACGGGGTCTCACAATACAAGCGCTTGCTCAAGAACAACGCTGGCAATCTGGTCCTAAATTTTTATGGCAATCAAAGTTGTTTTGGCCTGATCAACCAGTTTTAACGAAACGCGATGCTATCAACGATTCCGAAATAAAGGAAATTTGCGTGTCTTGCGTGGCCTCTACTTCATCCAACCAACATATTTTAGACAAACTGTTAACCAAATATTCAAACTGCCTAAAATTGTTACGAGTGTGCGCCAGAACGATTTATTTTAAAAAATTGTTTCTTCATTTATTAAATAAGGGAGAAACGCATCATGAGAAACCATTTATTATGTTAAATGTACAAGATATATATGAAGCTGAAAATTTGATATTAGGTCATTTGCAAGCATGCGCTTATCCGGAGGAAATTTTGTGTCTCAAACAAGATAACCCCTTAAAAGGATCCAGTTCCTTGTACAAACTAAATCCCTTTCTAGAAGATGGTTTGCTTAGAGTCGGTGGACGCATTGAACATGCTCCACTCCCTTACGAAATGAAACATCCTGTTTTGATTCCTAATAACCACCCTGTAGCGAGTCTTATAATTGAAGATATCCATTGCAAGCTTGGTCATGCTGATCAGCAGCATGTTCTTTCCGAATTGCGAAGTAAGTACTGGGTTGTCAGAGTCAACTCGACTGTAAGAAAGGTCTTGGCTAATTGCACGCACTGCCGTAAAAGGTTTTCTCGTCCTTTACAACAAAAAATGGCTCATTTTCCTGAACAGAGATTAGATTCTACTAAACCACCTTTTTCCTATGTAGGCGTTGATTATTTTGGTCCCTTCTTTACGCGAAGAGGTCGAGCAAAGGTTAAAAAATACGGGGTTGTTTTCACTTGCTTAACTATTCGTGCTGTTCACATTGAAATAGCCTCTAATTTTGATACCTCATCCTTTATTCAAGCCCTCAGACGTTTTTTGGCACGACGTGGCCCAGTTATTCAAATAAAATCTGATAACGGCACAAATTTTGTAGGTGGAGAACGCGAATTAAAGGCTCTCGAAAACTGGAATCGAGAGCAAATTCACGATTTTTTGTTACAAAGACGCATAGATTGGTCTTTCAACCCACCTGGGGTTTCACATTTTGGAGGCGTCTGGGAAAGACTTATTAGATCGATCAGAAAGATACTTAAAGGACTTTGTAACGAACAAGTCCTAACAGATGAGTCCCTCAATACTTTAATGTGTGAAGTAGAAAATATCATAAACAGCCGTCCAATCACTTGCTGTTCAGATGACCCCAGTGATCTAGAATCGTTGACACCTAACCATTTTCTCCAATTAAAGCCACCATGCGCCTTGCCACCTGGTACCTTTTTCCAACACGATTTGTCTTCTCGCAAGCACTGGCGTCAAGTTCAATACTTAACCAACGTTTTTTGGTCGCGTTGGATTAAGGAATACGTACCTTTGCTGCAAGCTCGACAAAAATGGAATAAAGTAAATACCAACCTTTCAATCGGAGACATTGTTTTAATCGTCGACTCTTCCCTGCCTCGTAATGCCTGGCTCATTGGTTGCGTGGTAGAGACGTATCCCGATTCTAAAGGTCTAGTACGCTCTGTTCGGGTGAGAACAAAACATTCAATTATTGTGCGGCCTATCACAAAACTGTACCTAATCGTATCCAACGAAATGTAATGTTCGTTGTTGCAGTTTATTATTTTCTTGTCATGTCTAATTACGTTCATGGTTAAGCGCTATATGTGTTGTAACGCGCTTAAAGGGGGGAATGTAACTGCCATTTTGTCCTCCTTAGGTGGCGCCGGTCATCTTTAATTTAATCAATCATCGTTTGTTGCCTTTTTGTTTTCTGTAATCACTTGAAGCGTTTTATTTTCCACGCAGAATTGTTTGATTTGCACCTTACGTATCAAGTTTTTTTTTATTATCACTGTGGACTTCGGATAGATATTTCATTAACGTGATCAATTGAATTGTAGGTAGTATAGGTTTAGGAGATATTTTACTTATATTTTATTGCGCCAGTCAATTAGCTAGATTAGGGTTAGGATTGTGTTTGTACTTAAAAATGTGTTTTATTTATGTGTACTAATTATTTCTTCATTCTATTTGAATAAGAATTAATTTAGCGTGATTGTCTATAAGGTATAAATTTTGTTTTAAACGACCCCCATCATTTCTGGATTAACAAATAAATTCAATACAAGATCTGTGAAGTGTTGGGAGTCCGTTTGACATCGATTGCATTCAAATTTTGGCAACTACAGTATTAGTGTAGGCAGGGAAGGCATATATGTTTAAAAATTGATTTGTGGCAAATGTAGTATTGGTATCAACAAAAAATAATTTAGTTATTTATAAAAGAACATTTTTGGGACATGTTGGCAAAAGAATCAATAAAATTAGTAACGAATATTATATTGATTATATACTTGATTAAACTACAGTAAATAAATAATAGATAGTACATTTATTTTATGTGTTTCTTTTGAAGTTAAGAGCCATAATCAAAGTTTAAATGCCATATCTAAAAAACGTACAATGTAATTAAGGGTTCTTAGTGTTAAAATAAAGTTTTTTTCTGGCAAGATTTCACAGTACTAAAAATAATTGAATTTTTGTTTTAGTTAATAGCGTAAATGTATGACTGTACAATGCATATTGTTATTAATCTTTTAATACATATTTTATAGGAACTATAATTTTAAGTAATGAAGGCTTATGATTTCATTTTCAATAGTTTAGCAATTCCTGGTGACTGTCTCCATGCAGTTAACAACTAACTGTCTCCATGTCTCCATACAGCTAACAAACTATCTCTTAATATTAAAAAAACAAAGTACATGATATTCAGCACATCTAGCTCAAATAGAACACAAAAAAATCTCTTTTGACAATTAGAGGAAAACCAATTGATAGAGTTTCATCAATCAAGCTTTTAGGAGTAATATTCAATGAACATTTAACATGGAAAGATCACATGGAAATGCTACTTAGCAAACTTAAATCATCCTTATATTGTGTGATGAGAGTAAAACCATATCTAAACAAAGAATCACTATTAACACTTTTTCACTCTTTAATTCTAAGTCATATAAGATACTGTATTACAACTTGGTGTTTTGGTCATAACGTTTTACTAAATAAGCTTCAGAAAATCTGCAATAAGTTTATGAAAATGATATTTATTTCAAAATCTATTAAGAATTCAAAGAAAACAAAAATAATCAACATTATGTACAACATACAACAACTTTATAAGTTAAACATTGCTATTTTAATGTAAAAATTTTTTAATAAACAATTGCCTACAGCGTTTAACAATATATTTCAAACAAAAACATCCAATGTGATCACAAGGAGCAACTCTCAAATTATATCCATATCATGTAAAAATACAGTCTCTAAACAATCTATTAGATACATTTGGAACTGACCTAAAATTTGGAACCAATTGCCTGCCAGCATAAAAAAGAGTAATTCATTGAGTGCATTCAATAAAAAAGCAAAAATTTTCTTTTTTGAAGAACTATCTAACACCTAAACTACTTGCTTCCTCATGCAACTTGTTGCTGGTTTTCTTTCTTTTATGTTTCAAGAAATCATTTATATGTTCGAACAAAACAGTGCTCCGATGATTCAATTGCCTTTAACATCACTGATTGGAATAATTTTGCAAGAAATTTGTCTTGACTTTGTATCAACACGTTTATAATTTCATTAATCTTTCGTTCAGTAATGACAATATTATTTAATTCTCTTTTTTTCTGCTTGTGTGTGTTTGTTGTACTGAGGCATTTGTTCTTTGAAATGATCATATGATCCAGAACAGGATTTCTTTTGGTGGGTTTGTTTGCCTGTTCGGCTGGTGGAGTATGTTCAAGCTTTCACTGATTTTGAGGCTTGATCATATTTTATGAGCCACACTCTGCTATGGTCCCACCAATGCACTGCCCCCACGGCAGAGTTTCGTTTTTATCAAATGACCTCAACGTAACTTAATTTTTAATGTGTTTCTTATTTTTATCTTCCTGTTCTTTTTTTTTTTTTTTCTATAAATAAATTTATATTGAGGTGAAGCAACCTTGCTTCTTGTAATACAACGTCTATAAAATAATTCATTGCTATCTTAGCAAGCTACAACATACATTCGTTTTGTTGCTTCTTCCTTTTTCTAATCCGCAGTCTTACGTTTATTATTAAATTATAGTTGCATTTTTATTATGTGGCAGAGCAGAAATAAAAGAAAACTGAACTGAACAGTTAAACAAAGGCTTGGTGCTATTCTTATACATAGTTTGAGTTTCTTTTTGATCAATTCTTTTTGATACGAATCTAGAAATCATTGCTTAATAGCTATTGTTTCTTGGGTACAAAATCATGACTACCAGAATAGATTTTGTTCAGTTTTATAGTATACTTTTAATGGTTGCAACATTGTTTTTTTTTATTAATGAAAATTATAAAGTTTTAATATAAAATAATTTGATGCAAAAAATCAAATTTTTTTGGGTTGCCAATATGGTTTTGTAATTCTTTAAACTAAATAAAAATTGTTAATTTTAGCTGTTGTTGCTTTATTAATTAATCATAAAAAATTTAAATATAATATTTTAACTTGTTTAATTGCATTATATACAGTATTTTGTGCAATTTTGTACTCTGATTAAAATATCAATATCAGAAGTATTCAGCACCTGCATCCCCTTCACATCTTCATGCAGCAAATCCTTTGATGATGAATACAAATTCAGGTTTTTACATTGTATATCATATTCTGGTTGTTTTATTTATCATTTTAAAATGTGTTCAGTGGATAAAAAAACAATAGTTTTATGTTATCTCTTAAAGTCCACTTGTTGAGTTCTTCTTATCCTATTGCTTCATTTGCATCCCGTTTGCCACATTCAACTTTATAAATTTACTTTAGCATTATTATATAACAATTTAAGATATTATTCTGATATTGCTTTCATAACTGCATCCATAACATACAGTTATTTTTTCTTTATTTTGCTGATGTTGTTATCAACCATAAATTTTCATATCTCATAAGTGTGTTGGATCAGTCATAAACAAATATTTTATTATTTTAATTATGTTATTTATTTGTGACTGATTCACCTCAAAAATGCTGGGGAATTCTTATCTTTCAGGACTTTTTAATGTTCAGAACCAACACTTTGTAGTCACAGTAAAGCTATGAGTCATAGGATGGGAAGATTTTGATTGAAATTAGACTCTTCAAATATTAAAAGATGCTGTCTACAACTCTTAGTAGTAGGAACTCTAGTACTAGTCAAGGATGGGGAGGTAGCCTAATTTAGATTATGCTCTGGAGCCAATTATTTTTAAACTGGACCTCTGGCTCCAGCCCCAGAACCAACATTTGACTCTAGTAGCTGGGCTCCAGACCCAACTTGACAATACATATATAAGCATTGTCCAATAAAGTATAGCTAGATGATATGTTAGTCATCAAAAATTTACTATCTTGCACTTTGCTGGAACCCTAAGGTGAATTATATATTATTCAAGGGCTCAATATTATCCGAGGGTCCAATGGGTAGAGTTCTATATTTTCCAAAGGGCCTATATATTAATTACCCTAGGTTACAACCCTAGGATCCATCATATATCTCCAGCAAAAGAAGACTTTATTACATTCAGCACATTCACATACATAACAAATCTTCCAAACACCATTATCACTGCAGATGTCAATACTCACTTGCCATTATGGTATTCACCAACCAAAAACCATAGAAGAGGAATGATTAACAACTCCAATCACATTACATTACACAAAAACACTCTGACATATCTACCACCTAATCACAACAGCCTACTTTACCAGAGATCATAGTTTTAGCAGACTTGCATTATTGCACTAGCTAGAAAACCACCTCTCCCTTACATCAAATCATTTACTCTTACTTACCACCCTTAGCATACATCACAACACCAAAACAAATCTATTTCACTTCACAATAACAATAACAAGTTAACAAAAGCCAGTTGGACATCATTTAACCCTTTCAGTCACGGAGAATTAATAATTTTTTTGAAAAATTTATTTAATATTTGTACAAATATAACTGCAAAAACATATAATTAGAGAATTTTGTATAAAAAAATTTTAATTAGTGCCAGAAATGTATGTCCTGTTTATTGGACAATGTGACATGATCATATAATGTATTGTAAGACTAAAATTGAATTTAGAAAATTGTCCAATGTATTGGACAAGATGACTGAAAGGGTTAAACAACGTATTGAAAATCTCATCTCCCACAGACCCTACTGCACAAATGTCTATAAAGCAAAATCACATCTTGTAAAGGAAATACTGGATGCCAAAAGACCCTTCATTCCTAAAGAAAATTAAAACAGCACAAATAGCACTCAGTTGCCCATGCATATCTACAAGCTCATTCAACACCAAAATTACATTTGCAAGCAAAACGGATTGGATCCATAAATCATTACCTTCACTATCACATAAATAAACATACACATGAACACAAAACAAACACCCAAAAACAATGTCTTGACAAAATTAAACACTAACACAATCTGACTCCCTGTGGGCACTATAGCAAAACTAATAAAAGACCACCTACATAATAGAACAGAAGCATCAACTTTGGAACTAAAACAGCCATCTGATATGAACAAAGCAAAAGTTTTCAGTAAACAATTCACAAACGTCCCTTACAGCACAGGCAAAATCAACAGACACATAGACCATACAATAAAAACCTTTCCACTGACAAAATACTACTTGCCAATTAGCTATCTGAAACAGCACAAACAACTACAGGACCTGATGGTATAAACATCAAACACCTGAAAAATCTAACACTTACCATCAGATACTTTGCGAGCATTTACAACACTACCCTCAATACCAACACAGTACCACATCTTGGGAAACAAACCACAATAATTCCCATTATAAAACCAAACAAGGATCACAACATTGGCACAAACTACTGATCCATATCACTTTTATCACCCATTACCAAAACACTAGAGAAAACACTACCACCATAAATAACAGAAAACATTCCAGTTATTTCATATCAATAAACATAAACACTCAACATACACTACTTCACACAACATCTATAGCCAAATCACAAAAGGCTTCAACAATCCAAGGCAACATCATGCTGTAGCAGTAACTTTGGACATGAGCAAGGTATTTGATACTGATGTGTTTGACATATACAAACTTATACTAACAAAAATTTCAAACATCATCACTTCATAGCCAACTACATTAAAGGACAACAAGCATGCACTTGATACAATGGCACACTTTCAAAACTCAAATTAATCATCATCTGGAGTAACACAAGGTGGAGTTCTGTCTCCAACATTATTCAAAATTTACATCTCAGAGATTCCAACCCCCAAAAGCTGTACAAATCACAACATATGCTGATGACATAGCAATCACAGCATCTCACACCAATCACCATTTAAGCCCCAACAATTCATTCAACCCTATCCTTACAAGATCTATAAATGGACCACCATTAATATTCTTTATATAAACACAGAAAAAGCTACAACTGCACTTTTTACCAAGCTGAATATGGCACAGCTCTATGACTTAAATAAAACAATCCAACACTACCAATAACAAAACACTCAAAAATTCTTGCAATTACTCAAGACTCAAAACTAACATTTTCAAAACACATAAATCTCACCATCATTAAGGCAAAACAAATGCTTAGCATTCTCAAAGCACTCATTTCTACCAAATGGGGTAAACAAAAAGAACTTATCTTCTTTACATTTAAAGCTAGCACTTGCCGCATATTGGAGTATGTAAACATCATATGGAGCACTCTCATTATCAAACACCAACATCAAGAAACTGCAAACCATTCAGAACACAGCTTTGCATATTGCTACTGGCTGCACACAAGACACAAACACTCAACATTTACATGACAAAATCAGTGTTCTCTCAATGGGCACCTATCTCAAACTTTATACTACTCAGTTACTCAAACACAAACACACTCTTTACATTACCTTGATGCACATTCAGATCCACAAATTAATGAAGTGACTTCCAAATGTAAAAAAATATATTACCTGCAAAAATTTTGATGGTTCTGGCTTCACAAAATATAAGAACTTGGCTCCAGCTTTGGCTCCAGTTTTTTTTCCAGCTTGTTCAAAATTGGCAGGCTCCATGGCCATAGATCTGGCTCTTGCTCACAATTTAAAAAATTAATTCAAATACTAACACATCCTTTATGTAATGACCTTAATGCACATTCAGATCCATGAATTAATAAAGTGACCTCTGAATGTAAAAAATATGTTCCTAGGAATAGGAGCCTGCAAATATTTTGATGGTTCTGTTTTCACAAAATATAAGAACTTGGCTCCAGCTTTGGCTCCAGTTTTTTTTCCAGCTGGTTCAAAATTGGCAGACTTCATGGTCATAGGTCTGGCTCTGGCTCACAACTTAAAAAAGTAATTCAAATACTAAGACACCTTTTATGTAATGACCTTAACGCACATTCAGATCCATGAATTAATAAAGTGACCCCTGAATGTAAGAAATATATTTCTGGGAATAAGAGCCTGCAAAAATTTTGATGGCTTCAGTTAGGGATGTGCCAAAGCCAAAGCTTTGGCCAAAACCACTTTGCCGAAGTTGAAGCTTTGGCTTTGGCAAAGATTTGTTGTTGTTGTCATTTTGTGAGGGTCTATGCTCCCTCTTGATAAATTATTTTTACAAAATATCCAGACAGCTATGCTTAACATCCTCATTACTTATTTTGAAGTAATCCCATAAGGGATTTTCTTAGCTTAGTTCTCCATATCGTTAATGCTCAGATGTGAAACATCAATGATCAACATGAGGATATTTATATGTACACTTAAAAAGATCCAATTGTTTATAACAATTATATAACACAGTACGAGGTGTGTCCAAAAAGTAATGAGACTGGTGTTATAAAAACTTTATTTAAAAATATTGAAATATACCAAAGTCAAATTCCTTCAAAGTAATCCCCTTCCACATGAAAGCACTTGTGCATTTATTTTTTCCACAATTCAAAACATTCTTGGAAGGGATTTTCTGAAATCTTTTTGAGCTCTGTCATTCAGCCATTTTGATGGAATCGATGTCGGAAAAATGGGTTCCCTTCAGAACAGATTTGATCTCAGGGAAGAAAAAAAGTCACACAAGGCCAGATCGGGGGAATATGGGGGGTGTTCTAAAGTTACAATGTTTCTTTCTGTGAGAAACAGACAAATACTCATGGCTATGTAAGCAGGAGCGTTATCGTGATGAAACATCCATGCGTGGGCTTCCCAATAGCTCTTACCAAAGTCAAAAGTAAAAGTGATGCCCATTGTGTTCTTTGATATTGAAGGCATCGATCATCTCAAATTCCTACCCCAAGGTCAAACAGTGAATTAAACCGTTTATGAAGAGATTCTTTGGTGCTTTGTAAGAACAGTGTGTGACAAGAGGCAGAGCCTTTGGGAAGCCTACGCATGGACGCTCCATTGCAATAATGCTCCTGCTTACACAGCCCTGAGTATTCGTCAGTTTCTCGCAGAAAGAAACATTGTAACTTTGGAGCATCCCCCCATATTCCCCTGATCTGGCCTTGTGTGACTTTTTTTCTTCCCTGAGATCAAATCTGTTCTGAAGAGACCCCATTTTTCTGACTTCAATTCCATCAAAATGGCTGCGACGACAGAGCTCAAAAAGATCTGAGAAAATGCCTTCCAGGAATGTTTTGAATTGTGGAAAAGGCAAATGCATAAGTGTTTTCAAGTGGAAGGGGATTATGATTACTTTGAAGGAATTTGACTTTGGTATATTTCAATATTTTTCAATAAAGTTTTTATAACACCATTTTCATTACTTTTCGGACACACCTTGCATACACTTTAAATATAATTAATCAGCTACAGACTAATTATAAAACAACATTATTTACAACAAACGTTTTTTCACCACTCAGACACATGAGAAGTTTTTTAATTTTATATTAAAACCATAGACAGTTACAAATTGAAAGTTCATACAGTGATAACATAGCACACATTTATCGATCTGAAGGTTGGGCATTTTACTGCCATAGTCCTTGCTAGCATAACAGAAAGAAAGATGGAACAAAGCGGGGCTAACTGTAAGTCAGTGGCTTGCAATAACCTCTGAGGCTGGACATGCAGTTGGGATGCAATACTTTATGGATAGGACAAAATATTGTCTGGGATTCTCAGACAAAGACCAAATTTGTCTCAAAATCATGGTGTTCTTCAAAACAAAAGTTTTTAATTGTAATCACTTTCAGATTTCTGACTTTTCGTCCCAAAATTATAGTGTTCTCTAAAAAAAAAGTCTTCACCTCAGATCAGCCTCAGATTTTTCTAATTCTGTCCCAAAACCGTGATGTTCTTTATTAAGTAAAAAAATAAAAGTCATCAAAACTTCTTTGCTCATGCAAAGCATGACTTGGAGGCCCTGACTGCATGCCACTGCTGTAAGTCAGTCTAAACCAGGAGTTCTTCAACTTTTTGAGATGTGCCTCCCTTTCGTCATAAAAATAAAACTTGCACCCCCCTTGATAATACCAACAAAACAGAATAAGTTCATCTTTTATTTCATACATGCACGCTAACTTGTTAATTAAAAAAATAAAAAGAATTCGGTAAATAGTTTTGTAATTACAGCACTTGCTTTAACGTAGTTGGTGGCTCGTATGATTGTTGCAAACCTGCTTTTCATGGTAATAAGTAAAGTTCTTGAGCCCTGAGCATTTCGGTGAATCACGCAATGAGATCTAACCGCATTGGAATTTCTCCTTTATCTTTGCAATGAATTCACTTCGAGATTCAAACATTGTTCAATGACTATCAGTGCAGACACCCATAATTTTTTTCCAAGGTATACTATTGTTGCGACAAACATTAAAACCACTTTAAATACATCTTATGCCCTACATGTGTTCTTTTGGGGGTCTGCAAAACAGCATATCCTTTTCACTCAAAACAAACACAGACTAACAACTATGACAATTGGAAAATATCAGTTGTTTCATCACATTGAATTGAAAAAAAGTTGGTAACTTTTTGAAAACTTGACACCCAATTTCCTTTGCAAACTTATCAATGGGTGTTTTGATCGTGAAATCTGAGAGTGAAATCTTTGCTATCTTCTTGCTGTATGTTTTTTACGACCTAAAACCAGCTGCTGTTAATGTGCACGGTTAAATCAATTTTTCACTAATTAATGTTGTGACATTTCTTCTTTACAGCAATCATGTGAGCAATTTCAAATGACGTAATTCTACTATTTCTGCAGACGAAGATTAGCAAAAACACTCACTTTCAAATTTTTTCAGACTGTTTGTCTTGTTTTGAAAGCTAAAGGCTTATCTCTATGGCTAGGGGTTTTTTTTGTCTAAGATGATGCTGAAACGGCTTGGTCTCATTGCATGATTGCTGTGGTTTTCATAGCATACGAGGTCTGTTCAAAAAGTATCCGACTTTTTTGTATAAAGCACACAACACAATAAATTTTGCAAGTTTTATTCAATCTCCTTCAAAATATTCCCCTTGGTGGTTCACACACTTATCCCAGCGCTTCTGCCACTTCTCAAAACACTTCATAAACTCCTCCCCCGGAATGCTCTGAAGCTCCTCCGTCGCTTTTTTCATAATGTCTTCTCTTGACTGAAATCGCCTCCCTTTCAGAGTTGTTTTTAGCTTAGGGAACAGCCAGAAATCACACGGTGCTAAGTCGGGAGAGTAAGGAGCCTGTCTAATAAGTGGCATGCTGTTTTTGGCTAGAAAAGCTTGGACCACATGTGCAGAATGAGCGGGAGCATTGTCGTGGTGAAGCTGAAAATTCTTTGCTGCCCACGTGTTTGGCCGCTTTCTTCGCACAGCATCACGAAGGCGACGTAGAATCTCCAGGTAGTACTCTTTGTTGATTGTTTGACCTTCTGGTGCGTATTCATGATGCACGATGCCACGGGAATCAAAAAAACAGGTCAGCATAACTTTCACATTGCTGCGGACTTGCCGAGCTTTTTTTGGGCGTGGTGATTCCGGATGCTTCCATTGTGATGATTGAAACTTGGTTTCTGGGTCATAACCATAAACCCAGGTCTCATCACCAGTGATGATTGTCTTGATAAATTCTGGGTCATGATTTGCAACATCCAGCATGTCCTCCGAAATTTCCTTCCGGAGTTCCTTCTGTTGCTCCGTCAGCAGCTTGGGGACAAATTTAGCCGACACTCTCCGCAGGTTCAAATCCTCAGTTAGGATTGAATGAACTGAGCCTGTGCTTATTCCCATTTCTGCAGCAATCTTTCGTACTGTTAAACGACGATCCTCCAACACTTTTTCACGAACCTGATCCATCGCCTCCTCGTTTCGGCTTGTGGATGGCCTTCCTGAGCAAGGATCACTTTCCACTGATGCACGGCCATCTTTAAAGCTTTTAAACCATTGCTTTATCTGAGTTGGGCTTAAGGCCTCATTTTCAAAAGCTTGTTGAATCTTTCGAATTGTTTCAACTTGAGTATCACCAAGTTTTTGACAAAACTTGATGCAATACCTCTGTTCGATGCGTTCTGTCATTGAAATGAAATTTTCTGAAAATCAAAAAACCGATGAACACGTACTACACGCCTGCACTAAATGCTTTACACAGAGAGATACGAATGACGAATCGGCCTGAAACGCTTCACGATTACGCGTGAATGTGTGTGTGTGCAGCCACGCTTTGCACGGGCAGTTTGCTCATACCTTATTGGCGAGAGGGAAAAAGGTCGGATACTTTTTGAACAGACCTCGTATCATGCATTTGTTGTTGTCATCATTGTTTGGGATCATCTGCTTGTTCTTCTTTCATCCGATGATGGCAGTAATGTTCTTGAGCCAGCATCTGGTATCTAGGATTGACAGACCATGCAGAAATGATGTGGTCTGGAGTTTGTTTATGTGCACCACACTCACAATTACAAGAGGAAGCAAAACCCTATTTATACAAGGAGGATCAAAAATGCCCAATGCCAGTTTGCCAGCGGTTGAGTCTTGCCTAAGCAGGCCCAGACCAAGAAGCCTGGAAGCAACTCTTGAAATGAAATCATAAAGTTTAGGTGCCCTATTCAAGTACTATATGTTCCATGTAAAGTCAGTCCACTGACCAACACAGATATCTAGTTTAGATGCATTATCTTATAGTTTCTGTGCAGCAGGTACAAATGGGCATCTGGATTTTAATCTCTCTTGCCACTCATATAATGGCCTGACCAAATGATTATGCAAGAGGTGCTTGAGGTCTAAAATGCTGCAGTCGGCCAAGAGAAGAGCGGCTCCCAGACAATGAAGTTTAGCTGGTTGAATACAACAAGAATCGGAAGGTTGACCGTTAGAGTGGGATGCAGGCATCCAGTTACAATCATTAAGAGCATTGACAATAAGATGAGTGTGTACACTGCAACATTAAACTGACGCACATATTTCGCTACACTGTAGAGTTGACTACAGATAGAACGGCTATGTGCAGTGTTTAAGCACCAGACCTCCATCTTAAACTGCTAAATGCCTTAGATGTGTTACGCGCGAACCTGGGTGGGCCTGTCAGTCAAGAGTGTTCGTGTTGCCCGGGTCATCAGTAATCATGAGTAGTCAAAGCCGATCTTGCCAAGATAAAAAATCATCTATATCATGCATTGTGGTACCACTTGTCTATTCACCATGAAATCTATAAAACCATACTTATAATAAACCACTGTCATATTTTCTCTTTTTCCATTCATTTTAAATCATTGAAGTTATCAAATTAGCTTGTACCCAGTTGCTCCTGCCCCCTGAAAAACCTTTCACGCCCCCCAGTTTAAGAACCTGGGGTGTAAACAAACATGTTTCAAAACAGATGAATAACACATCACAGTAGCAATAGCGCGTGATTTTGTAATAAGTTTTGTACTTGATAAAATGAATTATATCAGCAATCAGGTGTAAGGATCGTATAATAATGGAAAATTGCTTGCCAAAGCTTTGGCACATCCCTAGCTTCAGTTCTGACTCCACAAAATATAAAAACTTGGCCCTGCTCCAGCTCCAGCTCCAAAATTGGCTGGCTCCATGGCTCCAGCCTCTGTTTTTGGCTTCCCATCCCTGGTACTATTAAAACCTGAAATCTTCTGCCTTTACTATCTTACTCAGAACAAAATTGACAAAAGTGAATACATAGTGGTCTTAAAAAGCTGTACTGTTATCATGTTAGCTTCCATTTAGATAATCGTGATCTCGATTCCGCTTTGACGAGAAAGGAATCAGGGTCAAGGTTTAAAAGCAAGCACAAAGAGAAGAAACATAAAAAAAGGTACAATTTTCCTCCTACTGTTTTCTAAATCCTGTTAAAAAAAACTGCAAAGTTTCAAAAACATTTTAACATAATTTTTAATTTCTTTATTAAGTTTTCAAGTATTTTATTGCTATTTGACATAGGTTAGAATTTAAAGTAATTTATGCCTCTATTTAATACATGCTTCTATGTAGCATGACTTAACCACTTTGAAATTTAAATCAATGAGATATATACTTTTATGCAGAAATTCTTCTAAGAAGAGACAGAGAAAGCATAAATCATCTCATAAACGGTAAGTTAATATTGATATGAATATTAAATATTGATTTGTCGGCAGCGTGGTTGAGTCTCGCTTCAAAACCTACTCACGCCATTCTGTTGTGTCCTTGGGAAAGATACTTTACAGCACTTTTCCCTGCTTGGTGGTCTTGGCAAGTAGTTCTAAATTACATTCATATCTCTTAAATTTCAAGCAGACAGCAATATCTTGGCATCTTCGGGAATAGGTCAGAGTAATTGGTTATCCTATGTATTAGAACCACCGTCGCTTTCCTGCGAGTCAGGAGGATAAATATAGAGATAAAATAAATAAATAAAATAGCTTTGATTTTTATTTCATTATCACAGATGGACAAGTGCTAGCAACAGCAGCGACAGTGACGAGGGCTCCCCTCCTAGAAAGAAATCCTTCAAAGTAACTTTCTATTTTTAATCTTATAAGAACAACTTACTTTGTGAATGGCTTGATTAATTTTTGTTGAAAATTTATGCATATACTTGTAACCCTATCAATAAGGGTAATATGAGGGTCATTTAATATATTGTATAAGGTGAATTTTTTCATAAAGAGTTTTCTAGTAGAGATAAAAGTTTGCTTTTTTTCATTTTTTGTCGTAATCTCTTGCACTGCCACACATTTCTGGCGTCAGTATACAAGTTTTGTATGCCTTTTCTGTACAATTTGTTAGATTAAACTTTAAGCCAATTTCCACAGTGTTTTGTATCTCCTCATCACTGGTAAACTTGTTCCTATGGTAAACTCTTGAGGGCCCCAAACAGGTGGAAATCAGAAGGGGCAAGATCAGGGCTATAAGAGGGAAAAAAAGCAGTTTCCATCCAAACTAGTTGGTAGTCTCCACTGCCTCTACTCTTTTCTGTTGGTGTTCTTGAGTAGGTTTTTTTAAATCTAGCGGCATTTAGTTGTGGAGTAACCAAGATCTTTACCAATAATTTTTTGTGTTATTCCAACAGAGATATTCAAACCGTGCGACATCTTCCACCTTCTCCCTTTTGTTGGACTGAATGATGTCATCAACTGATTTGATCATCTTCTTAGTTCTCACTCCTGTAGGTCTTTCTGGCCTGTCTTTATTGAAAACATTTTTCGTCCTTTTTGAATAATTTAGCTCATTTGTAGACATTTTTTGTCTGAAGCATCCTTTTTTGCTTATTCATACACAGCAGACATTCTTTTGAATATTTTTCTTGGTTTGCATTGTTCTGCTACCAAAAATTTGATCACTGATCTTCAATCCTTGAGCTACTTTCTAGGTCAGATATTTTGTAAAATTTAAAAATCTAAAGCAAAACAATAAGCTATCAAAACACAAACTAAATGAAGTTTACATCGAATAACAAAAAAAGAAAAGAAAATAAAGCAAGCTTTTATTTTCACTAGAAAAATGTTTATGGAAAAATTCACCTTATATATTGAATAGCCGTCTTAATTTCCACGATTTGTTTATTAGTTCAGTAGATGTAATTTATGTTTGTTTGGCAATTTGAACTGTCATGACACTTACTGTAGAGAGAGCCTCGTGGCTATCATACGTGTCTGCAATGTCAATTTGTTATATTCAAACTTTTATTAGAAATCAAAAAAAAACAAAGGCGCATCGGCGACATTAACTGTGAAAGATGATGCCGCGCAACTCGGTGAACACAGGAAGAGGTTGGCCGCTGAGAAAATCAAATCTTCACAAGGTAAGATCCTTGCTATCAATTTTATCCATCAAACTTTGCTGATGAAAACGAATTTAAAGATGAAGATGAAGTTTCTGATAAAAGTCGGTGCCATCATCGAAAGTCGAAAAAACGACGTAAAGAAAAGAAAAGTTACAGGGAGAAGAAATCGAGAGAAGAAAGCAAACGGAAGAAGGAATTACAGAGCGAATCAGAAGTGGAGGAGGAAAAAGATGAAGAGAACGAAGTAAGATTGGATTTATATTTTATTGATTTTGAAGCATTTTCTGCAGTAGTATGATGTGACGAACTGCAAGAACACTTAAATATTGCATAATGACATCATCAATGATAATGTAAATAATTTCTGCCAGTACGTACCTTCATTTTTTGTCAAGATTCTTATGCTTTTGTCAAGATCTTCAATTGTTATTTTTTTATCACTTCGTGCGCTTTCCATTCGAGGGCGGCTTTTTATCAAGTACGGTACGCAGTTTCTGTAAATTTATAGGATTGTGAGGTTGAAGAAGAAACAGTTGCCGATGGGGAATTACTTTTACCCTCTTCAGTACCCTGGGCAAGCTCGGAGTCAGAGCAAGTGTCAACCCAAACCTTCTCGTGGTTATTTCGTAACATATTTGATGTCGTTAAAGTTATGGTGATGCACGAGTCGTGTAGTTATATTAGAGTCGAATGTCCTGTTTAAAGTTCCTATGTTATGATTGTGTTGTGATCAAAATATGTTTGTTCATAATTTGCGCTTAAAAGTAGAATTAGCAGCGGGACCGAGTGTTCAAAGCCCAGTTGTTTCAGTTCATCTCTCATCGTCAACTTTCTGTCAGTTACTCTTTACTGCAGTTTGCTTTGTGGTTCTAACAAATATATCTAAATTACAGTAATATCACTGTATAAAAATTTAAGTAAATTTTAACCGGACAGCAATACCTTGGCATCTCCGAAAGCAGATCGGGATAACTGCACGAAGATTACTCTTAGTTTAAGGTCTACTTCGTGGTTGTGCCCGTTAGTGTGGTAAAGTTGAATGTGAAGTTGAAAGTATTAAACGTATTCTACTCTATATTGTTGATCATGTGCAATTGCACGTTCGTTCTGTTTTTTACAGTCCACATCAAAACACGTCGATTATCGATCCACTCACTGGGAAACTGAGCAACGTTACGTCGCTATCTCTAGCGATTTCTTTTCTGTCGATTCCAAACATGGTAAGCTGTCGTTATGATCTCGTCATATATTTTTGTTTATTTGGTATCTCCTTTGTTAATAAAAAACTGTATATCAATTACGATGACGTAATTTTTCCGTGTCTACATCATGGTCCCTGAAGAATTAGTGACCAGCACTGATGTTCTACTGACCAGTGCCCAGATCTTTTATCGACAAAGCAAGAATATTCGCTGGGGTCAATTCAGCAGGGAGCAATTCGGCAAGTTATTACGGCTGTACCAAACATTTTGAAATTCGAATTCTGCCATATTTGAATATTATTTTACATATTTCAAAAATTGAAACAGAAATAGTTGTTTAAGTTTAGTGAAACGAAAAAGCATTTTAATATTACAAATCGAAATATTTAGTTTGGTTAGCAAACGTTTAAAATATATTTAAACAAAGCGCATTCGTCAGTCATAAGAATTAGAAATTCGCAAGCTGAAACAGAGAATGAGGTCGAACGGAAAGCAAAGCTACATGAATGGCGATGTATGCTTTTCGTTCATCATTTAAGATTCTTCTCTGGCAGAATGGACTTTTTGGAAAAGCAAACAATTTTGAAATTAAAATTACGAGTAGAATATGCAGAAAATTTGTTTTTTTAAATAGCAGTCATTGAATGTTGAATTTTATCATTACCTGATAGGCAAGCTTTTATACTACAAATTTTGTACTTATTACTTTACAAAATGATTCTGACTTTGAAGCAAGAGCAAAAAAGTTTTGTTACGTCATTAAGGTGATATTATAAAACAATTTATTTTTAATGTGCAAAACTTGTAATCGCGATTGTTACATATTTAAAAGCAAACTGTGATACCAAAACTTGTTTTAAAAATTCTTTATTTAACTGATATGAATCAAAATTCGCATTTAAAAATTGTTAAATGCGTTAAATTTAGGTGTTCCTATACGAATATTAATCTATTTCAATTTCCAATGGCTTAATTTCAAATATTTAAAATAAATAAAGGTATTTAAATAGTTTAAATAGTTTGATTTATTGATTTTTTTTACAAAAAACAACAACAATGTACTGCAAAGACGACAGGTTTGAAGTTTTGCAACCGTACAAAAGCCATGACGTCCTAATAAACATGATACAGTATATAAACATTTTTTTTTACAAATTTATTCTGGTCGGCGCGCATGGCGAAGCAAAAAAAAAGCTTTATGACGTTTAAGTCAGAGCGGTCATATTCAACTGTCAAACCATGAAAATTATTTAAAGTATTTTCTATTAGCTCTAACGGTTTGTTTCGTCTATTAGGCTCGTCATTTTTAATTTTGATTTTGCTGTGTTGACTTGGAGCATTAATGGTTGAAAATTATTGGTTTAGTTATCCTCTACGAATTAATTTTTAAAGCTTTTCAATTTTTTTTCTATAAAAATTTAATAACACACATTGTATTTAATAAATATTATTTATAGGTGACGTTATTCATAAAGACAAAATAGAAGGACAAATTGTGACGAAAATCGATACCAATACCTGTTACATTCAAAGTGGTTCGTAGTTTAGATACTTTATTTTCATTGTTAATTATGCCGCATTGAAAATTTAATTTTTGCAGATGTTCACTATTGATAGCGTCAAATCTCGTAGAAAGCTGAAACAACATAAAAACTATATTTTTTTATTATCAACCTTAGCTAGAATCTTGTTTACTTGAATCATAGCAATTTTGATGCTGTGACTTTTTGATAAGTAAAATAGTAGTTTATTGCTTTGTACACAGATAATTGGGTCTAGTAAAGACATTGCCCGAATTGCTTATCAAGTATTTGCCAACTGTACTTTTGGATGTTGCGTAAAATCTGGAACGGTTTTTTGTTTGTTTCCCTATAATTCTATGTCTCTCGTATCTAATCACAAGGCGACATTTGTACTTTTTGATCGCATCATCATTTTTTTCTCACGTTTACTGTATTGTGCTTGGCTGTAAGTGGCGTTCTCATGCAATTGTTCTAATGTTCCAAAACTATCTTTGATATTATTTTTTATTATGTTTGTTATTATTACTTATCCTTAGGAAAATAACTAACTTTGATTATTTTGATTTGCTTATTACTTATTTGTCTAACGATTATAGTTCCATGTTATTTTAGATTTTTTAAATTAAATCAACGTTTATGACTGCACTCCGATAATTTTCTGGCGTTTTCGCTTGGTTCTTCATCGGCCGCCGGATCATTATTTTCGCGATTATTTTCTTTTCAATCAAAGCTCACTCCTTTACTGATTGACTCTATAACAGGCCTGCACAACTCGAAACAGTAAAAGGCCCGTAACAGGACAAAACTATTTGTCGCGGGCCGCATGCTGTGGTGGTGGTGGTTTTACCCGACCCATTCCTTGGGATGGGGGCGCGGATCAACTCCGCGGAATCCCAATAATCGGGCGATCTCCCACGGACGGGACCAGAGGTCCAGAAGAGAAAGGGTATGGCCGAATATGGCCCGACGCAGAGGGTCTAGTACAGGGCAGTCGAGCACGAGATGTGAGAGATCCAGTGGTTCAGAACCACAGTTGCTGCATGAAAAAGTCTCGGCTCGACCAATCCTGTGGAGATAAGAGTTAAGGAGAGTGCTGTGCCCGTTGCAGCGTAAACGGGAGAGAGCACAGCGAGCGGAGCGAGGGAGAGTAAGCTCCTCGGGAGATACTGAAGGGATTTGGTGTTGAAAGAAACCAGATTGGACACTGCGTCTCCAACTGGTGTAGAGGGATAGTCGTTGGGAGGAAATAAGGGGTGCGAGGGACACTGATATACTGGAGGGATCGAGAGAGGCACCGGCTTTAGCTAGAGAGTCAGCTAAGTCGTTACCTGGGAGGGAAGAGTGAGCAGGTATCCATTGTAGATGGACTACTTGGATTGGGATAGAGAATTGAGAAGATATTGTGTATTGGATAGAGATTTGGGGGTTAAATATGGTAGGGGGCAGAGAGAGTTGATAGGACAGATAAAGAATTGGAAAAGAAGGTGATAGATTCAAAATTACATGTCTTGGAATGAGAGATACACCACTCAAGAGCATGTAGGATAGCGAAGGTTTCGGCACTATAACTGGTAGCCCAGAGATCAGTCGAGAAGGAAAGCGAGGTAGCAGTGACACACTTTGTACACTTGATGTGTATCCCTGCACCTCCCTGCCCCAGCCCGCCAGGCACCGAACCTTCAGTCCAGGCAGAGATATCGCTGTGAGATAGAGTGGAAAGGTGGGTGGTAGCTGCAGTGTTGCGAAGGGAGGGGTGGGTCTTTGCGAGAGCATGAGGATGAGAGGTGGAGTGAGATTGTGTAACTAGATGGGGCAGACCAGGGGGGTTTAGGAGGGCAGAGGATTAGAGGTTCACGGGTAAGGTGTAGGTTAGGGGTAAGGTTATGTGGTCTGGAGAAGGATCTCCATGAGCTCGTCTTGAGACGTGTACGGGGGTTAGAGTTCGCAAGAGAGGCTATGGGAAAAGTGGAAGGTAGACGGAGGGCTCGTTCAAAGAAGGAAAGGGATTGATGGATGAGGGTGACTCGTAGTGGAGGTAGAAGTGCTTCTATATGAAGTAGAGGAATGGGAGTGGACGATAGACAACCTGTGATTACTCTGCAGGAAGATCTATGCATCCTCTCGACTGAGGTGACGTGAGTAGGAGATGAGAAGGGAAACCAGCCTGGGGAAGCATAGGTAAGGATGGGGCGAATGAAGGATTTGTATAGGGTACATAAGGATTCTTTTGATGGACCCCAGGAGGCAGAGGCGATGGAGCGGAAAGCACGGAATCGGCTGTGAAACTTTTTCGTAAGGATAAGACATGGTGTTTGAAAGAGAGAGTGCGGTCGAAGGTTACACCGAGAAAGGTTGTATGAGGGTTGAATTTGAGAGGGTTGTATACATGATTGGTAGGGGTCTAAGCTGAAGAAGGATGTTTCACATTTGAGGGGGTTGAGAGGAAGGCGCCATTTTGAGGACCATTCCACCAGTCTGTTGAGGGCAGCTTGTACTACAGAGGTTGCACACTCGACACTCGGGGAGGAGGCCCAGATGGCTAAATCATCTGCATAGAGAGAGGTCTTAACAGATGCAGGAAGGAAAGTGGGAAGGTCGTTGATGTATAAAGAGAAGAGAACTGGTCCTAGAATCGAACCTTGGGGAACTCCTCTTCGGAGACGGAAAGGACGACTGTATGAATTACAGATACGGACTTTCGAACGGCGATCTGAGAGGTAGGATCGTATCCATTCGACAAAGCAAAGAGGAAGATCTAATGAGAGGAGTTTAGAGAGAAGGGCAGAGTGCCAAACTGAGTCAAAAGCTTTCGAAAAATCCACAGTGGCAAGGACTGTACGTGCGCCCGGTTTAGATTGGTGGAAGGAATCTGCGATTGACTGTGAGAGAAGGAGAACCTGGTCTACAGTCGATCTACCAGGTCTAAAACCAGCTTGCACGGGTGAGAGAATGTCTTGTTGTTCGAGAAAATAGGTTAGTCGTCCTAAAACCATTCTTTCGAAGAGTTTGGAGGTACATGAAGTGAGAGAAATGGATCTATATGAAGAAGGTGAGTCAGAGGGTTTTCCGGATTTGAGAATGGGGATGATTATTGATTGTTTCTAGGTAGACGGGAAGGTGTGTGTTGACCAAGAAAGGTTGAAGATGTATAGAAGAAAATTTAACGCAGATTGTGGGAGGTGGGATAGAAGAGGGTAGGTAATTTGATCAGGGCCTGAGGAGGTTGAGGTTGAGAGATGAGAGATAGCTGTAGAGAGTTCAAATGAGGAGAAAGGTGAACAGAAATGCAGGGTGTTGCAGTGTGCAGTTCTGATATGATTGGCCGCATGCTGTCGCTGTTGTAACCGCAACTGTTATGGTGTAACGTCTTGTAATCGTGAAAAAAGAAAAAAACGAAAATCAAAACTACAACTTCGTAACGAGGTTATCGTCGCAATACCGTTACCTCTTTACCAGCTTACTTCAATACTTCATTGTTGTTTTTAATACTTACTGGCAGGAAAAACTTCTCATTGCTTTCTTCCATCAGATGCCTTTTTTGGCTATTTTGTTAGAAATAGTAACTTTCTCTCGACAAGGACATATAATAGCAAATCATCGAAATGTAGGGTACATTGCAAGCATTTAAATAAATCGACAGAAAACACAGCATCCAGTAAAGATAATATGTTGTGTGGGCTACTAGTGAAAATCATAAATGTACGTTCCCAAATCTTTAAACTGACTTAGTAGAGATTCTACATCCTGTTCAAAATTTAAAAAATTTTATTAAATGAAATTAAAAACATTACTTTCAACTCAATTTAATTAATAAAATATATATGGGTTAGGTCTCTTAGGATTTTGTAATCCAAAGTATTTTATTTGAAATTATTCATGCCCCAAAAAACTTAGTAAGAATTATACACTGCCAAACTGACTTAGTAAAGATGATAACGTAGGTCTGCATTCAAAAAAAAAATTTTCTGCTGACTGAACAATTAAAACGTATTCTGCCTAATTTTAGGGCGCTGAGATCAAAAATCACATTTGTTTTTGCCCATCACGTCAATTTTTTTGCAAAATGCATTTCAATATTTCGTAGATCTAGAGTAAAAATCATGTTTTTACAGTCAGTTTGCATAAAAAAAGTTAAAGTAAAATCTTGAAAGAAAGTTAAATTACACAATGCAGCAAAATCTGTTTTGTTAGTGTAATATGTACACTTAAAAGTACTTACAATTCGTTTTAAGTTGACAACTCATTATACACAGTATATACTGTATATATTGTTAGCAATACATCATTAATCTATCAAAACTTTTAAAAGAGCATGCAAAGTTTGTATCACCTGTAAGGAAAAAGCTTTTGCTTTTTAGATTTTCGAGAGGGTTCAAAATTTTCTCCACCCCTTATGAGACACCAACAGTAATCTGCTATCACCATCGACCTTGGTATCTCTTCTCCATGATTTTAATGGTTTGGTGAAACGTCTCACCTTGCCTCTCAATCAGAGCTCCCAAATTTTCTGCAAAAATATTCTAAATGACTGTGTAAAAAATGTACTTTGACACTCATGTTACAACCAAGTTTGTGAAAGTTATCAAGCAAAGTTTTAACAATTTCTTTGTATTTTGGAGATTTGGTATTGCCCAGAAAGTTATTTACAACCTGGCTGAAAGCGATCCAACCATTTCTCTCCTCTGGGCTCATTGTTTCAATGAACTCTTTGTCTTTCAGGAGCTGTCGTGTCTTTGGTCCATCAAACGCACCGGCTTTTATTTTTTCTAGCTTAAAAACGAAAACTTCTGGCAAATGTACTTGAAGCATTCCCCACCTTTGTCTAAGCTTTTTACATATTGTTTCATTAAGCCTAGCTTAATGTGAAGCGGCTGGTAATATTACTTTGTCAGGAGATACTAAACTTTTATTACGAATGTTCTTTTGTCCAACTGTAAACTCATTTCTTTTTGGCCATTGCTCACGGATCCAGTGTTCATTTTTATCCCTGCTGTCCCATAAACACAAAAAACATGAGTATTTGGTATACCCCCTTGTTGACCCAAGAGCATGCTTAAAACTTTCAAATATCCACATAACATCCATTTATGTTTATCATATTTTATTTTCGTTAATAGCATTTTCATATTTTTGCAAGTTTCCTTAAGATGAACGGAGTGGCCAATTGATATTGAAGCATATCTATTGCTATTGTGCAACAATACACGCTTTAAGCTGGCTTTCGAACTGTCAATAAAAAATCGCCATTCTGTTGGGTCATATATACAGGCCATCGCTTGAAGAAGACCGGCAACATTGTGACAATACACAAATGTTTCCTCTATGGAAAAATATTGTAGCAAATCTTTTTCTCTTTGCCTGTACCAGGAATATGTTGTAACCTGGACCCAAGAAGTTCTGCAGATTCTTTTGGCAGGTTCAGGTTACGAACCAAGTCATTTAAAAAGGCTTGAGTAATCAATATTGGGGATTTGTTGTCAGCCAATGGTTCATAACAATCATCTTCTAAAGAACTCTCCTCTGATGTACTACTTACTGGTTTATCGACTAATTGAGGCAAGCAAGTAAACAAAGGTGGAGGAAGATCAGCAGAGTGAGGTTAGGTCAGATTGCTGATGGAAGGTTTGGTTACTTGATGTTGCCTTGATGTTGCTATTAAACTGAAACCAGCAACATCAGTTATACAGAAATAACAATTATCAACATGATTGGCTTGTTCCCTCCAAACCATAGGAACTGCGAACCCAATAGTTTTTCTTTTTTGTTTTGTCCACTTTTCTAAATTTTCAACACATGTCCTGCAAACCTGGTGAGGAGCCCAATTCTTGTCTTGATCTCCTACTTTAACTCCGAAATATGCCAAATATGCTTTTTTCACAAAGTCTAATTCTTTGCCTTTGTTTAAAAACAGTAAAAGAACCACAGAATAACAAAAAACGTTTGGATCTTCGTGATGACGAAATTGTAGCCATTGATATCAGAAAAGCAGTTCATAATTTAAGCAACACAGAAATACTTTTATAAAAACCTAAAGCTATTAGAATAAAATTTCTTTAAAATACTTCTAAAAATAAGCTTCATATAATATTCTAGTTATCTGTGACTAAAGATTTTATGCTGTACAAGTAATGAACCAATGTAGGCCTAATGTAACAGCTTGGCGGTTCTTCTAAGACGGAAGGGTAGGCAGTGTAACTAGGATAGGGTTACACCACCTATCCTGCTCTTTTTAAAGAATACTTTGCGTACACTCCTTGTCCTGCCGTTTTAGAGTAACCAACCCTAACCTTGACCGTAACACTGCCTGGCCTGCCATTTTAGAGTAACCAACCCTAACCTTGACCGTAACACTGCCTGGCCTGCCGTTTTAGAAAAATCTAAAATGGCAGGGTAGGCAATGTATGCAAAATATTCCTTAAAAACGGTAGGTTAGCAGTGTTCACCGCCACCCTGCCTACCCAGCCGTTTTAGACTGACTAACTCTATCCCTAACTCTAATTTTAAACGTAACACTGCCTATCTGCCTGCACTGCCTACCCTGCCATTTTATAATAGGCTAATCGCAGCTTGGAGATTTAGGACTGTTGAGCTTAAAACTTGTAGGCTACAATTACAATAACTAACTATGCCCGGCATTCAGTACCCAAGTGGTGAATATGGCGATTGGTAAATACGGTGAAAAGCACAAAACAATTCAAAAATCTTGAACATCATAGCAGTGTAGCTTATTTTTAATTTTAGGCTGAAAGTTATAAGTGTATAAGGTATAAGATAAATAAAAAAGTTTGATTCCTAAATGCAACAAGCAATGAAATTGTTTGTGAACACAATCTTTAAAATGCCTTTAAAAAGCATTATTTGCAATATTTTATTTTTCATTTTGTGACAAAACGTGACGTGATAGGCAAAAACTAATTGCATTTTTGGAATCAGCATTATCAAATTATCTAAAACCAACTTTTGTTTGGAATTCAGCAAAATTGATGCAGACCAGTGAGTGATTTGCACCATCTTTACTTGATCCAAAACACAAATCTCAAAAATAAAGTTTAGTGAGAAATGTTAGATTTTTTGTTGGCAACGAGCTCACCATAATCAAGTACGATGCTGGAACTTGATAACTTTAATATATCTCTTGAAATTTCGAAGCTAACTCTAGTAACATTTGCACTTTTATTAACATTCACGTCATGCTTCGGATATCACAAGCATTAACTAACTGTCTGCGCGTTATGCAAAAAATACACAAAACTGCATTGCTTAAAATCAGATAATCATTTTGAAATCTTATCAATGAAATCTTTGAGAGGGCCGCATACGGCTCGCGGGACGTACATTGTGCAAGCCTGCTCTATAATATATTGAAGAGGGCACGGCTACTTTATTTATTTATATATGCAAGTATATATATAAAGGCAACAGTATAAACACAGATAAATGTAATTTTTTCTGGGGAAAACCCAATTTAATGAGACAAAAGAAAGACGTCAATTGAAGATAAATTTGTTTATGTTGAAAGTGTTGCAATCACAAACTTGACAAACAAAATCTTTTTTCTTTTTTAACAAAAAGGTTTTTTCATCAGTAAAACAATAAAATTGCCATTCGCTAAAGCAAACACAATTAAAATGGATTTAATTTAGGAAGGGAGATAATCTTAAAAATTCATTTGTAAATAATTGCAATCAGAAGCCATCTTTTTTTCATTATCAACAAGTTGTATTTAAAACATGAAAGCTGAATGTTTTCGACTTTTATAAGTCCTTATCAAACCATCTAAAAATTTTAGCGCAATTTAACAATAAACCATAAACGACAATTGCATACAATTTAACTTAAATACTCGTATATATGAGACTACAACTATTTCTAAGTTTATGCTCACACTGGTACTACTAATTTAAGTGATTCATTAAACTATCCGTGTCTTTATTATTACAAGAATTGCATTCAATAACATGTTTTTTTTATTGTACTTACTTGTGACCAAAGAACCTTTGGTAACAAGAGCTAAGGAAAACTTAGACAAAATAACATATTATTAAATGTAATTTTTGAAATAATAAATACTCGTATATGGATAGTTTAACGAATCACTTTTTCTGTTATAAAGAAATGTTTATCAGACCACGATTGTAAAATTCATGAAGCTTTACTAATTAAAAAGCATCAACCAAAACTAAATAAACATTTGTATGAAAATGGTTTGTCTTTTGTAATACAGCTATTTTAATTTACTCATGTGATTGTTATTCCTTTTTTCTCTTTTTCTCTGAAATATGGCGCTGGTGTCATAATAATTACTGAATTGTCATTGCTTTCAAATTAAATTAATAGTACCAGTGTGAGCATGAATTTGAGAAATAGTTGTATATATTTAAGTTAAATTGTGACTAATTGTCGTTTATTGTTTATTGTTAAATTGTGGTAAAATTTTTGGATGGTTTGATAAAGATTTATGAAAGTCAAAACGTTCAGTTTTTATGTTTTAATTACAACTTAGCAAACTAAATGATAAATTGTTGACTTTTGATTGCTATTGCAGTATTTAAAAATAAAATGAATTTGTTATAAGTTTTCTTTTTAAGTCCGCCAAATTTTGTGGCGTTTTTTGCTTGTTTCACCACATCTGTACTTTTACACATTATGGCTATATAATTTTTTCGTGTTTTTCTATTGTTTATCATATCTATTCTTGTAGTAGATTAAAGTTTATTGAAATATAATTATTATCTTATTATTCAGCTCAACCATAAAAATATAGTTTTTTACGTCTATAACTGTGCATAAATGTTTTTTTTGCCAACTTTTTTAAATATAATGTCGCCGCTCGGTTTAAAAAAAATCAAAAAACTATGGAATTGTAATGGAATTAAAATTTTTTCAATAAGGGAGACAAGAATCAGTCCAAAATTTATTAAAAACTTATTTATTTTAATTTAAAATCGATTTCGATCAAAAGATCATCATCAGTTAACAATTCTTATTAAGTCTGTGAAATTTTAAGAATAAAAATTAATAGAAAATTATGGAAAATTCTTGATTAATGATTAAATTTAGTAAATGTCATAGAATAAAATAAAATGTACTCACTTAACAAAACAATTCTTTTCAAATAGTAAAGTAAAAACTTACTGTCAAAATTGTAAACTGCTAGTGCCAATTAAATTAAATAAACTATACAATAGCAAACATCAAGAAAAACAGCTGATTGCATATTAATAAAGGCGATTGTGACGTGTGAAGAGTCAAAAGTTGAAATACAAAATTTCGTAGTAATGTAAAATTACATTAATTACATTACTTTAATTACATTAATTAAATTACATTACTACGAAATTTTGTATTTCAACTTTTGACTCTTCACACGTCACAATCGCCTTTATTAATATGCAATCAGCTGTTTTTCTTGATGTTTGCTATTGTATAGTTTATTTAATTTAATTGGCACTAGCAGTTTACAATTTTGACAGTAAGTTTTTACTTTACTATTTGAAAAGAATTGTTTTGTTAAGTGAGTACATTTTATTTTATTCTATGACATTTACTAAATTTAATCATTAATCAATAATTTTCAATAATTTTCTATTAATTTTTATTCTTAAAATTTCACAGACTTAATAGAATTGTTAACTGATGATGATCTTTTGATCGAAATCGATTTTAAATTAAAATAAATAAGTTTTTAATAAATTTTGGACTGATTCTTGTCTCCCTTATTGAAAAATTTTAATTGAGATGCGTTTCACAAGAATCGTCCTAAAATCTTCATCCAATAGGGTTGAACCGATCCACTAGGTTTTTTAACAAATTAAGCTTAAGAATTGTAATGGAATAACAAATAGACTGTATTGCAGTGCTTCTCAATCTTTTTTTGGCCATGCCCCCCCTTTATTACCTCTAAAATTCAGATATTCTCCTCCCATGTGGCGATATAATACACCATATACTTTTGGAGTTTTGATTTCTAGAACTTGGTCCCAAGATAAAAATTTTAAAATCATTACTTGATGAAGACCTTTTTTTGTTATAACTAGGTTTTTGAGACGAAACCGGACAAATTGGTCAAAGATTTGATGTGACAACCTTTTTTTTGAGTTCTCAGAATATTTTATCTCCGCATGTATCAAAAATTTCTGGTAAAGACCAAAAAAAATGTTTGCTTGCTTAATTTTTATTGTTGAGATGTTACGGCTAGTAGATCCCGAAAACAAAAACTTTGTTTACCAAAACACCTAAAAATCAAATGTTTTTGCTTTTTCATATCTAAACTTTGAATGTGCCAGAAATCGCTTCTAACTCTGCCATTCTGCCATTCAATAAATTCTTTCTATAATAATTTTGCTTGGCTTAAAACTAACTATCTATGCTTTTAACCTTAAGTTTTAGAAATTTTGTTTTATTCATGAATGACTATTTCCGATTATTTTACGAGTATGTAGTCTGTTCGTTATTCCATAACAATTCCAAAATTTTTTTTTTAAAACCACTCGACGATATCAAATTTTAAAAAGTTGTCAAAAAACATATTTAAGATTTGTGACTTCTACCAAATGCAAAGCTGCACTGATAGAAACGGTATTGTGCATCACGCACGTCGATGACCAGATGCTAAGAATATATCGAGTTATAGGACAGATGGCACTAAAGAGTATCATCTGTGGCAAAGAGTACTCTTTAGTGCCATCTGTCCTATAACTCGAAAAACATATTTGGGGAAGCTTTAAGAATAGATAGAGGAAAATAAGAATAGATATGTGAAAACAATTGAAAAACGCCAAAAACATAAATGAAATACGAAAAACAAAATTTATGGCGACAACTTATAAAAGTACAACTGTGCAGAAAAAAGCGAAAAAAAAATAAAAAATTTGGTGAAATAAAAACAAATCCATTTCAAATTGTGTTTGCTTCAGCGAATGGCAATTTTATTGTTTTAGGGATGGGAGAACCTCTTGTTAAAACAGACAAAAGATTTTGCTTGTCAAGTCTTAACCCTCATTGGTGTTCTTCATTTATATCATTGGATTGGATTTTCCCCATGCAAAATTACAATTATCTGTGTCCATACTGTGGCTTATATATCTGCATATAAATAAATAGAACGCAATGATGCACTCTTCAAATATTATAGAGTCAATTACCAAAGGAATGAACTGAAATAACATATGATTAAAAAGAAAATAATGGTGAGAAATAATTATTCTACCTTCGACGAAAAAACAAACGACAAACGTCCAAAAATTATCGTAGTACAGTCATCTGCGTTGTTTTAGTTAAAAAATATATAATAAACGGAACTATAATCGTGTGACGAATAATAAACAAATAATATCAAAGATTGTTTTAAATCATTAGAATCACTGTATAACAACGCCACTCGCTGCTAAGTATAATACAACAGACACGAAAAAGAAAAATTAAAAGCGTGACACGATCAGAAAGTAGAAACATGATAAGATAGAACCGAATTTTAGGATATTGTGCAACTAAGAGGCCACGATTTTACTTTAAAAATTTGTTCAAAAAGGATAATTTTCTAGGCTTATCAAAAATACTTATACGGTATGATTTTCTGCCTATGCTTTTTTATTTTTAGTATTGCAGGAAATAATGTCTTGGTGAAAAACCTTTTCTGATTTTGATCTCTTAGAAAATGCTCTTCCATATCTCTCACCTCTTTATGTTAAATTGCATCCTTGTATTAGCTTTCATTAATTCCGAACAAAACAGGCAAAAAATATCCGACACCTTCAAAGCTGAAACTTTCCAAAATATCTTTTTTCTGGATGCTTTACATCCTGATCCATGGGTCACAAACTTGATTACTTGCTGCTAACAGATTTGAGACACGTTCTTAACTTTCTTTTAATATGATTAAAATAGTATATATTTATAACGTTAAATAAGGATAAAAACTGCTTTGATTAAAAAATCTTGAAGTGTGTCAATTACTTTACTGGATGTAAACGAAAACTTTCATAACCCAATAAAGAATTTAATGATTCTGTCTTTGTCCTGGGATGAAAAAAAATATTCTATGAAAATAAGTCAAATTAAATAATTTTATGTATTAATTGAATCGTTTTATTTCTTCGGTCCATCAAAATCAAATAATCCAGAAGATGACTGTAAGTTTTTCCAATCTATGTAATTGCATTTATTAATGCATAGGTTTTCAACACTGGTGCTCGTATTTTTGAGGGGGTTGTGATTAGATTTTAAAGCAGGGGTCAGCAACTTATGGCCCGCGGGCTGGATTCAACCCGCCAAACAAAATATTAAGAAAACAAGTGACATATTCGTTATTGATACTAATTATTAAAAGAATGCAGCTTGCCGTCTTGTTGGCAATCCTAATTTTTAACGTAACAATTTCAAACAATCTATGCAGCAATAAAACTGTGATGCATCTAGTAACAGCAGGGGTGCAAAATTGCTTCTTTTCATGTACAAAATCTGGTGTACGTACATATATAGCAAAATAAGGTTTTCACTTTAAATTTGTGTGACGTTGCTCCTATTACGACTAAAAAACTAGTGGCGCCGAAAATCCATTTTTATTTATATTTATTTATTTATTTTCCTGACGTGCAGGAAAATGTTTTACTTGCTGCAATTGTCAAGCAATTATCCTGACCTGCGTTTGCAAATCCCAAGATTTCTTGTCCAGTTAAATTTTTTTGTTAGGTTTTTTTACTTTTTATTTAAAAATTTGAATGAAAGTTAGAACTGTTTGTTAACACTGCCAAGCAGGAGAAGGTACCGCAGAGTGTCTTTACTAAGAACAAATCGTAATGACCAGAATAATTTAGACTTGCAAACATGTCAATCACATTTGCCATCAATATGTTGCTCCTACCTACTCAGTCACATCATCTGATTGTTTTTTGTGCAAAAATATTTAAAGCACTTCATTTTCATTAATACCGTTTAAAGATTAAGATAATATATTTCAATAACATAAAATAAGCATGAATACTATTAATAGTTTGATTAAAAAATCTTAGAAGTAAGTCAATTGATTTACTGTATGTAAATAAAAACTTACATAAATCAATAACGGTTTTGACTGGGCAATGCTAAGTTTAAATCTCAGATCTCCCAAAGTATTTGATTTATATAAAGTTAAATGTTTTTCTTTGTCCTGCAGATGAGAAAAAATAAAAATTGCATGAAAAAAATGTATGAAAGGTATTTTTATATTTAATGACATTTTCTTATTCTTTAGGTCCATCCAAACATTTTGATCCAGAAGCTGACTGTGAGTTTCATATTCTATTTAATTGCACTTGTTATTGATGTTAATGATGACACCATGGTATTAATGTTTTGACTGAGTTAATTTATTGTGGTGCACATGTGATGTTCAATTGCACATATCAATGATTTTAAATTGTTAGTATTCTTAAAAATTATTGAGTTTTTGTGTCTATGCATAAATTCCCGACCGGAATGCTCATACATTTTGCAAGTTTGTGATTAGGATTTAAAGAATAAAATATTTACTTTTTGAGTTATTTACATTAGCAAGGGTTTCCCTTTTTTAAAATGAAGAAGCTTACACTAAGAATATTAGCCTGACCATTGCTGTTAGTAATCTTTCAAGTTTTGTAATGTTTCATCATATACGAGGGTCAGTCAATAAGTAATGAGACTTTCTCAATTACTTTGGTGTTCTTGGAGTTATGCAACTGAAATTTTATGTGATGATTATGAATGGAGTTGTCATCTTATTTACAACAAAACTTGTTTATTTTCAGATTACTGTAGGTGTGACGATAAATTGAAATGACTACTAGGCTAGGAAACAGCTCATGCTTGGAACAAAGAGGAGTCATCAGATTTCTGTTGGCAGAGAGTGTAAAATCATGTGAGATTCTGTCTAGAATGCAAAGACAATATGGTCCTTCCTGTATGTCTAGAGCAAACTTCTACAAATGGGTGCAAGCATTCAAAGATGGACGCGAAAGCATTACTGATGATCTGAGAAGTGGAAGACCTGTGGATGTCTCTACCCCAGAAGCAGTACAGGCAGTTGAAGACCTGATCAAATCTGATAGAAGGGTCACTTTAGATGAAATTGCTACAAACTTGGACATCTCCCATGGCACAGTGTACGCAATTGTGCGTGAGAAGCTGCGTTTTTCAAAAGTCAGCTGTCGCTGGGTTCCAAAGATGTTAACGGATGATCACAAAATGCAGCGCCTGATGGCTTCCAGAGCATCACTACGCAGATACAGAAAGGAGGGAGATGTATTTCTATCGAGAATAGTGACAACTGATGAGACCTGGGTCTTTCATTATGAACCTGAATCGAAACGACGATCAATGGAGTGGAAGCATGTTTCTTCCCCAGTGAAGAAAAAATTCAAATCTCAGAAAAGTTTAAGGAAAGTCATGCTCACTGTGTTCTGGGACAGAAATGGGCCGATCACTATCAGTTTCTTGGAAAGGGGCAATACTGTGAACTCAGAGAACTACTGTGAGCTGCTAACTCAAGTGAAAAAAGACATTAAGAACAAACGGAGAGGACTTCAATCAAGAGGTGTGATTCTCCTTCAGGATAATGCAAGGCCCCACACAGCAGCAAGAACCCTAGCCAAAATTGAAGATTTAGGCTGGAAACTTCTAACACACCCACCCTACAGCCCAGACCTTGCACCATCTGATTTTCACCTCTTCGGCCCACTCAAAGAGAGTATGAGGGGAATTCACTTCCAGACTGATGAAGAAGTGAAGGCTGCTGTGAGCAACTGGCTAAGGACCCAGTCCACGGAATTCTATGCCAAAGGAATAGACAATCTAATATCAAGATGGAACAAGTGTGTTGCAAAGGAGGGAGACTATGTTGAAAAATAAAAAAGCATTTTTTGATTACCAGTCATTGCAAACTTGAGTTATTAAAAAAGTCTCATTACTTATTGACTGACCCTCGTAGTACTTAATTTGATTGCTTTTGTCACTAAAATTATTACAGAAAACTATTGCAAGTTTAACAACATGAGTTATTTACTGCATATTGCACCCCTACCCTGAATAATTGTAATCTGCATAAATTTAATTGCCTACAAAATTACGGTAGGCATTTGACCTTCGGTTTTTACTCAGGTAATTGTAAAATTTGTTTGTTTTTTACTGGTTTGCAAGGTTGACCGATGACTCAACAGTAGCATGAAATTAAATAGTTACCATGTATCCCACGATTACTATTAGCCATATGAAGAATAAAAAAAACATCAAAAGGCGGATGAACAAATTATTTAATTCAATATAGTCCAAACACTGGCGTGTGAACACTTTCTGAATGTTGTATAATTATAAAATCATAAATATGATATTACTATTACTAGCCGCACATCCCTAGTAAGTCGCATAGGATTGTAGTAAAAGTCATTAAAGTCTTTTTACTGTTTATGTCGTTGCAATAGCTGACCTCTTAGACTAGGCTAACTCTGCAGTACTCTAGTCTGTAAAGCACAGTAAAGCAAAGCAAGAGAAATACTTTTAATGTCTGTTGCTGTATTTTAAGAATACTGTACTCCTTAATTCAGTTTCAAGTTAGATGTGCATTTGAAAGTACATTGCAATAAATAGTTGAGTTTAACAAAAATGTTTGTCAAAAGCAAACGATCAGAGAATTTAATTGTAGCTGAGAAGAAAAGTAATTTTTTACAAATAACAATGGTAAACCACTTTGTATGGTGTGCTTACAAGTAATATCCGTTCCGAAGGAATTTAATTTGAAGTGACATTGCTGCACTAAACACGAGAAGACATACGAGAAACACCACGAAACTTTTAGGAAAGCAATTTAAAACAATTGAAGAGAAAGTATAACGCTCAAATGAAAATAATGATTGATTTTGCTAAACCTGATTTAGCTTTATACGAAGTTGTGCTAAAGCTCGCTAATTATGGAAAGGTTTTCGGGACGGGAAAATTATAAAAGATTAAGCGATTAAGATTGCCCCCGCTATTGGTGAAAAAAACAAGCCAAAACATTTAAAAATTTGTCTTTATCAAACTGTTGCAAGAAAAATAAGTGGAGATCTTAATTTTCCTTAAAAAGTAGTGTCCACTAAATTTATCTGTCCGTTAAATTTAATATTTATCGACTCCTTGGATGGTCCAATTTATCCTGCAGATTAATATGAGAACCGCTATTATAGAATATTCACATGTTTTCATACTTCTGCTAATCTTACGCAGGTTAGATAGTATTTAAATAGTAAGCTCACCAAGTAATTACAAAAACAACAACAACAGCTTTAATCTATATTAAAGTAATTAGAAAATAAGATTCGGTTATTCCTGGGCTACGCCACTAGAAGATTTAAAATTTAAAGACCTGGTTTACATAAATCTGAAAACTTGGCTTTTTATCATAGTGGATGCTTTCACTTTAATTTTTTTAAAAATTGCATTGATTTTTTTTTAGATAAAGATTTAATGAGAAAATTGAATTTGGAAGCTATAAGAACAACTGTCAAATTAACATTGTGTTGATTGGCAACAATCGCGTTGTAAAAATCGCTTGATTGTGAATAACAAATGCTGTTCAAGAAAACAAAGATGAATATCATTTCCACCATAGAGAGGAACAAATAATCGAAATTATTTACTTTTCCGTCGAATTGGTCCCGCCAAATAGTGACGTACTCAAGTTTATTATAGATCCTCAAAGCTAGCACAGCAGTTACAAATATAAAATAAGCTTGAATAGTTTTTACTGGGAATACACAATAAAATAATACCTAATCCAAAACGCTGCTTAGAAGTACACATGTAAGCATAAAGTCTCATTTCCACTACGAGCGTTGGCTGGAGTAGTATTTGTTTGTTTTATTAATTGTTTTACTTCTTTCCACGCTTAAGCGCTAAAGTTTAGAATATCATATATTTTCATACTTTTGCTAATCTTACGCAGGTTAGATAGTGTTTAAATAATAAGTTCAGCCAGTAAGTACAAGAATATCAACAGATGTAATTTATATTGAAATAATTAGAAAATAACATTAAGCTATTCCTGGGCTACGCCACTAGAAGATTAAAAATTTAGAGACCTGGTTTATACAAATCTGAAAACTTGGCTTTTTAGCGTAGTGGACTGTTTCACTTTAATTTTTCAAAAAATTTAACTCTGGATTGATTTTGTTTTAGACAAAGATTTGATCAAAATGTTGAATTTTGAAGCTGAAAAAAACTGTCGAATCGAGAATGTGGAGATTGGCGACGATTGCGTTGTAAAAATCGCTCCATTGCAAATAACAAATGCTGTTCAAGAAGTTAGAGATGAATATGATTTCCACCATAGAGACGAACGAGCAAAATTGTTTAGTAAACCACCAGTCGGCGATGTTGAAGTTGAACAACTGTTTGTCAAAGCAAAAGAATTTGCTGAACGTAAATCAAACAAAAAAGACTTAGGCAATTCAAAAGCGAAAGAACACTTTATTAAAGTTTATTCAAATGTTGTTGGAATTCTTGGCCAAGCAGGTTGTGGAAAATCAACCCTGGCAAAAACAATTCTTAAAAGGGTTGCAGGGAAGGAACATTTGTATGGAGTCGATTCAATATTTTATTTAGAATGTCGGGATATCAATTACATTGACAAAACAAACTTGCTTAAGTTTTTATTTCCCACTTTAACTTCTGATTGGATGACCGACAAAAAGCGTCGAGATGCAGTTGTAAAACAGATTCAAGACTCTAACAAGGTGCTTATCATCATGGATGGTCTCGATGAGGCTAAGATTGATATCAGAAACCACCACAAAGTCTCCATCAATGATGAAACTACTGCTGAAATTTTTATCATGAACATATTGCAGGGTACAATTCTGGAGAATGCAAAAAAACTAGTATTTTCTAGGCCACGTCAAATGTTGGAACTACCGGATAGATTTAAGCCACGTTTTCTTGTAAATATCCTTGGTCTGGATGAAGAATCACAAATGCAAATCTGCCAGGATATTTGTGGCGAGAATAAAGACAAAGTTTACAAGTATATCAAAAATCATCCGGAAATTTTATCAGTTTCATATATTCCCATTAATTGTATATGGAGCTGTTATGCCATCAATGAAGTTTTTCTGCAAGATTTAAGAAGTGTTCCAAAGAGCATGACTGGCATCTTAACGTTTGTTTTTGTTTCATTCGTTAACAGCTCAAATCATCGTGGAGAATTTAAAGCAAAAAATATTGCTGAATTAGCGTGGAAAGCATTTCAAGTTAAAAAAATCAATTTTCAAAATCAAGATCTAATTGATTCTGAATTGAGTAACGATGATATTAACAATTTGTTTGTTTCTGTTACAAAAAAACAAAAAGTGCGAATGTTTGGAGGAAATCCTCAACTAACATCATATTTCTCACATTTAATCTTGCAAGAATTTTTAGTTGCTGTCCATCTTTTGCTTTTTAGTTCATTGGATGAGTTTGAAAAGTTAATTTTTAATTCAAATAATTCAGATTGCAATTTATTTAACAGCAGATTTGAGATGGTAACAAAGTTTTTGTTTGGTTTATGCAATCAAGAAACATTTGAACAGTTAAAAGAATGTATCCAATCACGTCAATTTCCTCAAAAGAAATGGAAATCGCTGCAAAACTTACCTAAAGATGCAACTTATAGGACAATTAATGATGAAGTTGTTCGTTATTTGAATTGGGCGTATGAGTTGCAGAATGATAATTTCACCAATCGACTTGCTTCTCGTTTGAGTGATGAAGTTGACGTAGAATGTCGAATGCTTCCTAGTGACTTTGGAGCATTCTATTATGTCTGCAATAAGAAACAACAACCGATCACATTAAATAAGTTATCTGGAAATAATTTCTACGGAACATGTTGGAAGGAATTTGTTTCTGATCCACGGTTTTCAACTTCGTTTAAAAAAGTATGTCAGTAACATTTTTAGAGAAGTAGATAAATTAGTTTTGTGTCACCAAACTGTAGTTTAAGCATCGACTTTTAGAACTTACATTTTTCTTCTAAGTTTTTGCAAACAAATGTTTTTGAACACGACTGAATGACTGAAAATTCAATCGAGCATTGTTACTTGATAATGTTTTATTATATTCTAAAAAATATGGTTCCGTGCTACCGTGCGTATGCAGGAGGAGCAAAATTCAAAGCAACGTTACTAACAGAGCGTGATAAACAAGAGAACCAATACCAAAACAGTACCTCATAGTGACAACCAAAATCGCCTTTATATTTTCAAAGTTTTTTTAGAAAGCAATACGATTGTTTCTAGCACAGGTGGGGAACCTGCGGCCCCCGGGCCAAATGCAGTAACAAGATATTTCAATTCACAAGCGCGTCATTGACAAGAAGCCTATTAATAAAAAGCCTTAAAATAACTGCGTCGCAGCCGGTGAGCCCCTTCATTTTTTTTTAGAAAACACTAAATTTTTTAAAAAACGGTGAATTTAGAGACGGTCTCAAAGTGGTGATCTTATTTTTAGACTTTTGAAGAAAAACGGCGAAACTTTGCTAGTTTTTTGAAACTTTACTAGTTTTTGAAAAAAATGAATTCAAACGGTTAGGTTGTTAAAGACTTTTTTTTGGGGGGGAGGGCGAAAATGTGTCACATTATATGATAACTTTAGCAATACATTATGATCAGACTTTGGCCAACCGTCAATGAATTTGGCAAAGCTGTACATTGTACCCCAAAATTTTATGCATCATGCACCTAATTTTGGGATCTGGCCCGCGAGAGCAATCAGGTTCCCACCCCTGGCTTATAGGATTTGATATTTGATAAAATAACTATTTTTAAGAACACCATTGAGGTTTTGAAGATCAAACGGCTTTTTGTACAATGACGTAACAGCCGGGCATTTTTCTTAGTCTTTTTTTTAGTCTTCGTTTGACTTTCAAAATAAGCAATCAACTTTTAATCTTCAATCTTATGTAAATAGTTTTTTTCCTAATTTAACCCCTTGACAGTCTAAGGGGTTTTCAAGACGTCTGAGTTAAATGGCCCTGTGTATCACATGTGATGCACGAGACTGTCAAAGGGTTAAAGACCTTTAACAAATTTTTGCATATGCCACTGTCGAGGAAAAGGAATTTAATAGTTTTTGATTTTTGACATTGAGTTGAAGCCGATGCGAATACAAAACTTGAAACTTTCTGTGATCATAACAATCAACCTTTAAAAGAATAAAATTTTAATGCACTTTTTTATGGCGAGCTTCAGCTGTTGTTACTTTAATATTTGCTCTCATTACTCTGACTTTAGTGGTTACGCTTATTATTGGGCTCTTCCAACAACGTGCACTTCGGGTCACGTGATCGCGGCTAAAGTTTATTTGTTTTAATGCATTTTAGACAAAGTTGTAATTTTTAATATGCAATTGTATATAATGACAAGCAACACCAATTATTTTAACATAACTTAAGAAATCTGTAGATTTAAATGGTAAAGTGTTTGACGTTGTCTCCGGAAAAAGATTACTTTCTTATATTATAAAATTGCTATGGAAAGCAGCCATTTTGGATTTAGCATCTATGAATTTATTTATTTACATTATTAAAACAAGACAAAAGAAAACAAACGTTTTCGGCTAACTTAGCCCCTCATCAGGTTTTGCAATGAAAAGTCTTTTATTAATTTAAACAGAGACACAAATATTGTAAATGCTGGCTGAATAATTTTATAACGATTATTATTTAATCGGCGTTTATAATATTTGTATCTTCGTCGAAATTATAATAATGTTTTCCATTACGAACCTGATGAGGGCTTAAGTCAACCGAAAACGTTTGTTTCGTTTTGTCTTGTTTTTTCTTGATTTAAAATGTAAATAAATAAATTGAGAAATGCTAAACCCAATATGGCTGCTTTCTATAGCAATTTTATGCTTGATGTTGCTTGCTCATGGTTGTAATAAGCGCGGGAATTGTGTGCTTGGCAATGGCGGGTTTGATTAGTGAACTTTGACCTTTTACTTCTTGCTACTTTTTGTTTTCGGCGCCTTTTTCTGAACAACAACAACTTGATCTGCTTCATTCCTCGCTTTGTTTGAGTAAAATTGACAACAACTTCGGTTGATTAGAAGTTCTATGGCTCACTGTAAATTTCGTTTCGTTTTAAAAAATGTCTTGGTTTTAATCCAAGTAACAGAGTTTCTATTTTTGTTTTAAATAATTTTGATGTTATTTATTTTTACAGAAACAAATATTTAGTTTAATAAAATCAAGTTTGTTGGTTATAACAATATTGCTTTATTGCTTTAAGTTGGGTTTGGTTAAGATTCTTATTAAATCTTAATTAATTAAATTTATGAACTGATTATATTTGTGTCACTTCACTGTTAATTTAAATATTTTTTAACTTGATTGTTTTGATAGAAATATTTAATTAATTATTACAATAAACAATTGAATAGAATTTGATGATTTAACATTTAAAATAGTTTTCTATTTTCTAAACTTGTCAACCATTAATCATTAATATTTTATAGATCAAAGTATTAGATCTTTATGCAAACTATATCGGAGACGAAGGAGCATTTGAACTCTCCAAATGTATTTATCTAATTGATGAGGTTTATATTAGCGATTGTAAGGTCACAAAGGTGGGAGTGAAATCGTTGGCCGATGCACTGGTGACGTCGAATCATCACGTGAGTTGTAAAATAGAATTTAAAGAATAAAGTTGGTTGAATATTATGTTGTAATATGTTATAAAAATTATAATATCTTTTAATTAATTGTTTAAACAATTACAATAAAATATTAAATATTAATTAATTAAATTTATTGAACTGATTATATTTGTGTCACTTCACTGTTAATTTAAATATTTTTTAACTTGATTGTTTTGATAGAAATATTTAATTAATTATTACAATAAACAATTGAATAGAATTTGATGATTTAACATTTAAAATAGTTTTCTATTTTCTAAACTTGTCAACCATTAATCATTAATATTTTATAGATCAAAGTATTATATCTTCTTGGAAACAATATCGGGGACGAAGGAGCATTTGAACTCTCCAAATGTATTTATCTAATTGATGAGGTTTATATTAGCCATTGTAAGGTCACAAAGGTGGGAGTGAAATCGTTGGCCGATGCACTGGTGACGTCGAATCATCACGTGAGTTGTAAAATAGAATTTAAAGAATAAAGTTGGTTGAATATTATGTTGTAATATGTTATAAAAATTATAATATCTTTTAATTAATTGTTTTAACGTTTATATTAATTACAATAAAATATTAAATATTAATTAATTAAATTTATGAACTGATTATATTTGTGTCACTTCACTGTTAATTTAAATATTTTTTAACTTGATTGTTTTGATAGAAATATTTAATTAATTATTACAATAAACAATTGAATAGAATTTGATGATTTAACATTTAAAATAGTTTTCTATTTTCTAAACTTGTCAACCATTAATCATTAATATTTTATAGATCAAAGTATTAAATCTTGGTGGAAACAAGATCGGGGACGAAGGAGCATTTGAACTCTCCAAATGTATTCATCTAATTGATGAGGTTCGTATTGGATTATGTGACGTTACAAAGGTGGGAGTAAAATCGTTGGCCGATGCACTGGTGACGTCGAATCATCACGTGAGTTGTAAAATAAAATTTAAAGAATAAAGTTGATTGAATATTATGTTGTAATATGTTATAAAAATTATAATATCTTTTAATTAATTGTTTAAACAATTATAATAAAATATTAAATATTAATTAATTAAATTTATGAACTGGTTATATTTGTGTCACTTCACTGTTAATTTAAATATTTTTTAACTTGATTGTTTTGATAGAAATATTTAATTAATTATTACAATAAACAATTAAATAGAATTTGATGATTTAACATTTAAAATAGTTTTCTATTTTCTAAACTTGTCAACCATTAATCATTAATATTTTATAGATCAAAGTATTAGATCTTTATGAAAACAATATCGGAGACGAAGGAGCATTTGAACTCTCCAAATGTATTCATCTAATTGATGAGGTTCGTATTGGAAGTTGTAAGGTCACAAAGGTGGGAGTGAAATCGTTGGCCGATGCACTGGTGACGTCGAATCATCACGTGAGTTGTAAAATAGAATTTAAAGAATAAAGTTGGTTGAATATTATGTTGTAATATGTTATAAAAATTATAATATCTTTTAATTAATTGTTTTAACGTTTATATTAATTACAATAAAATATTAAATATTAATTAATTAAATTTATGAACTGATTATATTTGTGTCACTTCACTGTTAATTTAAATATTTTTTAACTTGATTGTTTTGATAGAAATATTTAATTAATTATTACAATGAACAATTGAATAGAATTTGATGATTTAACATTTAAAATAGTTTTCTATTTTCTAAACTTGTCAACCATTAATCATTAATATTTTATAGATCAAAGTATTAAATCTTATTGGAAACAATATGGGAGACGAAGGAGCATTTGAACTCTCCAAATGTATTTATCTAATTGATGATGTTCGTATTGGAAGTTGTAAGGTCACAAAGGTGGGAATGAAATCGTTGGCCGATGCACTGGTGACGTCGAATCATCACGTGAGTTGTAAAATAAAATTTAAAGAATAAAGTTGGTTGAATATTATGTTGTAATATGTTATAAAAATTATAATATCTTTTAATTAATTGTTTAAACAATTTTAATAATTACAATAAAATATTAAATATTAATTAATTAAATTTATGAACTGGTTATATTTGTGTCACTTCACTGTTAATTTAAATATTTTTTAACTTGATTGTTTTGATAGAAATATTTAATTAATTATTACAATAAACAATTGAATAGAATTTGATGATTTAACATTTAAAATAGTTTTCTATTTTCTAAACTTGTCAACCATTAATCATTAATATTTTATAGATCAAAGTATTAGATCTTGGTTTTAACAATATCGGAGACGAAGGAGCATTTGAACTCTCCAAATGTATTTATCTAATTGATGAGGTTTATATTAGCGATTGTAAGGTCACAAAGGTGGGGTTGAAATCGTTGGCCGATGCACTGGTGACGTCAAATCATCACGTGAGTTGTAAAATAGAATTTAAAGAATGAATTTCGTTGAATATTATGTTGTAATTAATTGTTTAAACAATTTTAATAATTACAATAAAATATTAAATATTAATTAATTGAATTTATTGAACTGGTTATATTTGTGTTACTTCACTGTTAATTTAAATATTTTTTAACTTGATTGTTTTGATAGAAATATTTAATTAATTATTACAATAAACAATTGAATAGAATTTGATGATTAACATTAATACAGTTTTATATTTTTATAATGTTAATTATACTTGATTATATTTAACTGAAACTTATATACGCGTAAATGCGAGCGTGTTAGTTAGCTTATCTTGTGGATTGTAATAAAAGAATTTTTACTTAAACAGGTTAAAGTTACAAGTTTCGAGCTGTTCAAATTCAATGTACACAATTAAATTTTGTTAATTATTTTATAATCCCATATTTGTTTGCTTATATTGGAGTCTTGCGTATTTGAGTTGCTCCATTGTGGAATTTATGAAAATATTTTGTAGATGAAGAAGTTGACGGCGACAATTAAACGTGAATCAGATGAAACACTACATGATATTCAAGATCAATTCAAAGATAACGTCGAAGATCTGGTTCTTATGTAATTTTAGTTTCCTGAATGATGACGTCACAATTTCGGTGGATGATGACGATAGTTATTGTGAATAATATTCAAATTTATAAACATAAAACTGTGCTGTGTTTTTAGTTTTATGTTGCTTTTATTTGTTTTGTAATCATGAGTTTTGTAATTGACTTCGATTAATAAATTTTTGAACAGAAATACTTGAGAATCAAAAGAATCATGTTTTTAGATTAAAATATTTCCCTTTTTATTTGAAACGAGAAATGATCAAAATCAACCAAACCGTATTTGACTTGCTTTAGTTAAAAGTTTGCTGACTATTTCTCACCGGGCTACAATAGTTCACTGCTGGTTCAACAATTTATTGTGAACTGAAATAATGTTTAATTACTGAATTTTATACATTTGATCGAATCTCTACCAAGGCCCATCTGTAATAAATCGTCCTTCATTTGACCAAATGCATTAGTTGGGTAATGGGTATTCGTCAGAGGTGGATGTTCGAGACAAGTTGTTTGAAGTCTCGGCTCGCAACTTTAAGTTTCAGTTGTGGTCAAGTCCACAAATTGTTGTAAATATGTCACGGTTTATGAAAGAAGGTTATATTTACTTTAGAAGTGGTTTTCAACCGGGGATCCACCGAATGGTTGTAGGCGATCCGCGAGCAGCCCGGGTCAATATAACAATGAAAAAGACACAAGAATCATAAAAGTCATGCAACAAACATTCTTGTCAACATTCTTTGGTCTTCAACTCGACTTGCCGATCAATTTCCGTGAAGGCAGAGTTAAAATGTTAAAATGACTTTCCGCGTCAAAACCCAGCTTGCACCCGAGCGAGCAATAGACATTAGACAAATACTTAGCTTGGCTCGACGTCAGCCCAGGTAAGTCTCTTGAGGATTGTTTAGAAGACGGAGAGCAGAGATATAGGGTGATAGCTCCATAGCTTGGCTCGACGTCAGCCCAGGTAAGTCTCTTGAGGATTGTTTAGAAGACGGAGAGCAGAGATATAGGGTGATAGCTCCATGCGTCCTTAGTAGGCTTCATTAGATTTTGAATCACGCTAGCGCTCTTATTCAGATTTTGGATAATTTGGGTCGGCACAAGCAAGAAAAAATAAGTCACATGACCAGGACTTTAAAAAAAACTCCATTGACCGACGGTAAACTGTTTTAAGGTGTGCCCTTAAATCGAAATATATAATATCGTGGCAAATACAAATTAAAAAAGAAATAATAACACATTTTTGTTACATGATTGCAACAAAACTAAGTTATTCTTTGATTTGAATTTTAAAGTTAGTTTAAGCACACACCTTAAAAATAGCTTACCGTCCGCCACTGAGTAGCTCCCGTTATAGCAGATGGAATCAGGACCCGGATCTTTACCTGTTGATAAGTATTGCAGGAGAGTAAGAAATTCTTTATGTAAAAATTTAATTCTTAGAGATGGCTGCTGAGTTTGGTATAGCGGTCCTCCAAAAGTCAGACAGCTTTTGGGAAACAAGTTGAGTTGAGTTGCGGTTAACAGCTATGTATCTTCCGTTTTTAAATGGCTAAGATGCAGTAACATCATTTGAAATGGGAGAGTGTGGTGACCTATCAGGAAGGTTATTTTTATAGAAATATGGATGTAATTTAGAACTGCTTGTCAAGACCACCAAGCTGGGAAAGTGCTTCCAAGTGTCTTTCTAAAGGACACAACAGAATTTCGCGAGTAGGTTTTGAACCGAGACTATGTCGATCAATATCCCGGCGCTTTTAACCATGCTGTATAGAGGTAACATATCTATACAACATGGTTAAGTTTAAGGTACCTTAACCATGCTATATAGAAAGTTTTACACTTTGCATCTTAACACGGTATATAGTTGTTTCGGTAATTGCGTGCAATATCATTTTGACTGCTTTTTTGATGATGTTTTACAGGTCCTGGTAAGCCGCGTCCAGATTAGGTTGATTCAACCGCAACAAAGTCTTTTCAAATTTCTTCGTCAAAGCAATGTAATCACTTAACTTGACACTACGGAACTTCCATTGTTTTACAGGCACGCTTGGTACTGGTAAAGCCGAGTAATGTAAGCCTATTAAGCGAGGGTTAATGTTTTAAGTTGGGAAATATTTTTGTTGTTTATTTTGAAACTTTTAATGTTACAATAAGTTCTTCGCGGTCTTAAATTCCGTGTGGTTGTCTCCGGAAATGTACGCGTCCTTGATTTGATTTAAATTTGTATTAACAAGATATAAAAATAATGCGAAATAAGACGAACTAAATTGGACGGGGAAAAATAAGACGAAATAATAAGGTCGGACGAAATTAAGATGTACGGACGTTATGGACGAAATAAGCTGGACGGACGAACGAAATCGGACGTAAATAAGACAAATCGGACGTAATAATCTGGTCGTACGGTTTTCTATAAATAAACGTAAACACTAATAAATAAGGCGCAAAAGGAAGACTTATAAACAGTCACCAACTGTAGACTGACACGGAGCAGACCGACAAAACTAATATCGAACAATATCTCTAACAGTACTATAAACAGCTCAAAAGCCTCAACAGCACTCCCAACGGCGTCTAACAGTATTTCGAACAGTGACTCTACGACCGCTACACAAAGGCTGAAGCAGCTAACAAACTAAGCGTCTCCTCACAAATTACTCTAAACTTATGGAAAGAGAAGTCGGCTCAAGGCAACAATCAATTAGCAAGAGAGCGCGGTGAGATAATGAAAAGGTCGGCTCAAAGCAGCAATCAATTGGCAAACGAGCACCGTGAAATAATGAAGTGAATCAAATTAAATGTCAAACAAAAATTAAGAAATAAACTCGGGTTCGAAACTCAAAGAGTACTTGCCGTAAAATTTAATGTTGAAAAAAGTTCTTAAAGATTCTTGCTTAAACCACAATGCGAAGTCAAAGGAATTGTTTTCCGATTCTACGAGAGCTAAAAATACGACTGCAGCACATTTAAAAAAGGGCTCCGAATTCACCTAAAAATATGCAGCTCCGACTCTACTACATACTCATAAGTCACACTAAGCAATCAAAAAGGATCTAGCAAACAAGAAGCGACACCTTTTTAAAATTTTTAAATTAAATTACAATTACAGAGTTTGCATCCTAAAACGATTTTTTTGTCTGCAACTAACAATAGAATAAAATTTCTTTGGTTTGGGATTTCCAGTTTTTGAATAACTTACTTTCACATAGATCTATGTATTTGTGGGGACTCGTGTCTTGCGATCTGACTGTCGCTTGGTAAAAAACGGCTTTCTTCGACATGCGTCGTCTAGCGGACCATCATTTTTATTCGTGCAGTTGCATTGGAAAATGCCACTCGAAATCACTTGGTTTTCATCTAGCACGCGTTAATTGTGTGACGTCATTACGCTCCCATGTTCGGCATGCAACTATAGTTTATCTTCACGTTCTGTCGGCTGCATGTTTTGTACCATCGGCATTGTCTAGGGAAGTCCTTGTCGATGAGCAATGAGAACTGTTTACCAATATTAGTTTCTTTCTGCATTGCATGATATTTGTGGGATTCTTTTGTCGAAACTTTGAAAACTTTAAACTTTGAGTTTTGATGCCGTTCAACGTTTTCATGAAAGTTTGGTGGGATCAACATTTCGTATTGAAATCCTAAAAAAACATGTATATTTAGCTTTATTTCAGTCGAAAACTTTACTTCAAAATTACGTCTTAATAATGTTTTGATCACAAGATATCAATTATGAACTCATGTATTCAAAGCAAATGTTTTCAATTCTAAACTATAATTATTTTTGTATCTCAGAAAAACTTTTCTAAAAACAAATAAAACATTTTTAGTTTATTTTCTAGTTAAAAACATTTTTTCAAACTTTGCTTCCATGAATACTGAAGTGATTTTTAAAGCAGAAACTTTCCTACAAACAATAAACGTGGTTTGCATTTCTCAAAACAAAAATAAGAACTTCACCATATCCGGTGAAGCTGGTGAAGTTCGATACCGTGTTTGGCGGATGACAGTGAAGTTGCGGCCACAATAGTAGAATTCTGAAAAACATTTAAGTCCTTGGTTGTTTCTTTTTGATTTCTGCACAAAACATAGAAAGGAAATCCCTCGGCTGGAAAACATAAACTTACTTAAATATATTGCGTGAAAACTATTGAGTTTACATTTGACAACTGTTGACAGCATCTAACATCATTCATGCTTTTGTTTTGATTTACTTGATATTGGAGGGCACAGGAGGGCAAGAAACAAACAAACAAACAAACATTACAAGAAATTTTGTACTTGGTCTTTATTTAGTTTGTCTTGCAAAATGTTGACAGGGGGGGTGGCAGGCACGGGAGGGGGTTAGAAGCGAAGATGGAGACGTTGGTTTCGGATCTGAAAACAGGATCGCAGTTTAATGCAACTTTCATCAGCTACAAACCTCAACATCGAGATACTAAAACCACAAGAAAACATAAACAACATCAGACAACTTTGTTTCTAATCAAACAAACTGTGGCCAGAGTAGATCAGTAATCAAAATTGATTGAATATTTGAGATTCAGTCTGACGTCATCAAACCTACACAACAACGAAGTTGTTGACTTGTTGTTGTGTAGGCCTCCTCTCACCATTGGGTTTATTAGTTTTTTGTTTTTTTCTTTTAATTAAGTTGTGCATTGTGTGTTGTTTTTACCTGAAGAAGTCTGCCTGATGTAACAAACGAAACGTCGTGTATAAGTTTTACTTTAAAAAATATATTACGCCTTTTGATGTATTTATTAAAGTTGAACTGACTTTTGATTTATACCAGAAGAACTAGGAATTTTAAATTAAGAATTATGCTACTTTGTAGTTAGAACTTATTCTCGAGTTTTGTACCCATCTAGGTTTCAAACAATAAAAAATTTTTTTAATTTTCTATTATTTATTAAAAAGTCATTAAAAGTTTTTTTTCAAAAATTTACTTCATCAAATTGTCAAAACAGCAACAATTTCGTCATAAAAACTTGGCAAATTTCTTATTGTTTCTACATAAAAATTTTTTAAAGATGTTGTATTTCTAATGTTTAATAAAATAGTTTTGGCGATAAAATATGGAAATAAATTATTGGGAATCACAGTTTACGCCACAAAAAATTGCTCAAAAATCTGTAAATGTCCAAGATTCTCCAGCCAAAAAAAGTTTTAGCATAAATTTTAATAAAAGTTCACTAAAGCTTATCTATAATAAAAGTTGCTAAACCAAACGTGGATGGTAGGGAGCAGCAAAGGCTTTTCACGTTTAAAAAAATAATGGAGTTGTGTCAGCCCTTTTTTTTTTGAGGCTGGTTGCACCCCTGGCTATAGCCAATACTTTAAATTGCCATGACAAAGGGCATCAAGTTATTCTTGCAGAGGTATTTCAACAACGCTGTTTAAATACAAATACCTTTAAAATTTGGTCTCATATAACATTAAGTTCTTTAAAGATTATTTCTTTGAAGCAACTTTAAACCATTTTAAATAAGTCTTTTAATAACAAAAACCTAAAATTTTTTAATTACCACTTTTTACGGTTTGCATTTAAAACTTTAACTAAGAATTTACTATCGACATTGAATTTTTGATAAACAAGAGTACGACGTCACGAAAATAGTAGTTTTAACGAGACAAGAAAATTGAAAAATATAAAATTTGTTTTCTAGAAAAGCACTTTAGAGTCCCATAGCTTGGTTGGTAGCTGATCTGTGGAGATGAGGTTTTACTTGGATCATTTCTTAAATTTAAGGATTTTATTGATTCTTCTTCGGGTTCGCTGATCAAAAAACGATTTGGTGGTGATGGTGGTTTTACCCGACCCATTCCTAGGGATGGGGGCGCTGATCAATTCCGCGGAATCCCAATAGTCGGGCGACTCCCCACGGACGGGACCAGAGGTCCAGAAGAGAAGGGGTGTGGCCGAAAATGGTCCGACGCAGAGGGTCTAGTACAGGGCAGTCGAGCACGAGGTGTGAGAGATCCTGTAGTTCAGAACCACATTTGCTGCAAGAAGGAGTCTCGGCTCAACCAACCCTGTGGAGATAAGAGTTGAGGAGAGTGCTGTGCCCGTTGCAGCGTAAACGAGAGAGAGCACAGCGAGCGGAGCGAGGGAGAGTAAGCTCCTCGGGAGATACTGAAGGGATTTGGTGGTGAAAGAAACCAGATTGGACACTGCGTCTCCAACTGGTGTAGAGGGATAGTCGTTGGGAGGAGATAAGGGGTGCGAGGGACACTGATACCTGACTAAGCATCGTTCACAAAAACATTTCATGACAAATTCCACAATCTAGTGACGCTGGTTACTGACGGTGAATACCCTTAAAACACAAAGTATCAACCAGATCGATACAAAGAATTGTCTGTACGGTCAGAACTCCCAGAAATCAAAGTTAAAATTGAAAGAAAGCAAACCATAGTGAACCTGATAACAATGGGTCGTGGTGGTGTCAGACCTCCATCCGTCCGCATAGATTCCGGTCAGGGGGGGTTAGTGTGGGAGGGATCCGTGTAGCCAACAAGCTCTTTCACGCATACGTAATGTCGATCATTCAAACAAAAGTCAATGCCTCAGAAACCTGTTGGTAAGTTGATTTCGCGTAAATCACAGGACGTCGACGTCATTAATTCAATATTGAAGTAAAGATCTGCTTTAGAAATTAATTGAAAGTTCGATCTTTTCTCACAAATTTGCCTTTTATTCAATTTAGTTGCGCTGTTTGGAAAGAGGATTGAGTTTTCTTGCCCGGTCGAAAGTTTTACTTCCAAACGAGTCATTTCTATTTACTCAAAATATTAATTTTTTAGTGGAAACTCAACCCTTTTCCTATAGAAATTTTTGTGGTACTATCTTAACTACTATCACAAAAAATATAAAATGAGGTTGCAACAAATGCAATAAAATAAATTGTTCGGTGGAGTATTTAGTAGAAATCTTCAAATAGAAATTACAAGCAAAAAACAACTTTATTCCTTCCCATTCGCAACCAACTGAAGTTTTTCGACAGAAGATCAACTAAAATATTTTGAACACAGAAGCGGCACCTTTGTCATCATCCATATACGCGCAAAAGGATTCGTATCCTGTGTCGCTTCATTAGTTGGTTCATCAGTTGCTCTAGACAGGGTCAAAGCTGTATCAGGGATGGTCCTGGTTTAGGTGGTGTTCGAAATTGATGCATTCGTAGTAAAGATTCCTCTCGTATTCAAATGGGAAGTAACATTTCAATCGAACTTCTGTAAGGAATTTATTTCTTGAGTAGAAGTTTACAATCCTAAGTTTGTTACGTTTTGTTTTTAGTTGACTCAATCTCTTCAAACCACCGCATAATCTTTCAGCTAAAGAGCGCGTTAAAGTCGGTTCGAGCCATGCTCAACAAAAACTCCTTACATAAAGAAGAACTACCTGGTTCTCCTTTCATCCAGTGTGTAGGTAACCGGTACTTACTCTCCCACACCCAAGTATACTTCACCACTCTCCCAGCTGTAGCACAACTCTCCTGTCTCCGTGGTGCAGGCCGCCATCCCAAACCAGGTCGAGTAGCCCAGGTTTGAAGACAAAGGACTCGTGACCTGCGACAGTACAAACATAACTGAAACCCTTTACATCCCAAAACCATCTTTTCGGTAGCGCAATATATTGGATGGAACCACAAATCTTAAAACAAAAATTTGTATTTCAAAATAAAAAAGTCTCGGTTAAAAATCTGCTTAAAAAAAAATTCAAACAAACTTTTATCAATTTTTTTATTTAGTTTTGAGGAAAATTTTTTATGTGACAAACTGTTGATTTAAACGTTCTTGAAGTCGAGCGAAATACTTTAAAATATTAAATTTACAACTATTTAATCAACAAAAAGAAAGCAGAAACCAGAGAAATACGATTTTTTAGTTTAGGGCAAACTCTACAAACACAACCCACCAAAGCGTTTTCTTGGTCACCGTATATGCTGACCAGCGATGCACCGCTCTCCTCACAGATTTGCTGAGCTTAGAAGATATTTCTGTCCGAGCTCGCTTTGTAGCATGAGGAGCCTGATAAAATGAAAACCCTGAAACTGGGTGAACTGCTGACACAATCCAGGGAGGAATTATTGCGGTCGTAATTACACAATTAACTTAAGTTTGATTTCTTTTGGTCAATACAAACTTTTAGGTTCTAATACTTAAAGACCTTGATATACCTCTTGTTTAATTACCATTTTCTACCAAATTTTTAACGTTATTTTTAATTGTTTGCAACACCGCTAAAAATGTTTTAAATCATTTATTGAAGCCAGTCCTTTGCTGTTCTTAAAATCTTGGTTTTTTTCTGGATCCCCGATTTGTTTGTTTCTTTTTAAACCAGAAAATTGGAAACCCTAGTGCAGGTGTGTGAAACACTTGGACGTATGCGGGCCGCATCGGAAAAAGTTTAAGCTACAAAGTTTGTCTCGGGCCACAAACTCGTGGTTAAAGCGCTGGGATTGCAATCGAAATGATCCCGGTTCAAAACCTACTCGCGCCATTCTGTTGTGTCCTTGGGAAAGACACTTAACGGCACTTTTAACGGCACATTGCTAACTCTATGTATTAGCGCCTCCGTCGCTTTCCTGCGAGTCAGGAGGATAAATATAGAAAAATAAAAAAAATTGTCTTGGTATCTGGTTTACGGCCCAAAGCAAGATTTTTTACCATTCAATCAGATGTTTCCATAGATGGAGCTTATTGTTGAATTGATTAATAATTCTATTTAGTACTGAGCATCTGATAAAACAAAGGTTCCTCAAAGGACTTCGCGGGCCGCGAGTTTGATATGCTGCCCTAGTGCATACTTACATATTGGGACATTGCAGTATTCCCATTCTACATATGGGTCAGTTGTGTAACATCAAGGTTCCTGTTCATTGTTGGGATTTCGGCAAAAATTGCTAACTAAATCGGCATCAGGGTATCGACGTGAAGTTCTGCAAATAAATTTGTTGGAATTAAGAGTCGATTACATCGGATCTTGAAAAGCAAAATAGAAACTTAACTGATCGCGTGACGTCAGCAATCAGACATGAACATAACTCAGTGTTGTAAACAATTTATCTGTGATAATAAGGACATGGGTTTAATACTTGGTCCAAGTACATGCTGCACTCTCACCAAAACTCCACAGCTTCGTGTGCCTTAGTGGAGGACAGCTTTTAGACAGCAATGACTCGACCATATTTCCTAATTACGTCAGAGTAACAAGTTCAATCAGCTTTTTACATGGTTAAAACCGACGCAATGTTACTTCAGACGCAAGTTTGTTTTGAAAAACCTTGAAAGAACGTCAGAAAGTGGGTAAACGTTTGTGAACACTTTTCTTTTAATTTTTTTAAATCCACATGGTGTGAAACAGTTATGTAGTTGAACAAATCTTGATATGGAAATGTTGTGAGAGACACAATCAGGATCTGTTTTTTCTGTCATTTAAATTTTATAGTTTCACGATAAACTAAATAAACTTTAGTTTTAATCTTTATTTATCTGTATGAGCAAGGAACAATCGCACTAGCAAGAGAGACTTACTCGTCGTGTCTGTGGGGGGACTGAGAGGACCATTGTTGGCAGGAACAGCCTGTGACCATCTTCGATATCCAAAGACAAACGTCATAATACCGACCTAAAGCAGCGTTCCTCAAATAATCTAAAGATAATCTAAAGCAGCGTTCCTCAAATAATCTAAAGATAATCTAAAGCAGCGTTCCTCAAATAATCTAAAGATAATCTAAAGCAGCGTTCCTCAAATAATCTAAAGATAATCTAAAGCAGCGTTCCTCAAATAATCTAAAGATAATCTAAAGCAGCGTTCCTCAATCCCCCGGTCCGTCTTAATTTTCAGTTGGTCGCAAAGTATCTGACTTTTCGAAAGACATTGCAAAATTTTTATTGGCTCTCATTTTATGCTTGGCTAATTCCTAACAGTTTTAGATAGTGATCGAGCCTTTCTTTAAACAAGAACGCTTAGAGACACCCTGAGACACTCTGGACCTGTCCAATGTGCCCATCTCTCTCTCAAACTTCTCCCTCCTTTTCCCAAGCTGTCTGTCTCCCTATCTTCATCTTCAAATACCTGCAAAACTCAAAAATGAACCCCCAAAACATGTCTCTGCCATTAATAACTCCCCTGATCTTTCTAACCACCCCAAACTAACTTTTACTTATCCACCCTCTGCGTCATCCCTACCTGCTCCTCAACCCCCTCCTCTCACACAATCTTTTTTCCATCCTTATCCTCCCTTTCAAAACAGCCGACGAATTTTCCAATGGAATGCCAATGAAATTCGCCCCCATCGTATTGAACCTATACAATTTTTTTCACTAAATAAATACGATCTCATCTTTCTACAGGAGTCGCTCCTCTCTTCTGACTCCACTTTTCACGTTCCCGGTTATAAAACTTTAAAAGAAACCGCTCTATGACTAGGAGAGGAAATCTAACCTATTCCCCCCTCTCCATCCAACACCTTTCCTCCCTTGATCCAAACTCTAATTATTTAGCTATCGCAATTAAAATAAAAGGGGCTTCACCTATACATCTTCTCAATATTTATGTCACTCCTATCTGCTCTTCTGCTTGTGACTTCCATCCTAAATCCTTTTCACCCTTCCTTTTACCTTCATCCCCTACTACTTACATTTTCGGCTATTTTATTTGCCATCACTCATACTGGCACTTTCACATCCCAGAGGACCAATCAAGCAGATTTGTTTGACTGGCTCCTCTCCTCTGATCTCTTACCTCTCAACAACCCTGTCTATCACACCTTACTACACCGCCCCACTGGAAACGGCTTTTCTCCTGATCTTTCTTCGGTTTCCGGCTTCATGGCCTTCTAATGTATATGGCAGACCCTTCCAGACCTCGGTTCAGATCATCTTCCTATCTCTATTACTATTCCTACTTCCCTTTAATCAACTCTATTTCCTGCTTTCCTTCATTTAATTATAACAAAGCCCACTGGGATGAATACCTTTCTTATATTGATACTCACTGCCCACCTTCCTCTAGCTTTAAAACATTTTATCTATCAGAAGCCACCTATATCTTCACCAAACTTTTCAATGATGCTGCCACTTCTGCCATTCCCTTTGGCAACATCAGCTTTTCTTTACTCCCTCCATCTCCGGCTCCTCTTCTTCATCTTCATCAGATTTCCCCAACTTTATAAGTTGTCATGCCCCTGTAAATTGTGTGAACCAACTCTCCACTCTTTTACATTCCTACTTCTCCACACAAACCCCAAAACCCTTATGTATTACTGAAAAAACACATATGAATAAATTAGATCTGCCCAATGTAATACCCACACTCTTTTTCCTCTCTAGAACTTTCCTCAGCTATCTCTCAACTTTCAAACTCAACCTCATCAGGCCCTGATCAAATCATTTATCCGCTTCTAACCCACCTTTCTCAGTCCGCATTACATTTCCTTCTACATATTTTATCCTATCCTGGTCGACTCATACCTTCCCATCAGCCTGGAAACAATCAATTACCATACCCATCCTTAAACCCAGCAAACCCTCAGAATCACCTTCCTTCTATCACCTCATCTCTCTCACTTCTCTCTCACTAGTAATAGCCTTCTCTCCCTTCACAATGCTGCTGCTACTTCCCACCTATCCTCTCTACTCCACAGCAACATCACTTCCTGAACTGATTGCTCGGTTTCTGTCGGGCTGGGGCAGGGTGGTGCAGGGATCCACAGTAAGTGTACAAAGTGTCTCACTGCTGCAGCCTCTCCTTTTTGACTGGACTCTGGGCCACCAGCTTCAGTGCTGAGACCTATGCCATTCTTCATGCCCTTGAGTTGTGTATCTCTCACTCCACGTCATGTGGATTTGAATCTATCAACTTGTTCCCATCCCCAGGAATGGGTCGGGTAAACTCACCACCATCACAACCAGATGTTGCCAGCAATTAGCTCATCAAAACTTTTGCTTTTGTTTGTGTTCATTTTCTAAACTAATCTCAACTTCAATTTTATTACAGACCAAGTGCAAATCATTCACTTACCGCTATTCTAATTCAAATAGTTGAATGGAGTTCTGTCTATCCATTCTCCGTCGATAACATCAATCTCGAATGTGTTGGGGTCGATTGCGTCCATCCAGAAATTTCTTATAGTGGGTAAATTGACCATGACCACTGAGTAAATATTCATCACTTTAAGTAGCATAATCATTCTGAGAAATATGATCAAGGAGCTAATTCATTTCTTCTAATGCATATTCTTCATAAAACATAATCAAATGCATATTGTTCATGAAACATAATGCATGGTTGCAAAAGTTGTTAGTTGCATAAATGCATGATTGACTATTTGCATATAAACTTGGTGGTGAGTACTATTTTCATATGCACTAGATTCCAACCTCTGTCAACTCATACACGCCATAGAGGAATTCTTGCTCATGAAGGGAGTTGACAAAAATGAGTTCCTCTGCCATTGCTTGGCAGCTGTATTAACATCATCTTATTATCTGATTTGAAAGACATTAATCTGACAAAGATTGTGATCTTCAAAAAGTATCATTGAAGATTGTGAAAAAAAAATAATGATTTTGTAACGTCGAAAAGCAATATTTTTATATAAGACTGTTGTAGAAGTTTTTTAAATTTTTTGTTCAGCTGGTAAAAAGTTTTTTTTTTTTGAAATTTTTGTTACTTTCACAGAATTAGTTTCAAAACTTTGTGGAAACCAATTTAGTTACTCGGTAATTGTTTAATCGTCTAACTTTTTGGTGCCTGTAATAAAGCTTGGCTGTCTACTAAAAGATAAAATTCTTAAATCTTATTACTGGATCAGCCCTAGGAACCAGTAACAGCAAAAATATAGTCTAGCTAAACCACAGCTCAGACTACCACAATATCTTCTTTATTAAAAAAAATGCCCCAATCCACTTAGGAGCCCACAATAGTATAAATAAACAGCAAATACAGATTCAGTAGCTTAATTCTTCAGCAATCACGTAGACAACCAGAGACTTGCGTTCAAAAACTATGAATTCACACAGCTAACAAATTTCCAATACTAAGTTACCACAATGAATCATAATAATGCTTTCGAGCAAGCCTTATTTATATCCCTCGGTCATGAGTATCTTGAACGTTCTGAAAGTTACTAAATCAAGTCAATCTCAATAACTATTTTTACATCACATGTGTCACAATAGCAAAACAAACAAGCGTATTGTCTGAATTTTTCTCCAAGAATCATGAAATTAAGCAGTGTTGCCATTTTCTTGTAAATAAATACAAATATTTTAATTGCTTATAAAACCGTTATTTCTTCGGCTATTTGAGCCGGACCAAAGCGAAATCAAAGAGATTTTTCAGGAGATTGTAAATATATATAATGGGGCAATTTTTAAGAACGGAACAAAGCGGCCCCAATTTGAGACACAGTTGTCAAATTTCAAACACAAATGAAGTTCAAAAAATCGCAACTTAACAAATCACACAGACACTTGAATTCAATGTACAAATACAACTTCACTTAACTCAATACTCAATAAACAGCAAAGAAACATAGCACAATAAATAAATGAAATACACTAACTTTAACACTGCAGCCACTTGTAATCAATATCTTTGAGTACAGCACAAATGTGAATAACAGCAACATCAGCAGTTTATATTTATTGCAACTTATTGTCCTGCTTCAAATCAACAAATTCAATTTCAAAGTCAGCATTTATGAATCACCAGGGCAGAAATAGTACACAGCTTTCCTTTACAATTTAAGCAGCAATATCTCTGATTTATTACATGTACAGTAAATAGGGCCAAAAATAACATAGGCTACAGTTAATGTCTTCTATCTACTATCAACAGGAAAGTCTATTTTCAAATACAAAACCCAGTGAGCAAAGCAAATAAATAAACACAACACAGAAAATAACAACACAAAACAAAGTATTAAAATATTATGGCAGGGTCTCCCCTCTGTCAACCTCGCCGAGTTGAAGATCAGCTATCTAAGGGGCAGTCTACTGGGGCAATACAAAAAAGGTCCCTCAATACAGATTTTTGCAATGGGCCAAGATGCCTGATGCCGCTGAACAATTGTACATTTACCAAAAATAAAGGTTAAACTAGGTGCGCTGTTAACTAGTCTGCACAGGTATATTACTGAAGAGAAAGCTTGATTTGATGTGTCGCTAAACCCATGCAACTCATATTTCACATCATTAATTGAGCAAGGGATACCGCTATTTAAGAATAACCACCAGGGAAGCAAAAAACTCTGCAGCAATGAAAGTGAATGCAGCCATGCATCCCACTCTTTAACAATCTCATCTGGAACATCAGGTTGCCGAAGGGCCTTCTTACACAGGGCAGACAGTCGCTCGTGTGCTAACTCAAAGTTATTAGGCAATGTTGCTTTCTCAACAACAGGTACGGGTATCTCAAACCGGTCATCTTTTACCTTTATACAGGGCTCTACCAATTGACTGGCAATGGTATCAGTGCAAGACCATTGAGGTATCTCATCTTCAACAGATAACTCTTTAACAACGCTATGCAACTCAGCAATTTCTGCATCTCGCTTGTCAAAAGCCTGTTGCAAGCTTAATGTCTTGCTTTGCTTGTCTTCAACATTGGCTCTTAATACTTTGACAGGTACCTCACTTAAAGATGTTTTTCCGCCAAAGGCTAATCAACCTAATGGAGATAGGAGTGCATGTGGGTCAGTTTGACTCTTGCCTATTCGTTCTTGCTTGGCATACATAAGGTGAGCATTGTCATTGCCCAAAAACACATCCACACTATAGCAATTATCCAAGCAAACAATGTCAATATCATTAAAGTGCTCATACACACTCAAGTCCTGTTTATGAGGCAAAGTATTTTTATCATCACTCTAAGGTTCATTGACAACTTGACACCACATTACAAAAGATCTCACCAGTATGCAATGATTGCACATTAAACTTGACTAAATCTGCCGTGGTAGCCTTGCAACTAGTCATTGTTTACATTTCAAAGGAAACATTATCAAATGCAGTAAGACCTAAATCTTGTACCAGCTTGTTTGAGACCAGAGTAACCTGTGACCCTGGGTCATGCTGTACATACACCAACCTGCTTTTACCATTTACAGGGTTCATTATGCGGGCAGCTGTGACAGGACTAAAGGCAGCCTTCACACTCCCAATACCAACTTTGCGCACAGTAACTGAAAATTCTGAAGTGTTATCACCACTCTCACATGCTTGAGATGGTGTGACAAAGGCATCATGCAACAAGAAAGAGTGCTTTCTTTTATATGCAGCTCCACATTTTCTACAGCTATTGGGGGCAAAACAATCTTCAACAAAATGCTTACGCAAACAGTTCAAGCACCAACCAGATTTAACAATTACGTCTTTGTGATCAATAGGCGTTGAACGCAAAAATTTAGAGTAATTCAACAAATAATGATGCTCAATCAGCCCTTTCGAAGAACAGTAGATGCACATAGGATGCTCTGGTCAACTATCAGTAGTTAGAGACTTCTTTTGTTTATCATTTACATCAGACCTTCTGTGCAGATTAGGTGATTTAAAGGAAGTTTGTCTTACTGGCAAGCATTTTTACTTTTATCCTGGTGCCTTTCGAATTTGCGCAATTCACTTGAAGCATTTAAAAGCAAAATACCAAAGTCTGTTGACTTGTAAGATTCTTCTTCAGCTACAAATTCAAATAAGCTTTCAAAACTAGGCTCATTTGTGTGTCCAAACCGATTTGCCAAAAACTTTCAGAACTCTTACATTTGGCAAACGCTTAGCCAAATCCAATATAAAACAACCTTCTACTTTATCCAGTTGATACGATTTGGCGTAAAGCAAACATTAAGACAATTGGTCTTTAAATTCTTTTAGAGCAAAGGCCGAATCTGATTTTAATTTATCACCATAACGAAACTTGCGGATTTCCGGTTCGGCATAAAAACCACCTCTAACACCAAATCTCTGCGACAATCTTTCAAGAGACATTTCAATGCGCCTAGCCTCAGACAGGCCAGGTGTGTCAGCAACCAGATTAGTGATATTTTGGCCAGCTAGTCCAACACAAGCAGCTTGCAACAAAGTTAAATGCGAATTTTCAAACAGACAACTATCCATTAAAGCCTTAATGCGATTGTAAAAAAAAATATATGGCGTATTACTTCTGTTATAGTTAATCAAAGACGCCTTATCTATGAAAGTACGACAATTTTGATACTAAAAGAAACTGTCCTGCTGAGTTGAGCCTGACTGCACAGGAGACATTCCATTATTCAAATTTAAACCACCAACATTGCAAGATCTAGCATTCATAACAGCAGGTAAGGCAGCACTAACATAATTATTTTTAACACCACCATCATATTCAATAGCACTAACACCAGATGTACTACAATTTTTAGGGCATGTCTCTGCCCGACCAGTCGGCATGCCAGGGGAAACTACATAATTCTTAAAGCCAGAGGCACACTTTGGGCAGCTCCAAAAGCCACATTGCCCCGCAGAGACCTATCATTGCTACCTAGCAAATTATTTGAATTCAAAAAATTCTGCAAGGTTAAATTCTCCAGGAGAGCAGTCTTGGGGAGCAACACATCAGCAGTGGCCTCACCACCACAATTAGAGATCACAGCCTTACTTTGCTGACTATTAGTATTTAGATACCCACCATGGGTTTCAAGAAGTAAATCAGTTCTGGTGTGGGCTGACCGCCTTGAACTGACTTGAGAACCAGACCGTGACTTACAGCATTCCAAGCCTTTCTTTAAAAATTCAGCCTTTAATGCTGCCTCTTTTAAGGCCAGCTTTGCCTTGAGCTCTGCCTCTTTCTCCTCCCAGGCCAGTTGTGCCTGCCTTTCCTTCCAGGCCAATCTCTCCTCCTGGGCCAGTTGTGCCTGCCTTTCCTCTCGGGCCAGTTTCTCCTCCCGTGCCAGTTACCCCATGGCCATAGATCTAGTGGTCATCCCTAAGCGAACACCAACCTGCACCCCCCCAGGACAACTTCATCTGACCCCAAACCAGACGGGCCAACACAGGGCAGCTCTACGTCAATATTTTCACTAGACATAGCTAATAATCTTAATAAATAAATACACCACCAAATGAAATAAAACCACAATTGCTGCAAATTAATAAAAGAAACAAACTACCAGTTCACAGTTTAATTAGAAAATCCAATTCCACAGTACCTTTAGTTGTGAGGAATTTGCTTGCAATTCCCCTATGGAGTCTTCAAATTAAATTATTCCTTCCACACAGTTTAATTAAATTAACCAAATTTACCAACAGTATATTTCAGGATAGGCTATTCAATTTAAACCAACTCTTCTTATTTTATCAATTTAATTTGATCTTCTTAAAACTTGTTGAGCTTGTAAGAACTTTTTGAAATTTACTTGTTAAGCTTGTGAAAAGTTTTTTAAATTTTTTGTTCAGCTGGTAAAAAGTTTTTTTTTTTTGAAATTTTTGTTACTTTCACAGAATTAGTTTCAAAACTTTGTGGAAACCAATTTAGTTACTCGGTAATTGTTTAATCGTCTAACTTTTTGGTGCCTGTAATAAAGCTTGGCTGTCTACTAAAAGATAAAATTCTTAAATCTTATTACTGGATCAGCCCTAGGAACCAGTAACAGCAAAAATATAGTCTAGCTAAACCACAGCTCAGACTACCACAATATCTTCTTTATTAAAAAAAATGCCCCAATCCACTTAGGAGCCCACAATAGTATAAATAAACAGCAAATACAGATTCAGTAGCTTAATTCTTCAGCAATCACGTAGACAACCAGAGACTTGCATTCAAAAACTATGAATTCACACAGCTAACAAATTTCCAATACTAAGTTACCACAATGAATCATAATAATGCTTTCAAGCAAGCCTTATTTATATCACTTGGTCATGAGTATCTTGAACGTTCTGAAAGTTACTAAATCAAGTCAATCTCAATAACTATTATTAGGGGGTAATTTTTAAGAACGGAACAATTGTGATATTAAGTTTTAAACAGATTGGTAATGTCAATAGCAGCAGACGCATCAACTGTATAATCTGAACTATTCTTAATAGTCAAATTGTTAGAAAAGTTATTGAGTTATTTAGAAGTAATTAAAATTTAGCAGCAACAACTCTGCAGCTGAAAATATGCTTTACAAAAAACAGAAATTCTATTTTAAATTTAATTTTTTTAAAATCTACTTCAAGTAATTATTATTTAAGGATAATCATTTTCTTTAATTGCAACAAAATAATAACATACAAAACTAAAAAATTTACAAACACTAGTAATATAACAAATACATTTTTTTCTTATATTAACAAATGTTTCATGCACTATAGAAACCATTAGAACAATAAATCCAGTCTATGTATGTTTCATCATTAATTAAATTAAACTTAAAAACTTTCACAGTTGTAGATTGATTCAAATGCAATTTTTTTATTAACTTGACTTATAATGCTATTGATTGCAGTTTATTGTACTGGGTTTAGCCAGTTTAAAAATAAAGATTTTGATAATTGGTATGCAAGGTGAATTGGTAAAAACAACTGCATAATTAAAGTTAAAATTTTTGTGTATTGTCATTCTGAAAAAAATTCAATTAAAAATTATTTAGGCTAAGTAATTTACATGACAATTCTAAAAGGTAGTCTAACATAAAATAAGCTAAAATGGCTTCTTATATTTAAGTTAAATGTGATTACCAGGATACCATAAAACTATTTTCACAATATTTCACAACAATTTCAGCTTTTTTACAATTTTAGTTAAAAGCTAGCATTATTGTATGTTTACATTGCATACTTCTATCTTTTAGCCTCAGATCATAAAAATATTTTAAACAAAATAAACTGAAAATATTAAATAGGTAACTGGTTGCTTTATAATATATTAATACAACATCAACAGCATTGTGTTTTTGGTTAACATGTTTGTTCTCATTCACTATTTGCTATCTGTTAAATTTTTGGGAATCTTTAAAACCTGCAAGGTTAGTGCTGGCAACCAGTAAATGAGACCCAATATTTTTTTACTCATTTTCTTTAAAGTTACTATAAAATACTAATATTTATAGGGTTTACAAAAGTTCAATTGAGGAAAAAAATCAAACGAAACTTGCATTAACTAAATAATAATGTTGTAAACTTATGTCTTTGAACAAGCAATTGTTCTTACTGTTTACATTCTTACAGAACAGTATTTTAAGTCTTTGTTTGTTTTCATTTGCATACAAAAAAACAACTGATAATTGAAAACAAAACAGAGCAAAGGTTGCAAATAGGAAGACTGCAACTAAATGATTTACATTACAACATACACAAAAATTGTGCATGATCATCGCACTTGTGTGGTTGCTATTAACATTGAAAATTAAAAAAGCACAAATATGCACAAAAAATAATAATATACTTTAAAAGTTACAAATACACTTCTATATGTCACAAATTAAAAGGGTATGACTTGGTCAAGATTTGCTTTTTACTTAAATATTTTAGTGAATTCTATAATGCATTTGTGTTCATTTTAGCACTTTTGTGTATTTTAATCAAGTCTCTTCAAGAAGTCACTATACACAAATTTTTTTCGGTAAAACTAACCTGGAATTCCCACTTCATCACCAAGATAAAATAAAAAAGAAAGCAAAAGAAAAAGAATCTCTTCAAGAACCAATAATAACCACATGGGGATTTGGGTTAGTTTACGTACAAAAATTACTTACGGTGACTTCTTAAACAGACCCTTTTAATCTACAATTAGCTTATATATACATGTACTTTCTTGTATATATAGCATAATTATTTATTTAGCATAATTATTTATGAGTTTCAATTAAAAGTGAAAGCTTAAAAAAGCTTATTTTTTAGAATTTAACAAAGGTATTACAGTATTAAGCCTTTTTAAAGAAAACTTATCTTTACTTAACCAATTAATATTAATTGCTTTCTATTTTGCTAAACTTCAATTTTAATAGTTTTTTTCAATGGTTTGTTGCTAGTGATATTATTTTCACCGTATTGTAGTTTTGTTTAGGCTACTTTGTTATAGAACTTTATGGTATTTTCTTCTGTATGTTTTTACCTTAAATATTCCAAAAATGTCATCTTTGGCTTTGAAGGACTTGACTACACAATCTATGTTATTTAAGATGGTGAAACTATTTTCAACTTTTTATTTGATATAATTCACTAAAGTTTTTTTTGCTTTGTACCTTTATTATTAATGATTATCTTTTTTTATAAATATTTACAAATGAAAAAAACTTACAAAGGTGTGAATTAATTTTAATACAATTTGCTAAAACGGTAAAATATTAAACAAAACAATATTTTTTATAACAAGAAAAGAAAAAAATAACTTAAGTACATATACTTACATGCTAATCATTACAAATTTCAAATATTTCAGATAAAAGCTGTTGTTTAAAATATTGGATTTTAAGCAGCATTAAACATTATTTATAAATCTGAAAAACTTATGATACAGAATTTTACAATGCAAAACAATTGCACAGCAATCATGTAACTAAGTCTTTAAAAGGATTTGATCAAAAACAAAGTGTATTGTACAGTTATATAGTTAGGCTATAAACTAAAGAAAATTAAATTATTTTCAGTGCGGTAAAATCTTGCCAGAAAAAAAACTTGAATTTAGTAAGCCTACTAAAACCCTTAATTACAATGTACTTGCTTTAGATATGGCATTTACACTTCAATTAATGCTATTAACTTTAAAATAAAAGCATAAAAAAATGAATTATTTATTATTCATTTTTTGTAGCTTAATAAAGCAATCAATACATATCCGTAATATCCGTAAATGGTTTTGTTTATTCTTTTGTAAATAAGCCACAAAATGTTCTTTTATAAATAACTAGACTATTTGCTGTTGATACCGATAATGCGTTGGCAAAAAAGCAACTTTTAATTATATATGCCTATCCCTGCTTATACTAATACAGGGGTTCTTAACCTGGGGTCCATGAACCCCTAAGGGGTCCATGATGGTGCTTTAAGGGGTCCGCAAATCCAAATAAGAATATACCGATCAGAACCTAAAAAAGCAACATTGCATTTGTGATAAATAGGCCTATGTAATCATACACAACGTCTATGTCGTAATAGAATAAATAGATTGAACAAAAAACCGTGCACGTGTATGCTGCAGTGAGTATTATAGAAAGCTGTCAATTTGCTTATGTGTTTTCTACTACAAAGGTTTATAACCTGGAAGGATAAATAAATTAAAAATTTTACCAATTTAAAAAAATGTCGAAGAAGAGAAAGTACAGTAAAAATTATGTAGCTTTTGGTTTTACCTTTGTTACTGATAGTGATGGCAGCCAAAGGCCGCAATGTTTTCTATGTGGTAAAGTCCTTGCCAATGCAAGTTTGAAGCCAGCAAAACTGAAAGAGCACCTCATATCTATTCATCCTAAAAACGCACTGGATAGTGTTGATTCTTTTCGTTCTAAGAAGGCTCGATTTGAGAAATCGGGGACTTTGCCGAAGTTCGGATTCATCAAGACGCAGAAACCTTGCCTTGAAGCATCTTATAAGGTCGCTTACCGCATTGCCAAGGAAAAGAAAGCTCACACTATCGGAGAGACATTGATAAAACCGTGTGCTCTGGAAATGACTGAGCTGGTATGTGGCACAGAACAAAGAAAGAAACTTGAAGCCGTTTCCTTGTCAAACGATACCATCAGCTCCAGAATTATTGACATTTCTAATAATATTCTGAAACAAGTAATGGAGGAACTTAAAGCATCACCATTTCCATTTAGCATGCAACTGGATGAAAGCACAGATGTCTCTCAGTGTGCCCAGCTTCTTGTATATGTTCGTTATATGCACGCTGATACAATTAAAGAAGAATTCCTATTTTGCGAGCCTCTCTCAGAAACTACAAAGGCTGCAGACGTATTAGAGATGGTGAACAATTTCTTTGCCAAACAAGATTTCAATTGGAAGAGAAATATTGGTAGTTTGTGTACCGACGGAGCGCCCGCAATGCTTGGGAAAACCTCAGGATTTGCTTCGTTGGTAAAGAAAGAAGCTCCTCACATCATTGTGACTCATTGCTTTCTACATCGACATGCATTGGCATCAAAAACTCTATCACCAGCTTTAAAAGAAATTTTGTCTGTTTCTGTAAAGATCGTCAACTTTGTCAGAGCTCGAGCTTTAAACAATCGTATATTCAAAAGACTTTGCCAAGAAATGGGTGCACAACATGAAGTACTTTTGTACCACACTGAAGTTCGCTGGCTTTCGAGAGGTCAAGTTTTGAAGCGTTTGATGGAACTGAGAAAGGAAGTTTCATTCTTCTTACGAGAAAAACAAAATCCTCTATCAGTGCAATTTGACAGAAAGGAGTTTATTTATGGCTTAGCTTACTTGGCAGATATTTTCGGTCACTTGAATGAAGTAAATCTGTCATTTCAAGGACCAGATGTAACGATTATGGACGTTACAGAAAGACTGCAGGCTTTTCAAGCAAAGCTTCCTTTGTGGAAAAGAAGACTTGAGACAGACAACTTTGCCAACTTCCCAATGCTGGAGGAAGTGATCTCTCAAAGCCGAATCGATAATACTGAAGGCCTGCTTTCCTCTCTACGTGGAAATATGTGCGAAAATTTAGACAGATTGCAGCAATCTTTTGAAAGTTATTGCTCACATGATCCGAATTTTGAATTTTGGATTCGCAACCCATTTCTTGCAGATCTAAATTCTATTGGTGATGACGATCTTGCCAAAGATGACCTCATTGAGTTGAGGACAATGCAAATGCTAAGGAGCGAATTCAATTCAAAGAACCTTGCAGAATTCTGGTGTTCCTTGGCACAAGCGTATCCTCGCCTGGTGAAGAGAGCCATGGTTGCTCTTATTCCTTTTGCTACTACCTACCTCTGTGAGGCAGGGTTTTCTGCTCTTCTTGCTATCAAAACGAAACAGCGAAATCGGTTGGATGCTAAGGATAACATGCGTGTGGCCCTGGCAAAAACCGTCCCACAATTTCGTGTTCTTGTTGAAGATAAGCAGGAGCAACCTTCGCATTGATTTAAAAAGTTATTTGCGTTAAACTTAGTTTACTAGTGCTTTTCTTTATGGTTCATCTCAAAGCAAACCGCCTGAGTGCGTTCTACTTATTGGTTACTGCACTGCATTTTTTGATTCTTTATGGTTTGTAATTGTTGTATAACTTAATTGACATGGTAATTGATTTATTATTCATTATTATTCGTTGAATTATTAATTTGCTTCTGTTTGGTCTGCAAATTTCTGGACTATACTACTAAGTTGATTAAAAGCTAATTTTGACAATTGCGATGTGTTTCTTCTAAAGGGGTCCAAAGCTTTCATTAGAATGTTTTAGGGGTCCGTGACTAACAAAAGGTTAAGAACCACTGTACTAATACATTTTAAATACGAGCTGACTGAATAACACAAAATGGCGACACGGATGAGCAGTTTCATAACTTGAATTTTTAGTAACATTGATTTTTTTAAAAGCAGATATAGAAGCATACTCAGAAATTTTTCAAGAGAGCAGGGGCGGATTAGCCCACCGGGAGTTCGGAGATTTTCCCGGTGGGCGTGTGCTTTTGTAGGCCGGTTTCGTAATCAGTTGTAACTTTTTTATATTATAAATAATTATTCAGAGAAAGTTTATTTTGGAAAACAATAGTTGAAACTATGTTCTACCTAAGAATGATATAGGCCTAATTGAATTAGTCGGTTAAAGTGATAGGCTTTCGCCGCTTAAAATGATAGCCTTTCACCGCCATCTATCTTTCCTTACTATAAGAGAAATTTTTGTTTGTAGGTCCGGTTTGTGACAATTATCATTGCTAAGTTGCTATCGACGTGATAACCACTGAATAATTTTGTATTTTACTGTATATATACTTATACAGTGGCCTAGGTTTAGCAAAGTCAGAAATTCGTTCTCTTAGATAAGTGGCTTCTAACCTATTTCACTCGAGGCCTAATTGTTTGGAAATCCGTTACTATAAGATATAGACTAAGGCTAGTTACAATAAAAATATTTAGATGTGAGCCATAAACAAAATATAAACAACATTTCTTCAACATAGAGTTTCTTGCAAAATACGACACTGTTTTAGAAAAAATTTTACAACTATCTAAAGATTCTCCAAAATATTTAAGTCCTTTGATACAAAATGTGCTAATATTAGTAGGCCTACTAGCTGAAGAAGTTCTCCATGATTCAAAAATTAAGCAAAATACAAAGCGCTCCTTTTTTTGCCATTGTTCTTGATACCACACAAGATGTCAGCAAAAAATACCAGTTTAGTAAAGTATTTCGTTACGTCAAAATCGATTACCACGATGATGGAAAGCCATCAGAACTGAAAGTTGTTGAAGCGTTTTTCTCATTTATCAAACTTGAGGATTCATCTGCTATTGGATTGCACAAACTGATAACAAATTCCGTTCAGCAAAAAGAGCTTGGCATAAATAACTGTCGTGAACAAGGATATGTTGGCGCTGCAGTGATGAGCGGGAAGTACTCCGGCTTGCATAAGAAGATCCAAGATGTGGCTTGCTTACTACGTGCATTTGTGCTTCGGACAATTTAAATTTGGTGTTCGTCGTCGTCGTCGTCGTCGTCGTCGTCGTTTGAAGGGCATCCACTCCAGGCCAGACACAAACAGAACTGGGGCCGAGGGTTTATCCTTTTACTACCCCAGACTGCTGCACTGCCTGGATCAGATGCTGGGAGTGATGTCATTAAGCCAGCATCGAGTTTCGTCATCCAAAACCGTCAGACCGCGTGCTCCATGTGGTGCCCGATGTATAAGGCACATTGTTAGTACATGGTCTGCGGTTTGCTCTGAGGCGCCACACTCGCAATTCGGTGAAGGAGCGAGACCCCATTTATGCATGGACGAATGGAATCGCCCAACACCAGTCCGCAGGCGGTTGAGCTTAACCCAAGCTGCTCGAGGTAAGCCCATCCCAACAGGCCTGACACTGGTCCCGGGCACAAAAACACGAAGCCTGGAAGCACTTTCACAGTACCCCGCGTTCCATTTGTGATTCGTCCATTCAGAGGCGCGGATGCCAAGTCTGGCAAGATTGTCCAAGAAATTCCGCGCACCTGGCACAAACGGGCGTCTGGATCTTAGTCTCACTGGTTAGTATCTGAGGACCCACTTAAAAGACCATGCAAAATATGATCGGGGTCCAGAGATCCACGGTAAGCCAAGGAGAGTGTCGCTCCCAGTCGGCGAAGCTCAGCTGGCTGGATGCCTGAAAGTACAGATAGGTGGTCCGTTGGAGTGGGACGCAGGCATCCAGTAACTATGCGCAAGGCGTCATTCAAGACACTGTCAATGAGGCGAGTGTGAGCACTGCGACACCAGACTGGCGCACATTACTCAGCTGTTGAGTAGACTAGAGACAAGGTGGCTATGCGTAGTGTTTTAGCACCAGCACCCCATCCCGAGCCCACGAGTCGCCTCAGCAGTGTGACGCGCGATGATAGTTTTTTGCGCAATGCCACTAAATGGTGACGAAACGTGAGCGATCTGTCCAGTTTTACCCCAAGGTAAGTAGGGGTTGGACAGAACGGTAAAAGTCTACCGTTGTTGTAGACCTTTAGCTCACGTTTGGCCTCTCGGTTATTTAAGTGAAAGGCTGCCGTCACCGTCTTAGTGTGACTGAGCTTCAACCTCCAAGTCTGGAGATACGCTGACAGTGTGGACATGTCTTGACTTAGAGTCCACCCTCCAAGTCCTTCCAGTTTCCAGAAGAGTGCAACAATGCTAAATCATCAGCATAAGCAAACCTTCTGGAAATCATGGAAGGAAGATCGTACGTATAGATGTTAAATAGGAGGGGAGCCAAGACCGATCCTTGAGGAACGCCGTTTTAAGACGGCGTAGCCTGCTTTGCTTGCTGTCACTGGTGGTAAGGGTGAAACTTCGATTTCGGACAACCTCCATGATCATTTTGACCATGTGCTTATCCGGAAGTAGTCTCAGCAGCTTGCAGGTAAGGCCACGGTGCCAGACAGTGTCATAAGCAGCTGTCAGATCGATAAATATGGCACCGGCCTTCTTTTTAGCCTCGAAAGAATCCTCGATGTTCTGGGTTAGCAGAACAACTTGATCTACGGTTGACTTCCCGCGTCGGAACCCAGCCTGCTCTTTAGGGAGCAGTGGATCGATTAATGGTTCAACGCGGGCGTAGATAAGCCTCTCGAGGATCTTGTAGGGGACACAGAGCAGAGATATCGGTCGATAACTCTTTGTGTCCCCCACGGGCTTTCCTGGTTTTGGGATCGCGACCACAAGCGCTCTTCTCCAGATCTTGGGAATTTTGAGTCGGCGTAAACAGGAAGAAAAGAAGTCACGTAACCAGAACTTCAAAGCAGCTCCAGCATGGAGTATAAGCTCGGGGCAGATTGAATCAGGTCCCGGAGCTTTACCTGGTTTTAAGTGCTGAAGGGCAGCAGCAAATTCTCTCTATAAAAAACTGTCAGAGATATTTACTGCGTCTGGTGTTGTGGCCCTCCAAAGGTCAGACACTTCTTGAAAGACAAGTCGAGATGACTTGCGATCAACAGCCTCGTATTTCCCATTTCTAACCAGCTGAGATGCAATAGCATCGGCTGAAACGGGACAGTGACGAGGAGAGTGTCGTGACCTACCAGTAAGGTTGTTCAAAGTACTCCACGCTTTTCGACTAGAGTGTGAGAAGTCAATGTTCCGAACTGCCTCGGACCATCGATCCCTTCGCTTTTTGTCAAGCTTGGAAAGCAGAGATGTAGCAGCCAAACTTGAGTCGTCTCCCTGAGGAGACTGCAGAAAGGTTTTATAGAGGGATTCACACTCTGCATCCCAACACGGAATATAGTTATTTCGATACCCGCGTGGGATAGTCTTTTTGGCTGCTTTCTTAATGGTGTACAGAAGTCCTGGTAAGCCGCATCCACATCAAGTGAATCAGGCGGCAACAAAGTCTTTGCGAATTTATTCGTCAAAGCAATGTAGTGACTCCAATTGGCCTTGCGAAAGTTCCATCGCTTAACAGGCATGCTTGGCACTGCCATAGCAAACTTTGGTGGTGTAATAAGCGAAGGTCGATATTGTGACCTGGGGAACTTGTCAAGGACACGTCTATCCGGTAAGCGACTGTTTGGACCAACGCTAGCGAAAGCTAAATCCGGATTGGTGCCAGTGTTCCAGCGGCCGGAATAAAAACTGGCAGCGTCCTTGGCATTATATAGCAGGGCAAGACAATTAATACTTGCCCAGCCAGCCAAGCACTCACCGTCCGGACTGTTGTCATCATAACCCCAGTCAGCATTGTGACAGTTAAAATCGCCAGCGTAAAGACAGGGGTGAGGAAACACTGGGAGATCCAGGGTTCGCAATCGCGTTGGCAGTGGTTTGTAGACGTTGACTATTTTATAGCCATCAACGTCCACACACAACCACTCAATCTCCGATGTCGGTGGAGATTGGTCCAAAAGCGTGTATCTCAGTCGCTCGTGGACAAACGTGGCAAGGCCATGCTTCCTGCTTAAAGAAGACCCAGCTAGTTGGTAGTTTGGTAATACCAACTTCTCTGCATCAGTGCAGTAGGTCTCCTGCAGTAGGATGACGAGTGCCTCAAACTGCATAGCGAGGTGATGAAGAACGTTCATCTTGCTTGCAGTGAGGCCTTCGATGTTCAGCTGAAGAATAGTGGGTCTTTGGAACTTGTTGGCAATGTGCCCTGAAAAGGGCAGTTTTATCCTAGCATTGCCCCGTCCTGAAAAGGACGTTTGCCGATTAGCAGATCCACACTGAACATCGGAATGGGTGGATACCCTTCCGTTTTGGTAGGTTCGGTTTCGGTCTGTCATTTTAAAATCAATGAGCAGACTTACTCACGGCCCAGGCTGCGTGAAAGCACCTACCATCTGGGCCAATTTGGTGTTAAAAGATTTTATGAAAGCCGTGACTGAGACCCGTCAATTTTACGACACCATTCGTCGTCGTCGTCGTTTGAAGGGCATCCACTCCAGGCCAGACACAGACAGGACTGGGACCAAGGGTTTATCCTTTTACTACCCCAGACTGCTGCACTGCCTGGATCAGATG